>JAOXYD010000008.1:16930009-16958133 GCA_028565735.1 Pinacopodium congolense | reverse complement strand
TATCTAATTTTGCAGAAAAGGAAGAAGAAGTATCCCTTTTAATGGTATGTCATGTGGATGAAGAAACTCAACAAAACTTGTGGTATTTAGACACTGGTTGCAGCAATCACATGTGCGGAGATAAGAAGGCATTTGTAGACCTAGACGAGTCATTTCGCACTACTGTCAAGTTTGGTGACAACACCACCAGATCAGTTATGGGAAAAGGAAAGGCCACTCTTCAAACAAGAAATAACTCTGTTTATACTACTTTAAATGTTCTTTTTATCCCAGATTTAAAGACCAACTTGCTTAATGTAGGGTCAGCTTCAAGAGAAGTGGTATGAGATCTCCATCAAAGATAGGACATGCCGCATTCAGGATCCAAAGTTGGGCTTGATTGCTCAAGTTAAAATGACAGCTAATCGAATGTTTCCACTTTATCTCCACAATACCACTAATTCATGTTTCTTAGCAAAGTTGAAAGATAAAGCATGGTTGTGGCATTTTCACTATAGTCACTTAAACTTTGGTGGCTTGAAGACACTCTAACAAAAGAAGATGGTGAATGGTCTGCCATTGTTCTCTGCTCTTATGTAAGTGTGTGAAGAGTGTGCTATTGGCAAACAACATAGAGATCCATTTCCCAACAGAAAAACACAAAGAGCAAGAAAGTTATTGGAAGTTGTGCACTCAGATCTTTGTGGGCCAATTGATCCTACTTCCAATGGAGGTAAACGTTATCTAATCACCTTCATTGACGATTTCAGTCGAAAGACTTGGGTATACTTCTTACAAGAAAAATCTGAAGCATTTATTGCTTTTAAAAACTTTAAAGCTCTTGTGGAAAAAGAAGTAGGATGTTTAATACATGTATTGCGTACTGATCGTGGAGGAGAGTATATCTCAAATGAGTTTGCAGATTTCTGTGAGGCTCATGGAATTCAGTGACAACTAACAGCAGCCTACACGCCACAACAAAACGGGGTCTGTGAGCGGAAAAATCGTACTATTATAAATATGGTAAGGAGCATCCTAGCAAGAAGTGGTGTTCCAAGAACTTTTTGGCCTGAAGTTGTCAATTGGAGCATTCATATTCTGAATAGAAGTCCTACACTTGCTGTTCAAAATATGACACCTGAGGAAGCATGGAGCAGTCGAAGGCCTTGTGTGGATCATTTCAAAATATTTGGATGTATTTGTTATGCCCATATTCCAGACCAGAAAAGGACCAAGCTAGAAGACAAAGGTGAGAAATGCGTTTTTCTTGGTGTTAGTGATTGTTCCAAAGCTTACAAACTATATAATCCTATCACTAAGAAAATCATCATTAGTCGAGATGTTATCTTTGATGAAGAAACTTTCTGGGAATGGAATGTAGCTGGTTCTCCACAACAAATTCCTACAGATTTTGATGGTCAAGAAGAAGGAGAAAAGCAACCAAGTCCAGATATAGTGCAGCAACCAATCACAACTCAAGATCAACAAGTAGTGGTGCAAGATTCACATGCAGTTGCCAGAGAACCACGAAATAGAAAAAGACCAGCATGGATGAGTGATTATGAGGTAGCAGAAATTGATCAATCTGAGGATCCACTTGTGCATTTTGCTCTCTTTGCAGATTGTGATCCTGTAACTTTTGAAGAAGCTATCAAACATTTAAAATGGAGGAGTGCAATGGATGAAGAAATTGCAGCAATAGAAAGAAATAATACCTGGTAATTAACAGGACTTCCAAGAGGGCAGAAAACCATTGATGTGAAATGGGTTTATAAGACCAAGTTGAACGAAAATGGTAAGGTCGACAAATACAAAGCTCGGTTGGTTGCAAAGGGATACAAACAAGAACAAGGTGTGGATTACAACGAAGTATTTGCTCCTGTTGCAAGGTTGGACACTATTCAACTGGTGATATCCATTGCTGCTCACAATGCATGGCCTATTCATCAGTTGGATGTAAAATCAGCATTTTTGCATGGTGACTTGGAGGAAGAGGTGTATGTTAATCAACCACCTGGATACGTAAAGCAAGGCCAAGAAAATCAGGTATACAAGTTAAAAAAGGCACTATATGGGCTGAAACAAGCACCCCGAGCTTGGTACAGCCGTATAGATGCTTACTTTATTAAGGTTGGTTTTTTCAAATGCCCGTATGAGCACACACTGTATATTAAATATAGAGATGATCAGAAGATGTTAGTTGTGTGTCTCTATGTTGATGATCTGATTTACTTCAGCAATGATGAATTGATGCTTGCTGATTTTAAGAAATCCATGATGAAGGAGTTTGATATGACAGACTTAGGTATGATGCATTATTTTCTTGGTCTTGAAGTAGTACAGTCAGCTGCTGGTGTATTTATTTCTCAAAAAAAATATGCCCAGGAGATTCTTGACAGGTTTAAGATGAAAGACTGCAATTCAGTTACAACTCTGGTTGAAGTCGGCTTGAAACTTTCAAAATATGAGACAGAAAGAAAAGTAGATGCTACACTTTACAAGCAAATTGTTGGGAGCTTGATGTATCTAACATCAACAAGGCCAGATATTATGTATTCTGTTACCTTGATAAGCAGATATATGGAGAATCCAACTGAAGTTCATCTGTTGGCTGCAAAGAGAATTCTTCGTTATGTTAAAGGAACTATAGACTTTGGAATTTTTTACAAGAATGGTGGTGAATTGAAATTGAAGTTTTATGGATTTTCATATAGTGATTATGCAGGTGATGTTGATGACAGGAAGAGTACATCTGGATCTGTGTTCATGGTGAATTCTGGAGCTGTCACATGGTCGTCTAAAAAACAACCGATAGTAACATTATCAACAACTGAAGCTGAATTTGTTGCTGCAGCATCAAGTTCATGTCAAGCAATTTGGCTACGAAGGTTACTTGAAACTTTGCAAAATACACAACAAGGTCCAACTGTGATTTATTGTGATAATAGCTCTGCCATTAAGCTGTCAAGAAATCCAATTCTACATGGGAGAAGCAAACATATTGATGTTCGGTTCCATTTTCTGCGTAATTTATGCAAAGAAGGTGTTATTGATTTAATTTTCTGCAAGAGTGAAGACCAAATTGCAGATATTATGACTAAGGCACTCAAATATGATGTTTTTGTGAAGCTTCGCAGCATGCTTGGAATGTGTTCCTCAAAGGATTTTGAAGTTATTTCCTAAACTGATTCTGCAGATATCAATTTAAGGGAGGGTGTTAGAGTTTGACCCAGTCTTTCTAGATTATTTTCTTTGTTTATGTTATGATTTATTATATCCTAGTTGTTAGGAAGTTGTTGAGATTTTCTCGTTCTAGTGGTCATTTTCTCCTATTTTTTAGATTTTATGATTTATGCTTTGTACTGCCTATAAAAAGGCTCGTTAGTGATGAATAATATAATTTAGTTGTCTCCACTTATCTTCTTCATTCAACACAAGTTTTGCATTTTTCATCTAATTTTGCTTTATGCAACTCCAATTTAGTTGGGGTCTTTTTAGTTGGTTTCTACTGTCTTAATGTTGGGTTAATCTGTCTGCTAAACTTGGGGTCTACTAGATTATCTTTGTTCTGGCACTATCTGTTTCCGTAGAGGATTGGGAAGGAAAACAAGGGAATATTCAATTTTTGGATGATTCTTTAGCCTTATTTGTCCCTCATAATTTGGTATCTTGGATTGGTAGGACTTATTCCATGGGAATTTTGAAAAAGATTTAATTTTTACATGTGTGTTCAAATATGAGAAATGGAGGTGTGAAGAGTACATTGGGAAGACCCAAATCAGATGAATTTAGCCGCTTAGTGTTAAGATTGGCAGTGGCTCAGATTTGTACAGTTGTTGGCTTGGAAGGATTTAAAGATTCAGCTTTGGACTCGCTCACTTATATTGCAATTAGATATCTTGTTCGCTTAGGTAGGAATGCAAGATTCTATGCCAGTGTATCAAGTAGAACCCAGTCGAATGTTTATGACATTGTTCGAGGTTTAGAAGACTTAGGCCATTCACAGGGGTTTACAGGAGCGTCAAATTCCAGTAGTTGTCTTTTTAATTCAGGAAAAGTTAGAGAGATAATTGAATTCGTGGGTTCTAGTGAAGAAATTCCCTTTACACAACCATTGCCTAGGTTTCCGGTTAGCATATTTGCGAAGTTGATTCCAAGTTTTGGAAACATGGATGAGGTCACACCTGGGAAGCATATCCCCTCACAACACATTAGAATTTTGTGATTTTAGTATTTTTCTTCTTAAAATGGTTTCATCATTCTGGTACTTGAGAGGAGCCCCAACACATGCTATCCTAGAAATTTGGAAATGCGTATGAAATAATTAGCTGCACTGGAGGGAGTTATTGTGGCACCATTTTGATAGAATATCCATAACTACTTTCTTTCATTTTGCTTAAGGAAAGTGAACGTAGAGCTTACACCTCTCGCCTATTAATGTTCTGTTCAAGGCCCTTGATCCTTTCACCGGTTTCTGAAATATCTTCCTTGCACATCGTTTTCCGGTGGAAACCTTTTTTGAGTGTCCTTGGTCCCGAAGCCCTTATTATAGGTGTCGTGTTCGGGCACATCCCAGGGACTTCGAATTTATAATGTTTATTACGGGAAGATGTTAAACATATAATTTGAATACATATAATTGGGGGTTGTTAGTTGTTATTTTTTTTATAATTTTTGTAATTTTGTAATTTATATTATATTAATATATTTTTTAAAAAAATTTTATATTATTTTTTATTTCTGTATGTTAAAAAAATAAAAAATAAAAACTCAACTAATCAAAACTTTAGGCAATGTTTACTTAGGAGTCGTTTGATAGTACTTCTGTTTTTTATTTTTTATTTTTTATTTTTTTTTATTTTTGTATTTCTGTTTTTCTTATGAAAAAAAACGAAAACATATTTGATTGATATTTGTAATAAAAAAATAAAAAACAAAAACGTGTTTAGTTGAGATTTATAAAAAAATATATAATTTAATAATGATAGTCAAATATAAATTATTTGACCAAAAAAACTCTTATATACCTTAAAAATATATTATTAGTCAATAGATTGTATTTATTATTCAATGTAAAAAATTCTGTTTACAAAATCTGTTTTCAAAATGCAAAAAAACATCATTTTATTGTTTCTCTGTTTCTATATATATTTCTTTGATTTTGAAAACAAAAAACATAAACAGAATATAGGCAAACACATTTTTTTTCCTTTATTTCTCTGTTTTTTTAAACAAAAACAGAAAACAGAAAATATAAACACAAACAAACAGACCCTTAGACTTTAGTTTTTTATTTTGATTTCCTATTTTTCTAAATACAAAAATTAAAAAAAAATACATTAATACAACACAAAAATCAAAAAAGAAAATACAACTAATATAAAAATATAACAATTACAACAAAAAATTACAACTTATAACCCAACTAAATATCCCATTAAATTTTTCAATGAGCTTAAGCTGTTGTAAGTTATAAGCTTCTCAAATTTATGGGAGGCCAATAATAGTGAAGGAAAGCACACTTTTATATACAAATTTGATATTCAGTATGCCCAGTCAGCCCACTCTGGATTATTTGTCGCTAAATCTGCCAACGTAAATTGCATTAAACTTGGCATGGTGCAAGTCTCTTGTTTTTTTTTTTGTTGTGAAGAAAGTAACAGAGTGCTAGTCTTTTTGCTTCACGTGGCTCCCTGAATCTATTTAAGGGAAGGTTTTGGCTGCTAAGACTAAACTGTAGCTTTCCTATTACCAGTCTAGTGTTAAATCCTGGACACAATTTTTTGTTTGAAAATAAAGCATGGAGATAGAAAGGAGTGTGTAGTCATTAGAAAAAAAAAAAGCATTTTTGCACATCGCAATACCAACGTGCAATGGTAGACGCCCTGAGCAATTCTTGAAACACTTGTTTAATGAGATTTCACATTATTATACTCCTGAAATACTTCGGCAAATAGGACTGAGAGTTAAACGAAAACTGCACATAGATGTACATGTATACACAAGTATAACTATGGATCCACAGGAAGTAGAATCGCCTATCTATATATATAACCACAATTTCCCATGCATCCTTACTTCAAATTAACCTTCAAACTGCTATGAAAGCAGCGGATTGCATTCTCTTTTAAGATAGCAGCCCACTGTCATTGCTGAACACTGCACACCAAATTACTGCCTAAATGCGCAGAGTTCAAACTCTAGAAGTTCTGTGAAGGGCCTGGGAAAAGCTGAGGAAACTATGGAGAAAATAGTATAACATATTTATCACCAATCCTCTTTGTTCTCATTCACCATCCAGATTCTACAAGGTAGATGCATTCCCTCAAGATTAACATGAAAATAAAGGTTCGAAGCAGCATACCATGTCGGCATATCAGATGAAGTACATGAGAATATGATCGAGGTCAGAGCACAAACAATTAATGATATTCTAAATAGATGGCAGGTAGTGTAAAGGCAACATGCTACCAAACATTTTAATTTGCCAATCTTTAATTAATCCCAGGATTAATGAAATCTCCTCAAATGATTCCCAAGCATAAGCCTCCTTCCACTGGATCAAGATGGCGTTAATGTTTCAGTTTCAAGTCAAGTTCTGATGAAAATAATTTGCCACGGTGGTTGAACATCATGAAGTCTAGGTTGGCTGGTAAAGAAACAATCCTGCATTCATAAGTAGGAATATGATATCTTTATAGGAACACGGTATCAATTTCACTACAGTGGAATTTAACAAATTTTTAACTCCTAAACAAATACACAATGGTGTCATATCAAAGCATGATAGAGTATCAATTTCACCACAATGGAATTTAACAAATTTTAACTCCTAAACAAATACACAATGGTGTCATATCAAAGCATGATATAGTATCAATTTCACCACAATGGAATTTAAAAATTTTAAATACTAAACAAATACACAATGGTGTCGTATCAAAGCATGATTACGGAAATACATGACAGCGAAAAGTATGTTTGATGTGCAACATAATCTCTAACCATATTCCAACTCAGAACCCCTCAGATTATGTGCTTGTAATCCATAACAATGTATGCAAGCCCCATGACTAAATGATATCAGTTGAAAGGTTTCATGGTTCATGTTCAGCTTCATATCAGAATCCAGGAGCTTTCCCAGAGAGAATGCACAGGTTAATTACCTACTTTACTAGGACCAAACATGACACTAATTACCAGCAAGAATGTTGCCGTAATGAGTCCCGATTTCATTATAACCCAAGGGGAGACAGAACATATAGTCAGCCCTCCCAAGAAATTGACAAGACAAAATGTGTTAAATTGGAAATTTTATTTGATGAGTACATTAATACAGCTTAACACAATAGCCAACAATGTATTACTATATAACCTTACATGTAACTCATTTCATAGAACCGGAAATCATGCTAAAGTTATGGACTTAACCTTACTCCAACTATAAGGTAGAGTAAAATAAAAATTACAGGTTGATATGCTCCAGCAAGAGCAGATCACGGTTTTCGTTAAAACCATTTTCAGGACAAGAAGAAGCCAGCAATGGATCATTACGAGCTAAAATTTAAAATAAATTAGAACTTGTCAATAAGCAAACAAAACAGCTTCAGACAGATATAGTTCTGTACAACGTTAATTTCCAAGCTGGACTAATTGATGTTAAAATGCTTTATCAGTGCAAATCAAAAATCTAATTTGATCTTATATAACCAATTTAGCCCCTTCAAACATTCAATTTCGCAAGGAAAAACCCCCAACATTGGAAAAAGGTATAGACAAAATTACCTATTCTCCTCAGATTGGGGATGAATAGAGAGAAACTTCCCTGGTACAGTCAACGCTGCCCACATACAGAATAATAACCCTAGACCCAACTCCAACACTACCTGCATAATTCCCCAGAAAATCGAAAATAATGGAAAAGCAAGAAACTTTATCAAATGGTAAGCATAATTAAAACTCAGAAAAACTCACGTTCATTGGAGGTCCTGAGAATTCCTCTTCCATAATTTTCAACAATCCTCGATCTGCAATTCAAACCCAAAGCATTAGAAACAACAATAATCGTGCCATCAACCACCGAACTCGATAATGCGGGATTACATTGAATGGTTGAATAAGCAGCATGCGCAAGAATTAAGGTTCCGAAAACCCCAATTGCTAAGCCAAAATCCATCTAACCGGCGGCAAAACTTTAGGGATTGTAGGTATTGTGTGATGTCATAGTTCCACAGTAGCAGGGTTTCAACTGGGATTTGCCTCAAGACAGGACAAAGGACAGGACAGGACAGGACAGGAATAGCAAATTCACCATTTATGTGTTGATCTGAAATGGTAACTAAACTTTGGCCACAGCAAGCTTCCGAGAAACTATTGTTCTGTGAATGGCACGATTAGTTAAATTTTTAGTTATGATTTGTGCTTTTATATTGAATTTTATATTATTCTTGATGTTGTACTGTTTTTTTCAGTTTCGGTATTATATTAATATGTTATTTTTATTAATTTGTGTTTTAAAAAATAAAAAATAAAAACAAAAATTCAACTAAATGCTTAAGTATAATAAGATCCATGGTTGCTGTTGGTAAATAGGTTGCAACCGTAGGCTGAAGAACTCAAAACATTATTTAACTCAGCAGCAGCAGTACTCTACTTGTAATTGACTGTAGGTTGACAGTTTGAAGAAACCAAGCAATCGACTGCATATTTACAACTGGAAGAGCAAGAAATTTAAAATTTTCTGATTGATTATCACAAAACTGCAATCTTTTGAAAGAGAAAAACAGGCACAAAGTTAAATACATTCACTGATGAATCTCACATGGTGAGATTCTGGATTCAGATATAGAACAAATATGAAGAAATTTGTGGAGTTCCCTTCTTCCCTGATTTAGGAAAAGGGGCAAAATGGAAGTCAGCATTTCCTATTCCCTACGACCTACCTCCCACAGCTGTCTTTGCCCCATCAATAACTATTTACCTGCTTTTTCCCATGCCATCTACAGTTGAACTTAAATGCCACTGTCTTGTTGTACTTAAAACTTGGATTAACAAAGTCAGGGCTCCGTGTATTAGGTACTGCAAAAGTGAGAAGCTTATATTACAATCACATCCAGTAACACAAAACGTCTCATTAGGTGAACAGGAAATATATGCTACACTAAGCAAAACAGAGGAAAACGTTAAGTATTCAGCACAGAAAGGCGAGGGACTTTGCTTAGCAAACTTGAGTTCCACTTGGACAGATTCAGGGGCAAAAGCATACACTTACATAGTTCAAGAGACCAATGCTCCATTTTTAACTGCGTGATTCTGGCCGAGGAAGGATAATTTCCTTTTTACTCACATATTCAGCTTCCACCACACTCGGTTTTTCCTGCTGGATTATGGAATTTCCTTCGTCAAACTTGGCCAATGATGTGGACTGCACATTAAGAAGCCCTTTGTCAGACTCTTCATTAACTATTTTTAACTTGAAGCTAACACCATCATTGTTTTTGCTGGAGATGGCATCCATAGGCACTTCAATATTAATTTCTTCATTTACCGCCTTCTCTTTGCCATCAGCTCCAGGAGGTACAGCAAGTTGCTTCTTCTGCATGTCCTCAGGATTACCACACGAGGGAGAACCTTGAGCTGTCAATGATACAGGAACAATTTCCTCACTTTTTCCAGTAAAAAATGGAAAAGCCTTGTCATTTTCCTTTTCAAGATCACACATCACATCCTTTTCAACATGAATGTCACAGTGCACATACTTCATGTTGACTTCATTGTGTTTCATATCTTCATCTACTCCTGCATGCTCTTGCTCCTCATTATGGCTCACTTCCCTGTTCAACAACTTTAATCCACTCTTTATTTCAATTTCAGAACTAGAATTTTCCCTCAAATTTGTTGGCTTTTTAACCGGTATAATAGCACCTCTTCTTCTAGTATATGTCAAAGTCACTACACTTTTACCACTGCTACCAATTCTGTCATCCAAACAAACAGCTTTGCCTCCGGAATGGAATTCTCCAGTTTGTGCTTCTTTAACTACAATTACTTCTTTTAGCATGTCTGCAGTGGATTCTGAACCATCATCTTCTTTTCCAGGAGCAACAAGAGTGTGGTCTTTTGTATCAAGAAGTTCATGACATAATAACTCATCTAGTTCAGAATGTATATCAACATCCATGTCAGCAACTGATTTACCAAATCTCATTTCAGCTTTTTGAGCCTTCACTTCACTGGTCCACTTTCTGCCAAATACAGCCTTGACTGCTGTCTTCATCATTACCTCTGGCCTCTCAGAGGCATTTTTGGCATCGTCACTGAAAGCTGACTCCTCTTGGACACACTTTCCACTGGCCAAATGATCTTCCAAAGCTGCAACTCTCTTTCGAAACTTTGATTCAATCCTCAAAGTGAAGCCCTCAGAGGGTAGAATCTCAAGTTCAAACCGCTCTTTACTCAATTCTAAGTCTTCCTTGTCACCATCTTCATACAGAATGCTATGGTGCTTCTTGTTGTTGTCAAATGACTTAATTCTTCCAATAAACCATCTTCTTGATCCCGGCCAATAGACCTTTACCCTCTTTCCCACAATTCTAAACCAATCCCTCTCATCCAAATCTACTACTCGGAAAGCAGGCACCTCTTTTCTTGGACGAAACCTTGACATGATTGTGTCTGCAGATGACAAGTATGTTTGCGTTATCTCAGAATCAGCACCTCTTCTGTGCTTCCATGGAGTTTCCATGCATTCCTTGTTTCCATCTACATCTTTTGCTTCCGGTGGACTACCTACCCCACTTATCTCAATTTCACTACTAGGCATACTTTTCTTTTCTAAGGTGCTTTTGCCTTTGATCTTAGCCTTTTCAGATTTCAGTTCCAAATTCTTTTGACCTTTCACATTCATAACTGTGTTTCTTGGCTGATTGATCTTTTTAGTGAACTTCCCCCTCTTAGACTTGCTAATAGCAATCTTTCTTATTACTTTATCCTTTAAAGTTTCTAGTTTCATATCATCATTCGTCTCAACATCTTGAAGTTCAAATACATCATCTTTGCCCTTTTGGGTTGCAGAACCTGACCTCTTCTTGCTTGCAAATTTTGCAACAATCTTATCCTCCATCCCAAGGCTATTAGTTCTTGAAGCTGAATATCTTCAACACATTAGTTGTCAAGACATTTTCAATAAATGATACAAGATAATATTTGAATCCCAACCATGCCATAATTTAAGAGATGGTAGCCCAAATTCATTATAAATGAAACATCTAACCGTCAAACCAGAACATGCTGCACATATTTCTCCATTTGATTATTACAATCAAATTCAGAAGGCTGTTGAAACCTCTACCTCATGCATAATACAGGAACCAAATCAAACAGTAAATATATGATAAGACTTCCCAACTCCATGCCTTGGCATTTTCAGTTTGTAAATTCTAATAAAGACATTATTAAACTGCGTCCTGTCACATTAGCAATTCAACATCACAACCACTGCCAATAATGTACCATTACTGGCTGGAGGTGGAACTTGGAATCAATTTACAGCAGGTTTTGTAGATGCTCAAGCTCTTCAGCTCGTTGCTTAGTGTTTATTATTTCTTTATATGCTTAGGCCATGTTTAGTTTAACTTTTGTTTTTGGTTTTAGTTTCCTATTTTTTTAAATACAAAAATCGATAAAGAAAATACACTAATACAACACAAAAATCGATAAAGAAAACACAATTACCAATACAAAAATACAACAATCACAATACAAAACTACAACCCACAATCCAACTAAACATCCCCTTTAGTTATCAATTCTTTCCAACTTTACTAGTGATATTGATGAACAAACTAATGATTTCATTATCTGCCGAGAAGTTCTTATTCAACATAAAATGGTACATGAAATGTACTTGGACATGTTTACACTTAATAATTGGATTATGGAGTTTT
Organism: Pinacopodium congolense; assembly: GCA_028565735.1. Classification (NCBI taxonomy): domain Eukaryota; kingdom Viridiplantae; phylum Streptophyta; class Magnoliopsida; order Malpighiales; family Erythroxylaceae; genus Pinacopodium; species Pinacopodium congolense. The sequence goes on along the minus strand of JAOXYD010000008.1, from coordinate 16,946,209 downwards.
TGCTTTGCCAATATGAAAACTTCCCATCCAATGTATTACACAATTCTTCACAGTAGGCAGCAAAATCACACTCACAAAATTCTCTTTCCAATCTCAGTTGATGTGCAGGAAAAGGCTGAATGATCGACCTAGAAAACAGTTAGCCTGACTCACCAAAACACCTAGAACCCATCTTTATACATTAAGAAAAAGGGATTGAGAACTGTCAAATTAATGTTAAGCACAATACCTCTAACTTCAGCGAGACATAGTCCAGGGTTTAGAGTGTCCTAGAGAGGCTGAAATGCAAACTAAGGGAAAAGCTAGATACCATTAGAGCCAAACTAAGAGTAGGAGTGGAGTAACCACGAAATCCTATAGACATGAATGAATAAACTCAACTCTCAGCAGTAATAAAGCTCATAAACATTAGGAGCCAGAACTTAAAACTAACATAAAGAAAACTTTCATACAATTGAGTTTTTCAACCTGGATACCATCACATTTTGTTGAAAATATTATCAAAAGAATTGAGGGTCTTGAAGAGAAGAACCAAGAAACCACAATAAACAAAGGTCTAGACCATCTGAGCAAACTTTGACATTGAAACCTAAAAAGGGGAAAGTTCAAGCGACACAAAACACAGAAGGCCTTTCAATTTGACATTTTTATGAAACAGTGCACGAAATATATTTTTGCAAAAACTTGCTATAAGAGAATTTTACCTTGATTAGTGCTTCTGTAAATTTGTCCTCCAGAATTTCAAGTGTCTAAGAATTGGGAGGGTTTCTCATCGCAAATTTGAGACCGTAAACAGACGCCCTTGAAAGTTGAAATTACTTGAAAAAACAGACAAAATTCAGGTTTCAAAAGAATTCAACTTTTTAGCAAAACTGGAATTGTACTGGCTAAACTTAACAAGAAGCAAAGAGGAATTCATAAAAATTATTAAAAAAAAAACCCAGTTGGGGTTTAAAGCATGCATAAAAAGTTAATAAAAGTAGAAACTTCCAAAATTCAACGGAAGGAACTTCCTTAAACAGTAATGTCAGAGAACCATCCATTTCTTCTCTTAACAAGCTTGAAATTCACAAAAATATCGGACTAATCAACCGGGACGAAGAAGATAATAACAGAACCTAGAAAGAAATATGAAAAAGGAAGACTCTTGATAATGTACAATCAACAAACAGTTCAAAATTGAACACCCCACATAGATGAGCACTCAAGCAAAGAAAAGAAATTTGGGGGAAAAAAAAAACGAGTAGGGCTCAGCAAGCAAACCTGAAATAGAGACACTGAAAGTCCTTTAGTTTTTGCTAGAAACCCGATAGTGAAGGACCCAAAACCCAAAAGAGATTCTCACAGAAAAGGACCCCGAAAGAACAGAACTATATATTCTTAGACAAAAAAGGGACTTTCCAAGGAAACTACTTGGTCTCTACGAAACAGGAAAACAAAGGCTTGGAGAAAAAAGGGTATTAACGAGCCAGGGTAAAACATGCATCCGTTTGTGTCATGTAGTGCTAGCCTTTACAGAGAGTGCAGGTGTGGAAGCCTGTAGAGAATGGCAAGGCAAGCACGCCATGTCAGCTTCTTAAAGGGCGGGAAATATTCAAGGTCGTGACACATGGCAGCCATAATGTTAGTGTTGCAGCAATTGGCTTGACCTTTCCCTCAAAGTTTACTAGGCCTTGGTTAATATATGTTTCTAAACCTGTGAGATAAGGTCAAAGTATATGATGAGGAAAATCTCAAATCCAAATCCATCTTTAAATGAAACATAATGCCTTGTCTTGACACACATTAATTGCAGTTAATTGCAGATTAAGGTAAATGTTTATATCTAAGAAGAGAAAGGCGGCTACAAACTACTACAATAGTGCAATATGGCATCAACAGTTAATTTCATAACTGTGGAACGAATCAGAAGTCTAGCAATTTGTGATTCCATAGATTTAGCCCAAGAATTTTTCTTTCGAAGGATATGAAATTAACAACTTATTTTAAAGTAAAAAGAACTTCATATGGTTTCACTAACCAAAATTGTATTAACTATAGACGACAGTCAAACCAAGCCTAGAAGGGAAACAAGAGAATACCATAGAGAAAGTGAAGGTATTTCAGACGGAACTGGAGAAGAAAACAAAATGCTCCAGTTGAGTTCTACTAAATTCCTGAAACTAAGTTACCAAATTTCCCAGCGTGAGAAAAAGAGAAAAGAGTTCCTAAAGCAAAGATCAATTCTCCACAAAGAAACAAGCAGCCGAAATTAAAGACGAGAAAAGAGTTCGAAGAACGAGGGCATATGTTTTTACTCCCTAGTGATGTACTGGAACTAAAGGACTTAACTTTACCATCTATTCCTGGTAATCTTTATCACTTTCCCGCTATGTCTAATCTTCTTGGTGAGTTTTTCAGATTTGTTTGTCCTAACCCATTATTTATTATCTTCCTACTCATAAACTGAGATTAGATACGGAATTTGGGTGTTTATGTGGTATTTTGCTGACTAATGTTAGAGTTGGCGTATTTCATTCCATGGAATGTTTCCCTATCCTCGCATTTACTTTTTCCTGTCTGAACAATGTGAAATCTTCATAATGCAATCATCTAATGCACCCATATTCAACTACATGTCATGCATCACTTTGTAATTAAACAGGAGGCTTCTCTGCAGAAATATGAAAACTTTAGTTAGTTCATTATCACATCCCTAATAAAAGTTGGGAAGGGTTGACACTGTACAGAAAAAGGATAATAAATATACCATGAATTACTTTGGCAACCACAAAACGTTCCCTAAATCAGTTACAAGATCCAGCTCAGGTCTTGATGCCTAAGGTTTCTATTATGACTTGACAGTGGTTATGATGTCGAATTGCTTCTGTAGTATGATGTAGTTTAATTGGCTTTTTGAGGCTTCTAGATTTTGCAGACTGAAAATGCAGAGTTCTGAGTTGGGAAGTCTTTTGACATGATGACTATTTGATTTGGTTTATGCCCTATGTATGAAGATAAAAGTTTCTAACCCCTTCAAAGTATTGTTCTAATAATCAAATGGGCTAGAAAATTGCAAGGCATCTCCTAGATTGAAGCGCAGAAGTTTCATATATTTTGATTTTTTAGTACTATCTTCTGAATTGTCTCACAGTTGTGTTTCCAATTTTTTCTGGTTTTATTTATTGAAAATATCTGAAAAATTAATTGATTAAAGGGTTTCAACGTAAAAGAATTATAGCACTGGATGGAGAATAGAGTCTTGTCAAAGTTAGGTGCGAGAATGGATCAGAATCTGCAACCCAAAGGGAAATAATGTTGTATGCAACCTGCAAGACATTGAGAAGGGTGATGACAAAAATAACAGCTTCAAAGAATCAAGTGTTAAGAAAAACAGCTATTGATGAGCCCAGAAACACAGATAAAATGTCTTTTCTTTTTGGAACTTAAATCTATAAGTACTTGGATGAAGGGCAAAATCTCTGCAGAAAAGAAAAGTGATTCTAGCGTTAAAATCAGATAAGTGAGATATAGAATACTTTGCATACAAAGTTGCAAAGGAAAACAAGGAGACATGAAACTCCATTAGAGAGGATAAGAGGTGCAGATTCTGAAATGGCACAAATGTATATGTCATCCTTATATACAAGCCTACCAAGGTTCCGTCCAGGAAGGTGACAGCTTGCTAAGCAGTAGATTTGGGTGAGAGCGACTGGTAAAGAATTGTGCGGAAGAGAATGAAGGTTTACTGTTTAGGATCAAGAAGGTGGTTTACAGGGATAATTAGTCTGTTGAGAACAACAAATTGCTCTATCAGATTCTGTATGAAGATGGTGAAAGAGCCGGATTTGAGTTGAGCAATTTCAACTTGAAATTTTACTGTTTGAGGGGCCAACTGAGGAACCAAAGATGCAAAAGACAGTTGTTGTTTTGGGAGGTCTTTTTGCCAGTACAGAGACTGTTCTGGAGAAGTCAACTTTCACCTGGCGTTGTCAAAAAACGTCCCAGGCAGGTCATAGATAAGGAAGAAAAAAGAAGCCAAGGAAGTCATAGACAGAAAGGAGATCTTCAAGTTGAAGAGTCAAGGTGATGAAATGAGAAGGGGTGGTAGATCTATTGCAGATGTTAATGACAATTGACATTCTCAACTGGATGATGAGTTGCTATATCATGAGCTTCTTTATGCAAAAGAACCCATTCTAGAAAGAGTACTATTAGTTTGGAACCCATTCAAAATCAATTATATAGTTGTCTAAAGAAGCAAATGGAACGTTCAAAGGTTGGTCAGACTGGAACTCCATTCTAGAAAGAGTACTATTAGTTTAGATGACAGCACTGGTAGCTGTGGGATGAATCAAGCAATTTACTGCAAAATTTCGTCAGGATTGATCTGGTAAACTGGTGTAAATAGTGCAAATTTTACGAAGAAAATAGTTTATGAGCTGAAAAGGGACACAAGCGCATAATGAATGGATTAAGTTGTCAAATAGGGAAGTGAGTTGAAAAAGGGAGCAACTTGATGCTGGATGATTTCCATGTTGAAGTCATTGAACATGATAATTAGAAGCAGACTAGAAAATTGAAGCACTTGTGGGTTGACTTTAAACAATGAAATGTCATTGAACTGCAAGTAGAACAGCAATGCCAGTGCTGGCAAGAACATAATTCCTAAGTATGGACCAGTAATGCAAAGCCAAACATTTTTAAATCATAGCATTTTTATGATTACAGGTTTCTATACAGGGAAAGTGCTTTCCAAAGAAATAAGAAGATGCATGGAGAATTAACCAAAATGAGATGGACTGTCCTTGTTGGAAAATGCAATGGAAGAAAGGGTGAAAGGAGCAAGAAGTTATAAGCAATAAACTTGAAGGAAGGAAGTGTAAGTATTCGTCTTGAGAATTTGGTGCAAAATGAACATGTCAAATTGCTTTTACTTTCTGAAGCTTTGCTTTGTCATATGACGCATTTGTCCTTGAAATGTTTATCTATTCATATTAGATTTTTGTTATGTGAAAAGAACAAAATGGACGGCCCAATATTTCCTCCCACCTGACCACCAGTTTTGGCTTTTGGTGCCACTCCATCACTTGCCTCGACCACACCAACCCACAGATTTTTTTTATACGTATCGTAGGTTCTGTGGTCAATTTCCTGTTTGTCAACTGCTCCCAATAAAGTCTCCATTAGAACACCCTGTAGCTACCTGTTGTCCTTGCAACTTCTGAAAGCTATGTTGTGAAATATATCAAACAATGATGAATTTTCAGGCAATGGACTTGATCTCAAACTGCTTAGATGTAGTGCTTTTGAATGTTCAATGATAACACTAAACTCACCTTATTGATGCACTTGGTTTTTTCACTATGAAGTTGGTGTTCTGATGTCATAGTAAAGCACCTTAATATCAATCATAACCATACTATGAGTTTAGATCATACAAGTAAATTACTGTTCTGGTTATAATCAAGCTGGTGGGATACATACCTTTTGTGGTTTGAGAAAGAACAACGAGATGTTTACCTTCAATGCTGACCTGCTGTAGAAGCATATTGTGACAAGAAACAGCAATTCCTTTTTACTCTTATAACATTGAAGGATAAGGCGTACCTTTATTAATAAGGTTGCTACAGTAATATTGTCAATTTCAGAAAAGGAGATAGTTATGATTCCAATATATCAAAATAAATGGTTCAAAGTTTTACAAAGTTTATCGCTGAGAGGAATTCTCACCTGATTCATTATTATGTATCAAACAATTATTCATGATGAAACTGCCATTCATTCCACAAGCATATGGCTGCACAACCAGCATATGTATTTCAGCCAATATGCTTAGTGATAATTTGTGGGTCGTCATATGTTGTATTTATTCACTAAAAAGGTATTCAGTTCATCTTGAAGCCTGAAACTTCAGTCCTAATTGTCATTCTTTGTTTCTTCACTTTCTTTCCCTTTGTTCTTGCCCTTCGCCGTAGGAAAGAAAACATACTTTCACTTAATAAAGAGTGTTAAGTGAATGAAACTAAAATCACTGTGATGCTAATACTATTTTAGTGCAAGTACTATTTTAGTAACCACCCTTATATTTCCTTTCAAAATCTTTGGGGTGAATTTTAGGAAAATAATTAAGAAAGGAAAGTGAAATATTGGTGATTGAATGCTTGAAAGTTGAAACAGTGAAATTTTGGGGGTTGGATGCTTGAAAATTGAAACATTAGGTTGGTTCTCTGCTGATGAAATCAATCTATGAAACATAAAAGGTAAGACTGATGTTTCCTTAAAAGATGATGGTCTTTCCATTTAGACAACCAATTGAGAGACAAGTCTTTGGCATAGCTGGTACTTTATTTTGACAATAATAGAATGATAGGATCTCAAATAAAAGCTAAAACCTTATAGAAGAAATGATAGTTTGCAGATCTCCTTGTAGAACCAGAGATATATTTACTGATCAACATCCTCTAGGTAATCATTTTGAAGACCCTGGAACGAAGAAAGAGGCATGATCTAACAACATTAGAAAATAGAAGGGCAATCTACCAACCCAATGATCAAGATGAGTATGAGAGGAAGAAATTAGGAGTGGTAGTCACCGTAGCAAATCAACGGATGAAGAACTGAAAAGAGAAAGGTTGTTGACAACATCATACCTCATGGAGGCCCTTACAGCGATCTCTTGGGGCAGGAAAGAAGAGACGAGAAAGTGTACATAACTTCAAGATAAATAGCAGTTTATCAATCTTGTTCCAAGATGGATAGCAAAAATAACTGGCTCTGCACTAAAGTTGATGGTGGGTGAACTTTTTCTGAATTCTTGTCGAAATTGGTAAGAATCTGACACATCAATCTTTCATATCTCACAATTTTCTGCCGTGTCACGTATTCATTGCATGCGTGGCACCATAAATTCTCCATTAAAGTTCATATCTTCTTTTTATAGCCAGATTTACAACCTTCATTCACATGGGATTTACGTTGTCCAACTCATACCTCGTGAGATGCATGCATCCTAGGTTGCAAGCTGTGTCCGTTTAAAAATAGTTTGTCACTTTTTAAGAAACTCATGGCCTCAAAAAAACAAATATATCGCGTATCTAATCAATAGATTTACTTGATACAGCACAACAGCATTTGTAGGCATCACTTGGTATTACTTGCTAATGAAAATGCAGTACCATGAATATGGAGTTCCCAATTTATCTCAAATGGTGATTCCAACTTGTTTATATTGGCATTACTTATATGTTGTAGGGAACCTACTTGTGAGCTTATAGAGTTAAACCTTTTTGTGCTCAGTTTCCAGTGTCTGTACTAATGTGTGGCGTATACCATGTACCAAGTTAACTGACCATGTATCAAGTTCACTGACTGTCTTAGCTGTTTTGCAAGTCCTTCATTGAAGATGATAACACACCAAATGGATGAATGAGTCAATAGATGGTAAAAGGATTAACTATTCTCATCAGGGTTGATCTTCTGGAATGAATCTAGGAATGCTTTCTTAAATTTTCGTTATATTAGTAGGAGTTGAAGAGCAATTTCACATACATGTACACTATAAAGATCTCTGGGAAAAAATTTTGCATGTCAAGAAAGTTCTACCTTACAAAAGTATTGAATAGAATTATGGTTTCAAAAGATTCCTTTCTTTGTATAGCTCTTGATGGATATCACACGTTACTGGGCATTAATGATTAGCGTTAAAGTGATTGTTATTTGCATATTGTCCGTGGCATACCATTGGACCTATGTGAAAATGCATTATAGGTTCCACAACTTAACTGATCAAAATACCTTGTTTTGTTGGTCCTACTAAAGGTATTTACTCTTGAGACTACCCAATAAGCTTTGGAGTTCCTCACCATGTTTGTGTACTCTTCAGACTAGCCCTGTCGTTCATGTTTGAGCAGGTTTCAGGGTAAAACGATGTCAGGGGAAAATGCAACATTGGTTGGTGTCTGTTGTAATGGATGGAGATTTGGAGCTTGGACCACTTGTTCTGATGCTATCCCTAAATGTTTTTGGTCGTTAGTCATAATGAAATATGCCTCCAAAAGTTAGTTATTGAGGGGAGGATTACACATTCTTATAAATAGTTCATTACACTTCAATTTGTCCTATGTGAGACTCTTGACAAAATATGCTTTTGCACTGATTTTGAAATATTCAAGATTCTCAAGTGAATTCTGGGGTTTTCCTAAATGAATTTTAGATAACTTTGTATTCTTATGCTACCTTATAACAAAGCAAACTGTTGTCTTTTGATGAGGATATTTCCCTTAATGGTTTTTTCCTGAGTTGCTTTTTTCAGAACCAAGCCATTTAGTCATGGCAGTATTTACTCGTTGTTTCCAAGCGGAAGTACGACACATTTTTCAGTATACATTGGCAATGGCATCTCGATTACCAAGGGCCCACTTGCTAAATGACTGTGTAAAAGAAAAAAATGAAGGCAGCATCTGCCATAACAGTTTAAACCTTTCACTGGTTAAATAACAGTGTCAAGAATAAAGATTACACGCTCAAAAGACTTTGCAGTACTGCTGATAGATTATGCTGCAATATAAACCAACGAAAATTGCATTCTCAATCCCAAAAAGAGTTCTATTGTCCTTTCACACCAAACAAAGACGAAAAAAATATTACAAGACAACAAAGATTACAAATGATAATTCCTGTTACTAACAATAAAGCAAATGAATCACAATTGGGCATTCTCCCCTTAGGAAGTACAACTTTAAGCCTAAACTGATAAATCTATTTACAAGCACATATTAAGGTTTAGCATCACCAACTTTTGCTCTTCCGCCGCCATCCTTCCTCATAACCAACAAATTCTAAACATATCAAGAACCCACAAGGCCATTACTCTATTCCTACCTATCCCCAGTGTCCAAAGAGGTGGAAGTGAATAAATAAATTGAGTAGAAACTTCACAACAAAAAATGTCGAAATCATGTTTCTTCAGCCAACAATTTTGATTTGTCCGTCCCTCAACTGGCTGCCTGCAAAGAACCATCCCTCATTAACTTTAAGCTCAGACTGTTGAATCTTTCCCGTGAATATTGCCTGGAGGCTTTTCTCCAGTCTGTACCAGCCTTCATCATCACTGCAAACTCGTCATAACTAATTCTCCCATCCTGCAAGATCAGAAAATGTGAAGTTAGCCAATCTTAAATGAGGTTGGAACTATTAAGCATGTAAAGATCTAACACTAACAGTCATATGAAATTCATAAAAAAAGCAAATTAAATAAAAGGCTGATCATGGCATCAATCATAGCAGATTTGTCAGACAGGAAAAAACACAAAAACAGTATGTGATTTGAGTAACATAGCTATTCTTTAGAGAGAGACTACCATTGAAATGCATGAAATAAGTAGACATCTAATCATTTGAAGGGAAAGTACACAGGATACTCCAAAATATTGGAGTATCAATCCAAGGAACAGAGAAAAACTATGGTGGCAATAACCCAATTATGGTCTAGCATGAAAATCTCAGTAAGTCTTGCAAGCATGTAAAGTAGGAGAATTAATTTTTTTAAGTCGCATCAATTGCAACTAAAAAATCAACTAATGTCAGAACATCAGATGATAATCAAATCAATATCCAAAGACTCGCTATATGCATGTGTAATAGGCTAACCTTATCAGTGTCTACATCTTGCATAATAGCATTAATAACATCCTCGCTAGAGGTGTCAACTTCATCATTCAAGGCCTCTCGCAGCTCTTCAATCTCTATGTAGCCACTCTGGTTTTGATCAAAAAAAGCAAATGCTTTATGTAGATGCTCGTCATTGCCCATCTTTTTAAGGTGGACTGAAACGGCAACAAACTCTCCATAAGTGAGAGTTCCATCACCATCAGCATCAGCCTGTAGAAAGCATCAGAAGGTTATAAATCACATATTTAAAGTAGATAAAATGTTTGAAAGACACATTGGCATAAAAACTGGTCAACATTGAGGATGCTTTGAAGAAAATCCACCCCAGCTTAAGGCAAATGGTATTCAAAACCAGTTGAAATTCTGACCGTAACCAAGTTACTGCAGTAACATTAAATCTTGTCTTTCTATGAAACACTTTATCCAATACCAAATTTGAGGGAATACAATGCTTTTAGAAGTCAAATGATGCTTACAGCTTCCATGAGGGACTGTAGATCTGCATCAGCAACCTGTTGACCAAGTTTCTGCAACCCATTTCTAAGTTCCTCAAGGTTAATCTTTCCTCTTTTTTCAATATCCATCACGTTAAAGGCATCCCTTATGCCAGCCACCTCCTCTACAGACAAATGCTCAGCAATAACCTGGAAGTAAATCACTCACATATTTAGTCTCTAATGAATAAGAAGAAAGAGGAAATGGTGACAATTAATAAGGACATGAAATTGATTGATCATTCATTGCCATCTATCATCACCTCATTAAGTAACAGAAAGACTTAGAAAGAAAATTAAGTCATTACCCTAAGAGCCCTTTTTTTGAGTTTGTTCATCATCGAAAACTGTTTGAGCCTTGTTCTCACAGTCTCACCCAGTGGGACATTTGGTGCCTTTTTCGCATTTTGTAACCAAGGATGCTCTACAAGCCGAACAAAAGTTAGGCATATTGGTCACATATATGATAAGACACAATAAATGGCTAAAGAACAGTACCAAGAACTTGCTGCGCTGTAAGCCGCAGTTTGGGATCAGGATTAAGCATTTTCTTCACCAGATCCTTTGCATTATCAGAAACTTTTGGCCAAGGGTCCCTCTTGAAATCAACAACAGAGCGGATAATTGCCTGTGCCACTCCTTGCTCAGTTTCTGTATAAAAAAAAATCATCAATTTCATGGAGAAAGAGGTGGTATTACAAGCAGAATCATCTGATTCAGAAAGATATCAACCAAAAGAGTGGCAAACAATGTTTCAACAACTGCGTTTTGCTTTATAGTATTCTCTTTGCAACACACCAGTAATTAAATTGGTTTCTGTTAAAATTCAAAAGCTCAGTATCAGAGAAACAAACTAAAACTACCAAACAAGAAAGAATTACCTGCCCAGAAAGGGGGGACTCCACATAGGAGAATATAGAGAATAACTCCAGCACTCCAAACATCAACTTCTGGGCCGTAATTGCGTTTTAGAACTTCTGGAGCCATATAGTAAGGGCTTCCCACTATCTCATTGAATGTCTCACCTACAAAGAAAAGGAGTCTTCAGGCCCGTATAAACTGTGCAAATAACACTTAACTGTACAAATAACACTAAACTGGGATATGTCTAGTTCCCTAAAGCATTAAGAAAATACACAAATCAGGTTGAAATATGTTTAAGCTCTATCAATGATGTCATACCAGGTTTGAAGAAGACTGACAATCCAAAATCAATTGTCTTCAAGGGGGCCGTTTCCTTCTTATTGCCAAATAGAAAGTTCTCTGGTTTAAGGTCACGATGCATCACTCCATGCTTATGGCACATCTACATGCAAACAGATACAACAGCTAAGTAGATTATAATAGTAAAATGACTGCCGTTTGACTGAACAATCATCTCATGATAGTAACCTTTCACCACTCAAATTACGTATATGAATAGCAAAATAAACTATCAATAAAAAAAGAGGGGGCAAGATGTGAAGGAAATGAACCAAGACATCACATATAGAACAGAGGACATGAAAGCAGATTTGACCCAAGAGAGTGCACAACTTCTCAACAAGTAGAAATGATGAAAATCCAACCTGAACAACTTCCACTATAGTCCGCATCACACCAGCAGCTGCTCTTTCTGTGTAATGACCCCTGGCTACGATTCTATCAAACAACTCTCCTCCCTCACACAGTTCCATCACGATGTGCACAGCACTATCATCCTCGTAGGTGGACTTCAATGTCACAATATTTGAATGCTTAGGCAGATGTTTCATTATCTCCACCTCCCTCCTAACATCCTCAATATCCACTGCAGTCCTGAGCTTCTTCTTTGAAATACACTTGCAGGCCAATTTTTCACCAGTGTTTACATCCGTACACAAGTATGTAATCCCGAATTCGCCACGACCAAGCTCACGGCCCAGATCATAGTGAGCCGAGATATCACGGCCGTCTGGTTCTCTCAAGACCCAAAGCCTGTCTGCATCAGATCCATTACCTACCACAAAATCATCACCAAAGAAAGGATTTTGTTTGTTCTTTTTCTTGTTCTGCCCTCTGGTTTTTTTATCAGGAGTTGCACAGCAATTGCCCATGCTCTTTCAAACCTTCAAGCTTCCAAACACAGACAGAAGATGAAAATCTGCAGCAGATCCGCAAAAAAGAACCCATTATTACGAAGAAAACGAAATATCCCGTCTAAATTGAAAGAATGTGATATCCAAATATCATGAACAGAAGATTAAAGGAAAATATAGGAAGAAACAGGAGAAAGCTACCAACTTGTGAACAGAGAAAAAAATCTTTAATATCAAAGAAGTTCAAAAAAAACAAAACCTTACTAAGAAAAGGCCGATCTTTTCAGCAAAAGTAATTAAAAAACGATGGACTATGTCAGAAATCGAAGGAGGTGGGGGACACAAACAAATACATCTGGAAATGCATAACGAAGTGAAAGAGTAAGTCCATAAGCTGTAAAGAAAATTTTTTGTAAGCTGAAGAAGGTGAAATCTTGTAAAACTACCTGGAATTTGGATTAAGCTGGTAACCTGAGAGGATAAGCTGCGGGAGGATCAGATGAGATTTGGTTTGAATGCCAGATATACCGAAAATAAATGGGGAGGGATGAAAAACGACGGGAGAGAGTATGAAAGAAACCTTCTTTTTCTTAACAGAGGATCTCTCCCTCTCTCTCTCTCTCTCTCTCTCTCGGATTCAACGATGACTGGAGGAGACAGAAAGAGCCCTTGACCCTTTTTTTTTTCCTCTCTTTTTCTTTTCCTTTTTTTCCCCTCACAAAATATCCAAACAAAGAGCTTAGCTTTCCAGGAAATTGGAAAAAGGGAAAAGAAAAAGAGAGAACCAATAACGGACGAGGGAGAACAAAAAGGATCTTCCATTAGAGCAATGGATGATCTTTTCAAGACCCTTCTTTCAGGAAACTTGCAGGGCATCAAGTAACTTTGGAGAGTGAAACATCAAAATTTTCTATTTGCCACGTTTAGTTGGGTTTGATTGTAATTTGTAATTTGTAATTTGTAATTGTGATTTTTTATTTTTTATTAAGTCTTGTATTTTTTATTTTTGTGTTATTTTTTTATTTTTTTATTGTATTTTCATTTTTTTATTTCTATCCTTTTTTCCAATTTCCATGTTTAAAAAGGCGAAAATAGAAAACAGAATCCAAAATCATAACCAAACAAGCCCTTAACATGTAATCCATTCATGTGTTTATGTTTTAGAAAAATAAAAAAATTGATATTTCAAATAAATCACAAATCTTTCACTGTTAATAACACTAATTAATAGAGAAACAAAGAAAATAGAGAAAACTAAAAGATAAAATTTTCAAATAATGGATTGTTCCAAATAATATAAATAATATGGACTCCAAATTATTGGGCTTGGTGAATTAGGTAATTACTTATTTCAATGTAAGGGATAATAGTCAATTAAGTGATCAAGTTTTTTGGATTTTTTCAGTTAAGTGATTAAATTTTTAAAATTTTCAATTGAGTAATTAACATTTGAAAAGTTAATCAGATAAATGAAAAGTTAACATTTGAACTACGACGTCAACCTTTTCCACTTATCTAGTTAGTTTTTTAAATATTAATCACTTAATTAAAAATTTTAAAAATTTGATAATTTAATTAAAAAAAATGTAAAAAGATTAATTATCGTTTTGCCTATTAACCTTAATAAAAAGAATACCCAACTTCTCCTATAGAATAGGTAGAAGTCCTACTGGATAACTGTCGGTCAACTCTTCGATTTCTCCACCATTTTCCTTTTTTCCCCTTTTGCTAATGGGTTAGGTCGAGTCCTCTGGAAAGGGTCAAGTTTAAGCACAAAATTAAGTGGGTTCACACAACCAGATAATATTATATATTTAGCACAATAGGTATTTTTTTTAATAGGAAACCACATAAAATTTGCAATCAAAATAGTGATAGTTTTGTCATTATCAAAAAACATTAATCCTCCACTAATTAAAAAATATAAGTTAAAGAACTGTCATGATTATTTAATAATAAAAAGTTTACTATCGCTTAATATAAAGCTAAACAATAATAATAGGATTTCATATCAAAATTTGATTGACAAAATGTACATTATACTGGGCAAATCATATAGAAACGATCAACAAGTTGTTGAGAGAAAGTAATAAAATTAAATATATCAAAGAATTTAGTATGAAATGAATAAATAGGTCGTTTTGTCGAAAAAAATGAATAACTAGGCATTCTAATGCAATATTTCCGCAATAAAAAATGGAGGTAACCAAGCCCTCAAGCTAGAAGTGTAACCCCTCAACCCTTAAAACAATTATATATGGGCATTAATTGGGGAGAGTATATTAAGGTATGTTTAGTTGGGATGTGAGTTTTAGTTTTTATTATGATTATTATATTTTTTTTATTGAGTATTGTTTTTTTTATTTCTGTGCTATATTATGATATTTTTTTATCGATTTTTATATTTTAAAAAATAAAAAATAAAAACAAAAAATTAAAGTGCAACTAAACATGGTCATGTTTCATATGTTTTTCTGTTTTTTTGGGGGGTAATTAACCCAAGGTGAGGAGATGGGGGTCTGGTTTCAAGCTATAGTTTGTCAAACACATCTATAGTCCCCTGGACACATTTTTTGTTTCTTTTCTTTATTTAATGATTATTTTTTAACGTATTAAAACATTCATATGTCATTTTATTGCATCAACACTCTTCTTATCTTTATAATTCAAGTAGAATATGTATTTTTAAAGACCATTAATTTGAAAAAAGTTTTATAAGACATGTACATAATCAAACATATAATTTAAAATCCAATAGGAATGTAAAGTAAAGCTAGTTAGTACGAGAGACAATCACATAATCATGTTCAGAATTAACAACAATTAGGTTCATTCATCAACATGATCTTAATCCTAGTGTAGATTCTATTTGATAGTGAACTAACCCCACTCATAAAAAAAAGAAACAAATTGGTGCAATATAATATTTTCTTTATTTCATGCATGTGAACAACCATAAGAAAAGAAAACAAATAAGTAAAAAAATAGGACTCCCTTGAAAAAAAAAACTTTATTAAGGAAAGACGTCACATGTTGAATAAAGATAGATTCAGCATCATGAAAAGCTCTCAATGGACTATATCTCTCCAAAAAGAGCATTACAAGATGGACTATAATCCTTTTGGTAATGACTAATATGAATAAACTTTCTAATTCAATGATTTCTCTCCATTCAAATGGCATAGAAATAAACTATTTCCCTAGGTATGTTAGATATTTTACAATTCAAGTGACCCCATATGATTTATTGAGTTGATTCCATTTAAATGGGCTCTATTTGATGGTAGGGGCTTAAGGAGTTGGAATCAAATTGGGTCTAACGGACCATTCCGTCTCCCTTTTAAACATATATAAGAACTAAAGTTTTCAATTAATTTAGAAGACATTATAGAAAACTTCTCAAGTATCGGAGAAGAAGCAAGGCAGAAGGCAGAGAGGGAAAAAAAAAAAGGAAACCAGATACAAGTTCATATTAAAATTCAATGTATTTGGGTGTGAAAAAATATATTATACAGATTAATAAATAGTTTTAAAGGTAATACAATTTTTTTTATTTAACACTGAAATTTTGTTTTATTCAATATTCATAATTTTTATGTTGCAATTAACAATCACAAAAATACTTGTGATTCTTGTTTCTTATTTCTTTTGACAGTAACAGTTGTTTCCAAATTTTTTTCTTACTTTCAAGGAAATCAAAACTCAAAATTAGTATACATATAACAACAAATAAGCAAAAATCCCGTAAGTCATATGAAGTTTAATCTCGTACGAAAGAATGATTCTTTGAGAATTTGATTAATATAGTTAATGTTTATATGGTTAAAGACAGTCTACTCCACATCTAAAAAAAAGAAAAAACTTCGGTCCATTTAGTATAGAATATATATTTCGTTTTCTGTTTTGGTTTCTAAAAGTATAGAAACTAAGGAAAATTTTTGTTTGCTATATTTTATTTTAGTTTTCTATTTTTAAAATCAGAAAAATCAAAATAGCAA
>JAOXYD010000008.1:16914994-16929909 GCA_028565735.1 Pinacopodium congolense | reverse complement strand
CAGGTCGCAACAACCAATCAGCAGGGCTTGAAGTCTAAAAACTAGTTAAATGAGTAAGGAAATGTACCAACTATTATCTTATTTGCAAAGCTATTAAAATGATAGATCACTAAACAACTTCATTTGTATCAGAGCTTAAGATGTTAATATTATTTTGTTCATGAAGCAATTGAAAAAGAAAACCATTGAGCAACTTCATCTTATTAGAACATAAGATGGTGATGTTTTGTTTAATTTTGAATCGTGAATTAGTCCATGGTGTTTTTTTTTTTTTCTAGTAAGGCCTCATAGACTTCAAGTCACTGTACAACTTTCCTTTCAATAAGATTTGATTTAATTTCTTCATAAATAAAAAACTAACCATGAAACAAAAAATTGGGCTATTTTTCTGCTTCCTTGTTAACAATCAATCAATGATAAGAGACCTTTTGTTGATGTAGAAGTAATCTCATTTTGCATAATTCATGCTAAGTGACACATTTTCTTTCCTTAATAGTGATACAATGTAATTTTGAATTTCTATTTTTTTTCTTCAAATACTAAAGAAATGAATTGGCTAGTTATAGAATAAAAAGATATTGACATTACACCCCAAGAGAGGGTTAACACCTACAATTTAACATTCACCATGGGTCGAAGTGGAGTGTGGGTGATTTGTCAAAGCACCCAAGTTTCGATTAGATGATTGGGTGCCGGGTTTCGGCCTTATATCCGAACATACCAGCTGCGGATAAAGAAGCGACGGCCAGCGAGTTTATACTAGAAAATATAGGCACTAGTTAGTTCACAAATTCCTTGACCTCCTCCATCTTTAACGAAATAATGAACAACGAAATTTTCCTTGACAACAATTCCAAGGATACTCCTTACTGGATTGGTGACTTCTTTGTAAAGTCTAATGTTGATCACCTCCAAAACGACACTCTCCTGCCAGGTCATATCTGTTTTGACCATTTTTACATACAAGGACTTGCTTGAGATGATTTAAGTCCTAAGCCCATTATACCGTTGTCTTTTTTCTTCTTTCCATATACATAATTAAAATAAGAAGAAAGAACATTCACCATGTATCACTTCACTAATAAACAACGTGAATAAAATAGCAAATAATGAATAAACCTTAAACCGTAAAAGCCTCCGCAAATTTTTGTCAACAAGAATCAAGTTAGTATTGATAATTAAACAGAATAGGTTAATGACAATCAATGGAATAAAAGATTAATGACCGACAGAAAAAGGAGATTCAACTAGTGACTGAAAAAGGTCCTTCAAATTATAAATTAATTACTCAATTAACTACAGAAAAGAAAATTTTGCCAAATGAAACAGTGGGGACCATTGCCAACGTGGCAAAAATTGACTGGTTAAGACGAGGCAATCCAAGTCACGGTCCCTGAGTTGCCATGATATGTTGGCAAAGACCGGCTTATGTCATTATTACAATTGGAGACGAAAAAACATAAGAAAAGCAAAAACATTAAACAGAAGAAACTGAGGGAGACAAAGCGAGAGAGACAGACAGACAGAGAGAGATGAAGAAATCCGGAGGAGTGGAAAAGAAAAGGGTGCGAAGATCGTCTGCAGCCGTACAAAACGGCACCAGAGATCCCAACTCCGATACCCCACCTAGGGTTTGTATTCGCTTTTCTTCTTTTGATCTAGGGTTCTCTCTCTCTCTCTCTCTCTCTCTCTTTGCGCTTCATAGCATTCATATATATTTACTTTTTATCAATTATACTTTTGCATTTGATTTGATGGGACGAGTTCATAATGTGACTTTTTTGTGGGATTCTGAGCATTAATGTGTGCTTGATTATGTTTTGGAAGGCTTGACGTTAACTAGTCGATCTTGATAATCTGGTTATCCAAAAGTTTTGTTTCTTTTCATGATTTTTTAAAATTTTCATCGTTTTTTCTTTAATTGGATTGAACTAGTGAAAATGCGGTTCGAGTTGAGATTTCATTTGATTTTGTTCTCTGTTTGGTCTGCTTTATTTGGGAGCTGGGATAATATAATGCTGGATAGGGGGACTAAAACAAAGAGCTTGAACAAGTTGGAGTGCAGAAAATTCTGTGTTTAGTATGCCTAGGAGTTTCAAATGTTGATTAGTAAAATTGAATCTTGGTTACACTTAACTATTGCAAAGAGTTTGTGATTCCAACGTTTGCTTCGAGTGCTTTTGTGGTAATTAATCTTCTTTTTCAGGGTCTTCTTGGGTTTGACTGATTGACTTTTTTTGTGCTTGTTTGTTATTCTGTTTAGAAGCAAGCTGCAAAGAAGGATGTATTTCAATTGTTTGCAGAGAAGGTTAGAGACAACAAAGCTTTGGTGTCTCGTTGGGCTGTTTTACAGGAGACACGTGTTGAGTATTTTAGGGGGAAGGATTTTGTTAGTTTTCTAAAAAATCATCCAGAGGTCAAAGATATATTGGAATCAGACAAGAATTTGGAGGTTGAAGAAATTGCGAACACTTTACTAAGAAGGAATCTGTTGGTGCGCTGTGATCGAGTGGTCAAAACACTTCGTCCTGGGAAGAAGAAATTATCCACCTGGCCTGCACATTTGGAGATATTCCCTGTAAGTTATTTACTTTTGACAGTTTAGATGCTTTGAATTGTTCTCTTAACTTCTGATTTTATTTTCTGCATATATCTTTTAGGAGCAAGTCTTCTCCGAAAATGATGCTTTCTTTGCATGGACATTTGTAAAGCGACATCCACTTTGGCAGACACTTCTCTCATTTTTCTGGCCTGTATTAACTCTGGCAATTTGCTTGTTTCCTGTATATCCCCATCAATGCAAACTAATAATTCTGTACTCATGTGCTGGGGTTCTTCTACTTATTCTGTCGCTGCTTTTAGGTAAGGAAACCAGTTCTAGTTTATTCTGCAGTTATTTCCTATCTTGTTTTTCATTCCCTGGATAAAGCTGGCCAGTTATGCTTGATATATTATTACCATTACATGCCCGTAGAACTGTTGTGTTAATATGTTGGAAAATACTGGATCGTGGAAAGGCTACATGCTATTTACATTGCATGCTCTAAGATTTGAAGCCTTTCACATCAGAGTTCAGGAACATTGCATGCTTTCACCAGTTTATATTTTGTAGGTTGGGAAGTTTTACGAGTTTAACAACATCAGCATTCATCTCAAACATTTGTTTGTTTGACTGCTATTTTCCTTGTCACACCTCTTTTTTTTTTTTTTTTTTTTTTTTTTTTGTTGACAATTTCAAATGGGTTATTGGCAAAAGAACTTGAGCAAGGAAGAGTATAGTGCAATCCAGGCTACATAGTGTGATCCGGGCTCTGATTATTAGGGACTGATTCATATAAAGTCCCCTTTGTCATACTAATCTCTTGCTTGGCCTTTTGACTTTTTTTCATTTAGAAACTGCTCAATCTTCCTCTTTAGGGTACTTCACCTCTCTGAAGCTACAGGTACTAACAACAAGAAGGGAATGCCTAAACCTTTTACAACCTTGAATATGGTTGCCTGATAATTAATATGCCAGTGCATGTCCATAAATGTTTTCTCATGTGCCATATTATATTTTGTGATTTTTCTGTATCTTCATTATCTTGTACATGTGAACTCTCATAGAACAGTTGACCATTGGCTTCTGATACAGTAGAGTGTAGAATCATGAAATATGTGGAGTCATTACTATCTTCTGTTTAATTTGCAGTGAGGGCTGCAGTATTTGGTGTCTTATATATAGTTCTTGGCAAGCGTATTTGGTTTTTCCCTAACATTCTTGCTGAAGAAGCCACATTGAGAGAGCTATTCCGTTTCTGGCCAAAGAAAGATGAGGAGGAGCGACCTACATGGACTAAGAGAGTTTTCTACGCAGTAATAGCTGTACTGGTCATATTTCTGCTTAGGCACCATGCTCCTGATGAAGCTGCCAGAGCTAGGTCAGTTCTCTCTGTACATATATTACAGTCAAAATACTATTTCTTGTGTATGGGATTGAATTTCCTATTTTTATCAGCAATGGTTTTAAAACTTTGAATGTGGATAATTTGTATATACATATATATATATATAAATGATGTAGTTTAGTAATCATATCATCTATTCCATCTTTTTAGTTCTCTTTTTGTTGGAACAAGAACTTATTCTCTTAGAAGCCCTTTGCCCTGGTTCTTTCCCCTTTTTTATTCATTTTACTTTGATTGATATGATGATTTTTATGCACCATGCATGTCTGACTGCCACCCTAATCTTGCAGGTATCAGAAGCGCATGTACAACATTATTGATGATGTTCTTGAGTGGTCTCCAAGGTTAGCACTATCAGGGATGATGGAGAAACAACATACTGCGGAGAATGCCACAGAGGCCAACAGCAGTTCTGTAGGTGGGAGTAAAACTAGTTCAGACGGAGTGCATCCAGCAAATGGCACCGGGGAAACCCTCTTAGAGCAACACCCCAATGAAGAAGATGGATACATAGAGGACAGTGATCCATAATATTATCAAGAGAGTATATGATGGTAGACAATTCAATAGCAAGTAGAAGACGTATACGGCATCTTTTTCAACTGGGTTTTCATCCTTAATTTTGAGTGCAAGATGGTGTAATCAAACAAGAATAATAAAGTAGTTGGTTCATCTTTCTTAACATTAATAGGGTCTGGCAGAATAGATTACAATGTCGATCTAGGGATTGTTTGTTATAGATGGGGTTTTATGTTGATCATGTATTAAGCTTTTTTGATGCACGCAACACAATGCCAGCTTATAGTAATGTATTTTTTTGTGTATGGCTTAGTTATTTATTGTGTATGGCTAGGAGTAAGATGCTGCTTTAGTCATTTTAAGTTTTACCATCTTAACTGGAGATTACGAGGATTCTAATGAATAGACTGACGGTTAACATGGTATTGAAGGGCCATCCAAGAAGTATCAGAAATAAGTAGCAAGTTTCAGCCATTCTACATCTATACCAATAAAAACCTCAAACAAGAGTTTCTACATCAAGCGGACGGCTTTTGCCGGTTCGAATATATCCTGAAGCGCTCAAGTACATTTAACACTTATATGTACGAAAAAAAAAATGTGAACAGTGATGAACCGAAGCATTGGCAATGGTATACACAGCGGAGCCAACCAATGTACAAACCATCTCTTTCCCTCTGTTCATCCACGCAAGAAAACGAAGCCAAGAATGAATTGCCGCAGGGCAACATATTGCCATGTACACTGGTCACCAGACACAACGGGATTCACCCATCTCTAGTTGGGTGGATTGAGTCTTCCGTCTGGGTATCTATTTAGAACAAAGTGTTCGCTGGATGGTGAGAGGCCTCCGTGAGGCCTGGTTATAAGAGATGCTAACCCGTTCTTGGCCTGAACAGTCTCCATCTTCTTCTTCTCCGCCCAAGTGTGAATGACGCATTGATGTCTGCCTGCCATTGTGACTCTGGCAGAGGGTGTCTTCATTCAGGTAATTGCGTGGTTCAGAAGTGTCACAACTTTGGTAGGCTCTTGCTTCCTGCTGACCATTGGAGTAATTCCAAGTTCCGGTGGAATCAGAGCGTAAGGGCTCAGACCCTGTTGAACTCGCAGTCTGAGATGAGGGGGCTGGACCAGAACCACCGATCTTTCCAGCAACTGCCTGCTTAGAAGTATGATCATCAGTTTTCTTTGCAAAACGTCCTCCAGTACCCCTTGCCCTTTTCATAGCATGCCGGTGTCGGGATTCATGAAGATATGGCTTTAAACAGTGAAAATAAGCATAATTTAGATTATCAGTCAGCAATAATTCATTCTCTTGTCAACAACACACATTTTACGTAAAAAGTAAAGGCAGCATATTGTCACGCAATAGAGTCAAATGTCCTAAACAAACACGTCAGAGTTAAACTTGTCCATTTATTACTCCGTGTTCCTCGCCAAGATCATTTAAGTAAATATGCAAGGAAAGTAAACAAAGCTTGAAAGTGCAAGTCACTACCTTTCTAACTTTTATGAGCTTCTTCTCTACCTCTGCCTTTGCACGTGCCTGTCTTCTTCTCAGAATCCCTTGGTACTGTTTAGCATTGACATAAACAGGTTCCTGGGCCATCTCAAATTGCAAAGGCATTCTAGCATGAGGTACTCCAATGAGATGAGGATAACCCTGGCCATGTCAACGTTGATTTACCAGATAAACACTCAAAAAATGTAAATTGAACAAAGGGAAATCTTTATATCCATGGAGTGTTCCTAAAAATTTAAATATTATAAAGTAAAAATATCATTAAAGATGAAGCACACGGAAAAGGAATTAGCTCACATACCACAGGCTGATGTCCATAAGCTGCCATCATTTGCCCATAATATGGATCCTGGTATGGATTTGATGCACACGCCTGCAAAAGAGTTGCAACAAAACTAGGAATTCCTTCCATTGTCAAGAAAGAATGAGTTTGTTTATTCTACAAACTATGGAGCCTTAAGTCTACAACTTAATCAATTATGAGCTCTGTAAGATCAGATCTCTTTTCTATTTTGGGTTTTTATTATTTGATGGAAGGATTGCTAGTTGGAAGGAAGCACTTACAATAGAGTGACCAACAAGTTCAAACTGTGGAGGTTGTGCAATGGACTCATCATGCACCGTTGCCACACTTAAAGAAGCATGCTCCAGGTTTTGGTGTTCTTGATCATGTGCCAGCAGTTTTTAAATGTATCATTAGTAAAGTTTTTAGGGGAAGATGAAGAAACTTTTGAATGAAGAAAGTTACAGAAAAGTTCTCCATGGCCGAAAATCAATCACAAGGTAATGACTACAACCAGGTCCGCAAACCAACATTTTGGACAAGTCCAGCACCAGTGACAAACATCATTCAGAAGAAGGAACTATAAGAAAATATGGGACTACTTTGAAAAGGTAGCTGAAACGTGAAGAATCTATAGTCATAAAAATTATGCATATTTTTATTAATTCTTAATTTACCTGTAAGACATGCAATGACTATTATCAATAAAAAGTAGAAAAAAAGAAATTTCAGGCACCATATAGCATCAGATAGTTAGAAGTACAAGATTGTGGAGATACAGTACTATGCGATTCCTTTGTTGCATCATCTTCTTCTTCATTCAGTCTACCATTAGACAATGATTGATCCCCATTTGACTCTGTACCATTTGGGGACTCGGGTGAGGATGAACTAGATGCAGTTCCTCCAGCAAGAGGACTGGTTATAGCATTACAGCCAGTACCCTGCCGCCAAGCCTCGGAATGAACTGCATATTGTCCAACTGCATCTTGATCTGGCTCTTGTCGAATTGCACTGTCAAACTTCGACAGCATGCCTTCTAAATTTTTCAAGCAACTACTAATTTCTGACATCACAAAATAAAATAGTCTAATTATAGTTCACAACAAGAGATTAACAGAAAACTAGCAACAACAAGCCCCTGGGGTCAGGATTAGGGAGTACAAGTAAATCAAACACAGATAAGACGGACCAGGCTCAGCTGCAAACACTTTGCAATATGGATGAAGCACATAATTGTTAGCTCACCAAAAAGACTAATTTTCTTGCTACTGAGACACCATTCTAATTGAAAATATAATACACTAAACAAAAAATTATGTACAGATATTTGGAAAAGGGAGGCAACTGGGGTTGATTTACATAAATGAGGAATGAACTTTAACAAGATAAGATAAATCTACAGCATCCTAGAATCAGGATGCATTAACAAAGTTTTAACATATTGACTCAACAGCTAGTTCGCATCAGCCTAAGCTCCAAAAAGTATAGTGTCACCAATTTTCAGAAAATACTCATCTACCCACATTTGGTATCCTTGTAACTGGACATTTTTTCTACTGAACAAAATTATGGGACCACACAACCTTTCTCCCATCATTCCACAAAAGAAACAACCAAAGAACCTCTGGAGAAGTTTGTTTCAGTTACAATCACATTGAAGACTAGCTGTTCCAATAAATAAAAAACTATTTCCGAAATTACATTATTTGGCTTTTGGTATCAATCGCATAATCAACTATAAAATTTGACCTTTAGCACTAAAGTGTGACACACATACATATTTCCAAGTCCTCTCTAAGTTCCTCATCGGCAACTCCAATTTAGCTTATAGTTCCTAGAGAAGTAGTTAATTACCATTATTGACAACAAAAGTTACACCAGTTCTCCGTCATTTTCAAAAAGAAAGACAATCAAATTGATTGCCACAGAACCAAAAAGTCGAAATTCAGTGAGTTGAAAAGTTGATAACTTTCAACTTCACAATTACAAAATCAAATCCTCACCCCCTCATTTCCAGTCAAAAATCTCCACAATCCCCAAAACCATCATCTGCCACATCTAAAATTATTTTGGCAATTCGATCTCCCCCGGAAGATTCAAAATTAATTCCTTCATCCCAAGAACCCACAAATTACAGAAACTAAAGAATCAGGAAAGAATCACATAATTCTTAACAAATAACAGAAACCCACCTAAGTTTTCCGAAACAAACTCATATGAAAGTTGCATACAAATATGAAGAGTGAAATTAATCAATTAAAAGGGAAGTGAAAACGTACACTTACAGTTAAAATATAAAAGCTAAGGTTGGGGGGACAAAACCCTAGATTTCGGGAGAATAATTGGGAAGAGAGTCGGTAATGGTTTGTACAGCGATTAATTCTTTGTGCGCAAAATGGGAAGGATGAAGAGAAAAATAAACAGCAAAAAAGGGAAAAGAACTTTTTGGGGTTTCGCTTATATGAACTCAAAACTGTTGTCAAGGAACGCTGGCCGCAGGTTGATGTTCCACGTAGGATGGTTTCTGGCGTGCATTGGCTACTTGCTTGTCCGGTTCTTTCAGGTTGGAAACATAGATTATATTATAAATATAGAACTATAATCTATTTTTTTAATATTAAAATGATTATAAATTAAATGTATTAAATTTCAATTCATTTTAAATATAATCCAATAATTAATGTCGTTAAGATATATGGCATAGCACAAACTAAATAGAACTCTAAAAGACAGTTTTGTTATAATTTCAATATTTATAAAAATAAAATCATTATCTTAGGGGTTGTTTGGTATTGTTGTGGGTTATAGTTTTTAGTTGTTGTTTTGATATATTTGTATTAATTTTTGTATTTTATCTTTGATTTTTGTATTGTATTAATGTGATATTTTTATCGATTTTTGTGTTAAAAATCAAAACTAAAAATTACATTGATCCCAAACAAGCACTAGACAAACATAACGCTAGAGTATAATTTGAGTGTTGGGCATGCCCTAGTGCAATTCAACATGTCTTTAATAGTTTCTTTTTAAAATTTTCGTGTTTATGATAAATTAAAAATTACAAGTTTTCTTTCATTCAAACACTCGACTAATTAATTTATATATTAGTTTATTAGTCATATATGACATTTAAAAAGGAGTTTAATTAAATAATATTAAAATTTTCTAAGTTCTTACTACTTTAAAATTTGTTTTAAAACAATTATAAACTAATGAGAAAATATAATAATATATATTAATTATGATATAAATATAACTCAAATATAATAATAAACTTGTAAAAAAGTAAAGAGAGCAAAGAAAGAAATGGCAAATCGATTTTACAATAACTTGATGAACAAACTTTGTCTATATCTATTTCTTATAAATTTCTTACAAATTTTAATAAAATCTTCTTTTCAATGAGTGAAAAGTAACTCTTATATAACAATCTTCTTTTAGTGAAAAGAAACTTTATAACTTAATCACAAATTCGTAAGAAAATATACACCGAAAAAAATCTTATTTACTTAAACTAGTGTTTAGGAGTTCACAATTCAAAAAGATAATATATGCAAACAACTATACAAAAGCACACTTTAAAAAATTACTCTTATTTATATTAGATGCTCTTTGCTTACTTAATTTACTTCGTTGCACTTAAATGCATCAAAAATTCTTTAGAACATCTATTTATAAGCTTAGAAGTCTAAACTAGCTATTTGTAACTTTTAGACATCATTAATTCACCAAATCTATTTCGTTTAATATAATTGGTGCATACATTGGCCGACTGATCTTGTACATTGGTCAACTAATTCATTGGTCGACTACTCAACCATACTAATCAATAAATCCTACAATTTTACCTATATTAGCCGACTAGTTAACTATATTAGCCGACCAATCTAGCAATTAATCATAAGAACCATAAAATTTTGTCATTATCAAATTTGACTTTCGAAAGTCCATTCATTAGATGATTGGCGTTGAGTTTGGAGATGAGCTTTTATACTTGTATGTTCAAACCTCCCATGCCATATTCGCACTTTTGCACTCGTAGATAATAAGCATTTCATATCATGATTAGAAAAGTCATCAAGATAAATATAATATATATATGTGTGTGTGTTTTTTTTTTCTTTTCTTTTTCCTACAAATGCAATATTATTATCAACTATTATATAAATTATGTATAATTTTGCGTCAAAACATATTTTATAATTTTTTTAATAAAGTTGAATAAATTTTACTTCAATACATCAACTAAAAGCTTATTATCAATATCAATGTAATTTTTCTTATTAACTTTTTCAATATTAATTATTTTACATTTGAAATTATCTCCAAATTTGGCATATCTTCTATATTGGATTTTAACGGATATTAGTTATATGCATCTCTAGTCATATGCCTTGAATATCAACTATCAACATACCACTTGTTCATTTTCCTTGTGACCTACAACGATATTAATTTAAGTCATTGTGAGTTAGTTATCTTCCTTTCAATCCACCCTTGTGATGATTTTTCTATTATTTTTGTTTATCATAATGAAAATTTTCAATATGTCCAAAGTTACCACAAAAATAACAAATTATAAGTGAATGATGATGAGTCCTATATCTATACACATTCCTAAGTCTTATATCATTGTAAATTCTTATGGGGTGGTAATGAAGCCTACATCAATGAGAATGATATTATGTGCTAGTATAAGAATTGTGTCAATCTTGATGAGTATTCCCTCTAAGTCTAGTTTTGGGACCATACACTTATATATGGAATTTGCCTTTAGGTGAAGATATAAAAAAAGATGTAATAAGTTCTTGTAGTTTCGGTATATATTAATGATTTAGATTCTTTCCCTTAATAAAAATATTTTTATTGTTTGATGGTACACTCTCATAAGTATATCCTAAGCCATACGATATCATATGCTTTTTGGATTTATAACGTACATTTTAACTTTTCTTTTCCCTTAGTGAATTTTAAGTTTAGTTGTCAAATATTTAATTATATATTAAATTCTCTTTTAAAGAATATCCAATATTTGAATTTGATAAGTCCTTGATTTGAAATAAATAATTTATGAATAAATATTTTTAATTAAATATAATAGTGACAAATTTTATTTTAAAGGTATATTATTTATTTACAATAAAGAGTAGATACAAATTTTAAAAATATTCTTTCAAAAGATTGAAAAGTGTTCTATTAAAAAAACTCAATATATGACTTCACCATAAATTTTTTAAAAAAATTTTAATTATTTTTTAATATAATACTATAAAACTATTGCCTAAAACTTTATCTTCCTATCTTTTTACATGTTACTTATAATATTATTTATTAGTATCTTAAAAAGATAATATAGATATAATTAGGATGATAATATAATTTGTAATGATTAGGAATTTATAATAGATATGACATAATAATGAATTTTTTTTGGTATATTACTTATTTATAAAATCTAGATTTTTTATAAATAATATACTTTCTTTAGTGAATATATTTTTTATCATAATTAATTAAATATTAAAAATTTTGTGTAACCTATTGAAATTTATTTAATATTTTTGATATTTCAAAGACTTAAATGGTAGTTTTAAAAAGACATATGCATTTCGTCATGTAAATGGCTCGTATCATATTCTATTAATTGCATTAACAAAAAATTAATGAAATCCATCTTTTGATCTAATTTGAATGATTTTTAAAATATTAGTTATTAAATTAAAAACGTTTAAAGATTAGATATTAAAATAAAAAATTTTGAAATATTAATAATTAGATTAATTTTTTTTAAATTTGATCAGTCGTATGTACAATTTGCCATGTAAACATTAATATATCAAGTTCCGTTAGTTATATCAGTGAAATTAACAAAGTATTTGAATTGAATGAATTTTAAAATTTTAATTACTGAATTGAAAATCTTTTAAAATTAGGTATTGCATAAAAAAAATCATAAAAATTAGTCAAATCTGCTATCCAAACAGAAAATGTTAATTGCAACTTTAGATTCGCTGTTTTACGAAATGATTTGACCTACGGGAATGAAAAGAAGAAGAGAAACACTTGCATCTTCTTTAACTTAGTAGCAGCTCATGTGAAAGATCTAATGATCATAGAATTGAGCATTTTCATTGCAGAATTCATAGTTGAAGCCTCCAATTAGGGATGATAAACTTTGAGATTTGAGTCGGATACGAGAATATGAATGCCAATACTTGAAATGACAGTCGTACTTGTATCTATACTCACTAGGATATAATAACTGTTATTTTGACAATTATTCGATTTCTAGATACCCAGCAGCTAATTGGATATACCAATGCAAATTATTCAAATTACGTAAAAGTAAAATGTATTAATAGTTCTAATGTCGTATTTAATATTTAAATAACAAGTACCATTAATGATCACAAACATTGTTCAAAATAAAATCTTAATTTAACAAGTTGGAGGGTGTAAAAACAAATGGTACTAAAGTTTAGGTAATGAGACAAGGATTGGCCAAGTACGAAATGTAAATATAAAATTATAAAGACACGAATTAATCGAGAGTAGTAGTACCTTAAGGTTTCAACAATTTTTTTATTTTGAAAAGATTAATGAATAATTTTATCAACTCCATAGAAGTTATAAATAACTTAATTACGACTAACACATCAAGATCACACCAAAGGCTTGAACAATAGTTTTAAGAATTATGATAAAATATACTTAGTACATGTCATACCTTAATATTATGTCAAAATTTAATAATTTAAATACCATAAGAAAAGGTGTAAAACATATTTAAAATTTTGGAGGTTGGACAAGAGACCATAATTAAGTGGGACATAAAGAAAAAAAGTAAGAAAAAAAAACAAAGAGAAACAGTATAATTTAAAAAATGAACATAATATTTTTTAAATAAAAGAAAAATAACTTTAAATTCAAACAACTTATTTTGAGTAATATAGGGATATAATATATAAATTCAAATTAAAGTAAGAACCAGAATTTATATACGTAAGGGCTTGTTTGATTTTATTATTGTTTTTAGTTTTCGTTTCTGGTTTTTAAAAACATAAAAACTAATAAAAATAATATAAAAATCGAAAAAAACAACATACTAATACAGTACCGAAACTCATAAAATAACACAGAAACTAATAATAATATCATATAAATCAATGCACATACACAAAAATAAAAATAAAAAACAAAAACGAGAAGTGATACCAAACGTGCTATTAATATAATGTGTAAGTACGGAATCGAGTACGGATATGAATATGAATAAGAGCTGATAAAATTTACTGAATATTGGTGGTCTGGTAGGATGAACAACCATTGCCGTCCCCTACCGTAACTCAGAAGTTTGGAATTGGTAAATAATATGCTTCACTCGGGAGGTGAGGGGTTTAAATTTAATGACTTGGATAGATGAAGATATATTTGACTTGCATATTATATAGATGAAAGTTTCTTGAGATTCTCAACTGTGGCAATGGCAATGATCAAAAGCCGCACGAGTCTAATTCATTGGATTCTCTTACGGAGCCGAAACACCAATACACCCACAATCTGACAACATGTCGTCGATGATTCATAGAATATAAAAAAACACACATCCTTTCGTCCACTTTTTTGTTCCCTTTGTGTAACAGAAGCTTTACGACATACATAACATGCTTAAACCTTCCACCCATGCTTTTGCTGCTTCCATTCAGAGAGGTCATTGTCTTGCAAAGCCAATACCCAGAAAAGAATTTTAGCTGTTGCGAGCAGAAGCCTGAGTGTAAAAAAAAGTAATGTTCTTGCTCAGGCTTCGAAAAGTAGGCCATTGTATGTGAACACCTTTTGCGGAAGTCCCCTTTAGACCCAAGATGGGTTCACTGCAGATAACACGGTTTCGGATCAAAGTGGTAGGTGGCATCGAGTGTTTGGTAGGGCCTTTCTTCTGCGTTGCTACTGTAGCCATTGATTAATTAGCAAGTTGTTTTGAAAAATTTGGTAGTGACAAATGATGGTTAGTGGGACAAGAGACAGCAACGTAAACAAAGTGTACTTGATGAGCGGGGAGATAAATTGATTTTCATTGTAATTTGTACAGGCACGTAAAGAAATTAAGGTCCTTAATAATCTCTTATCAGCGCCACTTACCCAGAATGGAAATAAGAAGTCTTGAAGAAGAAGGTGCACAGGAACAAAGGATTCATGCTTTGTTACTTTCTCAAGTTGACAAAGCCAACAGAAGCTGACCATGGCACACTATATCACACTCACAAACCTCAAATCAATCTCGCAGAAACTAAGTCAGCCATACACCGAATGCAGAAATACATACTAAAAGTAGCATTAGTAGGCATAAGCCTAAATTTAGTTGGACCAAGTTTAACACTTTAACTGTTACCCTACAAGTTGAGAAGAAATCATTGTTCGTAGGCATAATCCCATGAACAATGACTTCAGACGGAGATATCTCCAAGTGCCAAGAAGAAGAAGGCCTCTAAATCTGGAGGAGCAAAGAAAGCGACTGGTCTTCTCCGCAAACAGTTTGATACAAATCTTTGCTTCTTTGGTGCTGGTGGGCAAGTTCCAATCTCCGGAATACGAAATTTTTTAGCTTTAGGCGTAGAGCATGCACTTGTGTGGATGCTATTAG
>JAOXYD010000008.1:16889018-16914894 GCA_028565735.1 Pinacopodium congolense | reverse complement strand
TGGGCAAGTTCCAATCTCCGGAATACGAAATTTTTTAGCTTTAGGCGTAGAGCATGCACTTGTGTGGATGCTATTAGCGACCTCGGACTCTAAACTATCTACTTTTGAACAGCTGCTGGAGCTTGTGACAATGGAAGAGATAGAAGACAAATCCTCCAATATGATTGAAGGTTCTGCACTATTCTCGGGCTTTAAAAGCTGCTTCCTGCTTCGTATTGTTCGTGGTTTCTTCGGCTTCGCTTTTGCTTTTCTTCTAGTACTAATGCTAGGTGGAGCCATTAGAAACAAAGATAAAGGGTTCCTCCAGTTTATGTGCCAGAGAAAATTTGTTGATGCAGTTCCAAGTACAAAGAGGCAGTGTTACCAAAAACTGCTAAAAGGTCCTCATCTTTAATTAGTAAAAAATTGAACAAAAATGGCTGAAAAGTGAGACTAAACCAAGCAGGGCTGGCCTTTCAATATAAAGTAAATTTGACCGGAAAGTGGCCGAAAGCGAAGTACATATTGCTACCAAACTTCTGACATTCAAAACCAGGGACTTCCCCAAACAAAAACCAGTAATTCCCAATTTTTAAACCCCAAATACAAGACTTTTGCCACTTCAACAAGACAAGTCACCGCTTTCTGAACAAACCTTAGAGAGAAGATACAGCAGAAACCATTACGGGCCCATCATTCAAAGGAGGAAGAGCAACTACATTTGGAGGAAGAAACCAGTAAAAAAAAAAAAAAAAGACCATGAAACACAGAGAACGAGCCTAACGAGTGTGATGATGAACAAGGGAAGCAGAGTTTGATCCGAGTGTAACCTTTTCTATTTAAGGAAGACTGGAGATTAAAAAAGCTAGGCCGGAGACAGGTGGAGAGAGGCAATTGAAAAGGCGGGCCACAAGGATTACAATATTTGAACGTTTTATTATATAATAAAAAAGGGAAATATTACATTTTTGGTAGATTAATAATTTTTTCTCCTTCAAATTATTATTTTATTCTTCTTTTACTTCCAATAAAAATAACTTTGTAATGTTTGAGGGTTGCCTTTGCCTTGCCTAGTTTGAGAAAGGCCCAAAGGAAGTATAAAGCTTGTTTGTAGTATTTGGACGTCTGACGTGCCTACGTATAATTAAGGGTTATTTGGTATTGCTGTGGAATATAATTTTTAGTTGTAATTTTGATATATTTATATTGATTTTTGTATTTTATCTTTAATTTCTGTGCTATATTAGTGTGTTGTCTTTTTCAATTTTTGTGTTAAAAATCAAAACATAAAACATAAACCTCACCAGACAACCCTAAGAGTTATACCATTTTTGTAGAAAATAACACCGAGGATTTCCTTATCTTATAGGGAGTTACCATTTTTTGGATTTCATGAAAGAAAAATGACTTAACTAGGACTTTCACCAAAGTCCTAATAGCCCCACGACAAATCAACAAACAAATTATGTATATTCATGGATTTTTTTTTTGTGTAAGGTTGACATTAGACAGTTTATATAAGACAAGTCTGATTTTGGACTCCAAAATCTATTTATACCCACTTAAGCAAACATATTCAAGTAAAACTATCAACTGATTAACTGTTCATGTTCTCTTTGATGTGTGCCAACAAATAAAAGCAAGTGAAGAGGGAAGAGACTTGTTTATATCCTGCTAGGATTCGGGTAGAATGCAACAAGGGCTAGGAAAGGTTGTTAGTTTGGATTGATTATCTGCATATTTTTGTTTTATTTTTTAGTATATTTATAAGTATAACAAGTTATCCACAGAGAGGAGCAATTAGTTGGAATAGGTCACTCTTCCCAGCTATCAGGCTAGCAGCCCAACATTTGCTAACAAATTTGGGCATATGCAGTTATGGATGAGATTCTTTGTTTTTTCTGTTCTTTACTGTTTTGTTTATACCATTATTAGATCCTCTTCAGGGGATCCAAAACATGAGTTTTCCATCTATCCATGTTCATTCAAAAGGTTCTAATTTTCAAACAAGCAACGTAGAATTTGATAGAATTTTAATGCTTCTGCTTATCTTTGTGCACATGGGTCAATGGGAGGATCTCAAGCCAGAAATGCTTCATGGATGTCGCCTCTTTTTGTGTTGTTTATGGTTTTAGCCTATAAAGCTGATATTATGTCAAATGATTTCATTCTACCATGGAAGACTTGCTCGATAGGTTTACTCAGCTAGCTTACTTTAACGTGTGAACTTAGCCCTTCAGATTATGATCTTTTCAAAGTACTACCTAGAAGAGTTTGTAAATCATGAGTTCATTTCAACTACATTTTCAAAATTTTGGTCCACGGGACTTCGCTAACTCAATTTCATTTTTAATTGAATGTTACTGTTCTTTAAAAACTTTGAAGATAGATTTCCTCACTTTCAAGAGTTGTTTTTATCATTAATGTACTTAATAAATTTTGTCATAATTTATTTCAAAGGAAATTGAAAGATCTTACTCACTACTATGCTTGTCAAAAAATTCTAACATATTTGATTTTTATGCTGGGGTATTATGCAATTGAAATAGAGAATGATCTCTAATTAATCTTTCTAACTGCTCCATTTGAGAATTTAATTACAATTTTAGAATGACTTTATCCTTAAGTCTTCTTTCTTTTAAGAGTGATTGCAAATTTTTAAGCTCTTATATTAAATCTTTTATTTAATTAATTTTGTAACCTTAACTTCACTATCAAAAGAAGGTTCATAAGAGTGCCTAGGGGATTGTTCATAATGACATTAGAAATAAAGCGATTGACAATGAACAAAAAATGGTTTAGGGAGATGAATTTTACCAAAAAAATAATCAGGGTAAGGTGAGTGATTAAAAGTATAGGATTTATGACATTGTATATCATGGTTTGCCCAACTACTTCCCCACTCATAGCTTTCCTCTCCAGGCTTATATCACTGGTGATTTTACCAATGATCACATTGCCTCCACATCTTTTTAATGACTGAATAAATTCTTATAAAAATGTCTTAACACCCAAACCAAGTATAAAATAAACATGAAAAAAATAAAAGAAAAATAACATAGAAAACAACTAAGAAAGAAAAGAAAGTAAATACAATATAAACAATATCTACAACTTTAGAGTAATTGATATCAAACTATTCTTGATATTACTAGATGTTCCTTGTTAATGGTGCTAAAAACTTGTTGATGGTCAGTCTACACTAATTAATTTCAAATAAATCAATCAATTAACGTGCAATTCAAATTTAATTTAAGACTAAATATTGCGATAAGTATACCAGTCAACAAATAATGAAGTGGAATATTTTTAAAACTGTAGATGTTGAACTCATAAGGAAAATATTGTAAATACTAGATTATTTAGATTATAATTATCTAAAGAATTCAAGATTGCAAATTAAAAGGATTATAATTACTAAATTAACCTAAAAGTTTCCAAACAATGTAAAGAAATCCAAATTGCTTTAAACATTACCAAATTGAATAATTTGATAAGGCTCATGCTTTAAATGATTTAATTGAATTATGAAAAGATTGGAATGTCTAATTTAAGGTATATCCACTAAATCAAAACAAAGCTTTGATTAAGTCAATGCCTTATCTCTATCATTTTTATTTTATTGTTTAGTCCACCTGTATTTATAAGAAGTTGGCTTAAAGTTTAAGAATTTTAAATTAAAAATACCTTATTTCTATATTAACACCCTTATGATTAACCATCCAATGGTCATATATGAATTAAAATCATATTGTTTACTATTTTTTCCAATGATTAAGGTAGTTAGTCACAGTTCTTTAACCATCCGTTAACTTTATCTTAAATGACCAACTTAAAACAAGCATTGAGCATTCAAAATAAATAAAGATTACCATCCAAAATGTATTAGAAACTCAATTAAAGCATTTAGTAACTTGTCTTCAACTCAAATTTAGATTAAAATGTCATTTATAACAAAGAATAACAAGAATAAAACTTAGAAATTATGTTTTTGTATGTATGCAAATAAAGAGTATGAAATAAGTGATTTAAGGAGTTTAGATAAAATCAAATGAAGTTCAAAACTGTTACACAGCTTTCAATCACAATTATAAAATCCTGAAATCCTTTAAAATAACCTGAAATATCCAAAAACAAACTTGAAAAATGAAACAGAAAATAAAATCCTAACCCTAAAGAAAGAAGAAGAAAAATTTAAGTTAAGATATGATTTTAGTAGCCTAAACTTGATGTTAATTGTGTGAATTTGGTTTTTGAAACTTCTTATATATGTATGTTACAAGTTGGAGACAAGGGGAGCAAGTGTAGCCAATAAGGAGAAAGATCCAATTGGAAATGTCTCAATAGGTCCTTAAATGACACTTGAAAAGGACTTAAACGACGCTGTTTAGCTACTTGCATTTTACTCCCAGAACTAACTTAAACACATGTTTTAGAGACTTAAACGTGAGTTTATTCACATTTGCTGTTTAACTTCTGATTTGCTTTAAATTTCATATTTTTCTTAATTTTCACTTCAAATAGGGATTAATCTATATATTAAATAAATTAAAACTCAAAGTAAATAATTAAACAACAAAACAAGGGTGAATTTACATCAAAATATCATAAAAATCCCTATGAATTAAACTTTTATCAATTCCCCCATGCTTAAGTATTCACTTGTTTTCAAGTAAATCAATCAATAATTAATTTCAAAATAACATATAAGGATAGGAAAAATGGCTAATTCATTAAACGTCATCATTGAAAACTTTTTCTTAATTATTCAATCTTCAAACAAATCATTAAGATATTATATGATTAATCAATCATAGTAATGAACAAACAAAATAAAATAACTTTATATTCTTTTAAACTTCAACTTAAATCACAAAAATAATTTCCATACATAAAATGAATATTCACAAAGAAAGATGATTCATGTTTTAAGTACAATCACATCTTTTACTAATTAAGGACAAACTTAAGCACAAATGTGAGTTTTTAGGGCTTGGTTAAGAAGTGATTTAATCTTTTTACGAGAAAAGGTTAATCTTTTTATATGAAAAATGAACATTTTCTCGTGAATATCCTCAGTTACTCAATTGAGTTATCTTATATCAATTGGCTACTAATATCATTCTTTAACTTCGACTAATTGGTTCGAAGCCAGTGAAGTGAATGAAATTTGCTTACTTTTTACTTTTTAACACACTTTTTTTTCTTTTTTTTCTCATTTCTTTTAGATTTTAACTTAAACAAGATATGAAAATGGTTAAAAGAATTTCCAAATCACTTCGAAAATACATATTTTATACACAGATAGTCATAATACTCATTAGGTATCCATTATCCAAAACAAGAAGTAATCAAAGTTCATTATTAATAAATATGATTAATTAATAGTATAACATCTTAAATCCTAAAAATAATCGAAATTAAAAGGAAAATTTTCAATGATATGGATCAAAATCGATTTTTTTCTTTACAAATTATAGATTATCTTGAAAAAGTTAATAAAATGATTTACTTGTGGACAAATATACATAAGTGTGAAATAATCTATCCATCCCCCATACTTAAATTTAATATTATCCCTAATGTTTATAAATTTAATAAGAAAACATAGGATGGGAGAAAAGGGAAAAGAAAACACCTAGATAATAAAGATACTTTTGTTTGATGATCCATTAAAGAATACATTGAAATTTGATCATTGAGTGCAACATACCAAAAATGATAAATAGAAAATAAAAGCACTAGAGACAATAATAACAAAAGCCATACTCCATATATATATATATATATATATATATATATCGCATCAAAGTATATAATGAAGTCCAAATTCATCTGAAGAACTAAATACATGATCAACAGTCAAAATACAAATGGAGAAATAAAATACAACTGAAAGGAAATGCATTGAAAGCAAAAAACAAAAGGATAAGTCCATGAATAACATAAGTCATCCATAATTAAAAACTGGGACTCTGATTCGCCGATCCCCAATACTCATCTAGCCACCCTATACGCTAGTCAATTTATTCAATCCGCTGCTCCATCCGAGAACCAAGCTCGGAGAAACCAGTCCCTATATGACTCTCGATCCTTAATAAAATATTCATCTAATCATCGAAAGGTGGCTCAAAAGAAGAAACATAGATAGGAGTAGGATCTATTGGTGGTGGCCTATGCTTTAAGATAAAGAATGGAAAATGCGACAATTTGATACTAAAAACATGTTATTTGGTTAAGAAATGAGGGACAGATCGAGTCTAAAAAGATTAGGGCGAAAAATGTGATAAACAATGGTTGAAGGAAGAAGAAGGAGAAGAAGGGGGGAACTACATTTTTTTGGTCTATTTCGGAGACATAGAGGGTAGCTCTTGGGAAGTTAAATGAGGTTATTTAGGTATTACTATTTAAGTCCCCAAAAAAATTAAACGACGGTTCAACATGGTTAAACTCCAACGTTTAGGTCTTTGAAAAGCAATTCTAAACATGAAAAATCATACCAAACTTCACTAAATTAATCCTAATTCAAGTCTTAACAATTCTAAATAAATTAAATATCAAATCTGAACTTGGATCAAGGCCGAAAACACTTGAAACATATAAAAATTAAATTAAAAGAAATAAAACACACTTAAAAGAAAGGCTTAAACTAACTAAAAACACCAAATAAAACTAAATTAAAACACTTAAACTCTAACCAAAGAAACCTAAGGAAACTGAGGGAAAGACAATACTAAACCTATAGAAAACATAGAAAAAGATAAAAACAACACGATTACACATGCTAAAATACTTAACATATAACAAAAATAAAAGGATATAAACATTAAAAACAAATTAAAACTTAATAAAATACTTAAAAAGAACACTAAATAACACACACTAGACTCTAAACAAGGATTCTCAAAAGAGGTTCTTAAAAGAAAAAAAATTAAATCTAAAAAAGACACACTAAAAGACTAGAAAATTAAGACTTGAAATCACATACAAAAGCACACTTAAATAAATTAAACCTGAACCATACTTAATTGAAACAAAAGAACCTATATGAATGGTTGGGTTACTTTATAACAAGCACTTCTTTAAGGTCTTTTAGTTGAACCTTAACGGTTAGGGAATTTTTAATCTCAACTTTAGCTCACCATTCAATATTTTGTCTTTGTTAACTAAATTTTCAAGGGCCACTATCCCTTCAATTAGATGTTTTAAAGTATCACAAATCTTACCTTTGAAGAGAAATAATACATAGCTCTTACCCTTGATAAAGTACCATGGTAAAAATTTAATAATTACCACCTTTGGCATATGATTAAAAGTAGTAACACCTAAAAGATTAATACTCTCAAATGATACCTCAATTGTCTCACTTTTAACAACCACATCTTTAATTTGTTCATCAAAATCCCTTGATTAATTATAATCATCTCCACTTATGTCATTAAGATCACTCTCATCATCTTCCTAAAATTTAATGGCACCTAAGTTATGGTTTTCTAGTTCATTCATGGGTTCTTTCTTAACACCAACTAATTCTGACAAGATAAGCATAAATTATGGCCAAATTAAAAAGAATAATTATAACCTAAATCATGGGAAAAAATAAAACAAGTTAGTTAAAATCAAATCTCACTATTTGTGCAACTATATTTAATGGATTAAAACTGCCAAGATTGTGTCCATAATTATTGCAAAATTATAGCATATTTTTCATGTACTTCCTATTTCATAAGTTATCGTCGCAAACCTTGTATGTATGTACTGTTGTAATATCTAATAAATGCACACATTAACTTTCTTCTAATCATCTTATTCCCATATTTTCTTTTAATTCAACTAGACTCATCCAAGATTTCCTCACTTTCAAGAGCTGTTTCATCATTAATGCACTCAAAAACTACTATCATCATTTATTTCAAAGGAAATTGAACACTGTTACTCACCATTATGCTTGTCAAAAGATTTTAACTTGGTTTTTATAGCAGGGTTATTATGCAGTTGAAATAGAATAATCTCTAAATGATCTCTCTAACTGCTCCAATTTAGACTCTAATTACAATATTATAGTGACCTTCTTCTCTAATTACAATTCTATAGTGACCTTGTTCCTAAGTCTACTTTCTTTTAAGAGTGATAGTATTTTTTTGAGGTCCTGAATTAAATCTTTCATTTAAATTAATTTTGTAACTCTTTCCTCACGATCAGAAGAAGGTTCATAAAAGTGCTTAGGGGATTGCTCAATATGACATTGGAAATATGGTGACTAACAAGGAGCAAAAGATGGTTCAAAGGAAAATGAATTTTCCAAAAATAATCAAGGCAAAGCGAGTGATCAAAGGCATAGGATTTATAACATTATACATCATGGTTTACCCGACTACTTCCCTACTCAGAGCTTTCTTCTTCTGGCTCATGTCACTGGTAATCTTATCAATAATCATATTGTCTCCAATCTATGACCACATCTTATCAATAATCATATTGTTTCCACATAAAAAGATGTCCCAACACACAACTAAGCATAAAATAAACACGAAAAATAATAAAAGAAAAATAACACAAAAACAAACAAGAAACAAAAAATCAGTAAACACAATAAAAACAATATTTACAATTCCAAAGTAATTGACATTGATATATCCTTAATATCACTAGATGTTCTTTGGCAATGACATCAAATTTTTTTTGTTGGTTAGTTTACATTAATTAAGCTCACATAGATTAATCAATTAACATAAAAATTTAATTTAATTTAAAACTAACTATTATGGCAAGTATACTGGTTAACAAGTAATAAGTGGAGCATTTTTAAGACTCCGAATGTCGAACTCACGAGAAAAAAGATGCAAATACTAGGTCACTCAAATTACAATTATTTAGAGAACTCAAAATTGCAAAGTAAAAGGGTTAGAATTACTAAATTGACCTAAAAGCTTTTAAACAATGTAAAGG
This sequence comes from Pinacopodium congolense, assembly GCA_028565735.1. Taxonomy (NCBI): domain Eukaryota; kingdom Viridiplantae; phylum Streptophyta; class Magnoliopsida; order Malpighiales; family Erythroxylaceae; genus Pinacopodium; species Pinacopodium congolense. The sequence continues at coordinate 16,905,966 of JAOXYD010000008.1, read as the reverse complement.
ATTCCAAATTACTTTAAAGATTACCAAACAGAATAATTGGCTAATTCTTAGGTTTAGAATTTAAATGATTTAATTGAGATATGAAAAGGTTATAATGCCTAATCTAGGACATCTTCACTAAATCAAGATAAAACTCTAGTCAGGTCAATGCCTTATCTTTATCATTCATATTCTATAGTTTGGTTTACCTATAGCTATAGGAAATTTCCAATTATCAAGGTAATTGGTCCTTTAACCATCTATTAACTTTATTTTAAGTGGCCAACTTAAAACAAGTATGAAGCATTCAAAATAAACTAAGATTACCATCCAACATATAGTAGAAACTCAATTAAAACATTTAATAATCTGTCCTTAGCTCAAATTTAGATTAAAACATCATATCTAATAAAGAACAACAAGAATAAAACTTAAACATAATGTTTTTGAATAAATGTAAAGAAAGAGTATGAAATAAGTGATTTAAGAGGTTTGGATTGAATTAAATAAAGCAACAAACTGCTATACAACCTTTAGTCATGATTACAATTATACCGCCTTCAATTATGATTACAAATTCTTGGAATCCTTGAAAACGACATGAAATATCCAAATACAAATATGGAAAATAAAATAGAAACAAAAAACCTAACCTAGAGAGAGAAGAAGAAAATTCTAAGTTGAGATATAATTTTGGCAATCAATTAAGCAAAATTGGTATCTGAAGCTTCTTATATATGTTTGCTGCAAGTGAAGCATATTGCAGTCAATATAGAGGAAGATTTAGCTAGAAATGCCTCGATAGGTCCTTAAACATCACTTAAAAAAGATTTAAACAATGCCGTTTAAATACTCACATTTCACTATCAAAACTGACTTAAACATGGTTTCAATAACCTCTAATTTATTCTAATCTTTATATTTTTCTTGATTTTCACTTTAATTGGGGATTAATATGCAAATTAAATAAATTTAAACAAAAATTAAATAATTAAACAACAAAATAAGAGTGAATTTACATCAAAATATCATGAAAATCAGTATCAATTATGACTTGGGAATACATGCGCTCATTTTACATTGTTACCATATTCTTTATCACATTTCAAATAGCATCTCACAAATTGAATAGCAAATTTGTCACACTAACCACGTGCAGAAAGCATAAAAGAAAAACCAGAATCTGATGTTCATTATTGCATGTGAGATATCCACCCTTATACACTTACAGTATCCATACAGACTATTGTAGTTTCAATGTCAATATGAGCACGTATATAATATTCAGCACAATCTCAACATAACTTTGGATATTTCATCTAATTTTCTTTTTTTCTTCAAAAATCAAGAATATGAACACGTATCAGAGGCCAGGTGCAAAACCTTAAAGCTGTAAACTTTATAGCCAGGTTAAACAACATTACTTCAACTTGACGGAACAAAAAGGAAAATTTTTAATAAAACAACCATTTTCAAGGCCTAACATGCTAAAAGTAGGAAATGTAAGTGACCATATACCAAAAAGGATTAAGATGAACCATACATGAAAAAAATCAAAAAAAGGCATAAAATTCATAAAATGGGCTAGTTCCTTTTACCCTTTATAGAACATTTATTGAGCCTTTTCTTTTCCTGTCCAAGTTTGAACTTTGGAATTTCGTTCTTGAACCATTGGCTTCTTAGCTGTGCCGGTGACTTTGAACTCTCCGACTGAGAGGTCGTCGCGACAGTGACACGGTACTCATCTCATGATAAAATATGATAAATGACTCATGAGATTGATTATATAGCCGACTATTTATTTAGTTAATTCCCTTATAAATAATATATTATTATTATAATAATATAATAAATATTATATATAATATAATTTTGCCAGCAGTCTATGGATTGCCGATTATTTAGTTAATACCATAATTCATTTACCGCCTGGTGTTTCCTTAAAAAACATGCTATGGATCGTGTTTGAAAGAGGCCTTCAATTAGAGAAATCGTTACGCCTATAACTTGTAACCAATGGGCCACTAGTTTTGAGAACCCAACATGACCTTAATATTGGGCCTTGGTGAGCTTGCGCCTTGCAAGTTTCACTTTGAAATCTGCTTGTTGCCCGCAACGACTAATAAGTAAATAGTGGATCTCATTCTCACGTGAGATGCTGGAGCGTGTCCGTCAAACGTTTTTTTTTAGTTCAACAATTTCCGTAATTTCCAAAACATTTTAGCTGTTTTTACACTGTTTCAACGGGAGTCTAGTCGGTGCTTTATCGTACATTAAATTTTGTAAACAAAATTTTGTTGGAGAAAAATATTTAACTAATGATAAATTTATGTCACTGAAAAATGATCAATTTTTATACATATCATATACAATTTTAGTGATTGTATATTGTATCTACGTTCCATTAAATTATATACATTAAGTAGATTTTATTCAAATATAAAATATAAAATATGATTTTTAATCAAATATTTTAAATTGATTTAAAAGAACATTTTAAAATTTGATGTTCAACTTTTTGCAGTTGACAGATAACAGAGGCATCTGCGCGTGGGTTACGTTGCTGGGTACAAGATTTTTTAAGACGACACATGAAACCAAACAAGGATCTCCTGGAGATTCAGTCACTTCTCTATGCTTTATGTTCTTCAGACAATTTTTTTTAAGAAATGTTCTTCAGACATTCACCCAAGGGCGGTATCACAAGTTTTCACGAAAGAAAAGTTTTTGGACCTCAAGTTTCCTTTTGGTTAGGAATAATCCGGCCTGTAAAAAATTTCACGTTCCTTTGCTTCCCATCACCCTCGTTTTTCCGTAAACCTCCAGATTTCCAACTTCAGAACCTTTGACTATAGTTGAAGAACGCCTATTTACTTGGTTACCCAATTGCACTTCCTTGATATTCATATCATTTCTGGGTAATCTTTTTTCTTCTCATGTGCGGTTCCTAACTTTATATGAAGTTGCCATCTTGATCTTTGATACCTTTTGAAGTTGTGTTCTAAAGTTCCAAATCCGATCTTTCTAAGGAAGAATGGTGGGAACTATACCTGTGGTGGGTTCATCAATGGTGGATTCGCATACTACTCCATGTTTGTGCTTGGATGCACTGACCACGACTAATATTTTTCACAAGAACAGCGGAGACTCGGTTTTTCAGAGGAAGCAATCTAGTAAAGGGTCTTTGAAGCTGGGAAGCTCTTTTGTGGACTCGCAGTAGGATTGCAGGCTATCATCGACAGCGATTTCAGGTATTATAAGTAACGGCTTGAGGAAACAGAGAAAGAATCGGAGACTTGTGGTTGTCAACGAGTTGGCAGGACAATATCAAGAAAGTTTCGAGGATGTCAAGACAGTAAGTATATGATTCATGGTTAGGTATTCTTTGTTCTATGATTCCTTTATATATATATATATATATATATGTTGTTTTTCTGCTGGCAATATCTTTTTTCTTTCTCAAGGCTAAAGTTTATTATTTGGATAAAAAACAAAAGGGTGTCTATTAAGAAGTTTGTTGAGAAGATCGCTTGAATCTCATATGATAGAACTTTGTTGAAATGAATGTCTGCAGCGAAGACCGCAATTCACTCTTTCTTCTATCTACGTGGAGCATCTGACACCAAGAAGAAATGTTAGACATCATGCATTTAGGCTTGTTGAAGGACTACCCGACATGTAATCTAATTAGACCATCTGACATATGAACTCTGTCTTGTGCATATGAAGCAAAAATCTTAGCGGGTGATATATAAGATCTATGCTATCGTCATGTCTATATTTTGGATTCCAATATTGACCAAGATGTCCTACTTGCAGCAAATACTGAACTTTTTCACTTACAAAGCCGTTAGGACTGTTCTTAACCAGCTCTGCGAGAAGAATCCAACGCAGTATAGGTGGTTCTATGAGTAAGTAAGATCATTTGCTCTGTCCACGTCTATTGATTGATTTTTCAGAAAAACACATGGCAGGACTACCAGCTTACTGCTGCTCACTTGATTATACTTTTCAACTGACTTGATTGGTGGAATTTAGACAGGTTTATCTCAGAGAAGAATGATAGGAAAATTTTATTTCTCAACTAAAAAAATTCGTAGCTTATGACAGATTTAACTGCATGAAGTACTCTGTTTTCGTATACCTATATCTGGATAAATTCACTTATCTCCACCTTTCCCCTCCTTTTGATAGTTTTGTCGCTTCCAATAAGCCTGGAGATGGCAAACATTTCATTCGCACCCTCGGCAAGGTAGTTCCTGGAGCCTGTGTGTTCTGTCTCATTAGTTGAATTCAAAATCCGTTGACAGAAGTAAGCTATAGTTTTGTTTGGTACTGGCAGGAGAAGCAGGAGCTTGCTGAAAGAGTGATGGTCACTTGGCTTCATTTGTATGGAAAATGGGTCAAGGTAGTGAAATGCTCCTTTATACTATTAATAAATGGTCGCCAAACCCAAGCTATTCCCTTGATTTCTCTTCCTTGTAGCAATGCGGTCACGCCAAAATATATAGTGAGATTTCCAATGAGAACTTGCAGTTGATGCGTGAGCGGCTCATGGAGACTGTGATATGGCCGTCGGATGACGCAAATAAATAGAAAATTGGTTGAAGGATTTACGTTTACTTAATACTGTCATCATCACTTGTCTTAGGAGATTTTGGCAAGAACAACGTATTTCTTGTTCTTTTTAGCTGGTTAATGGAAGTTGAAAGTTGTATATGGTTGATGTACATAAAAATTACATAATCTATAATGGCCCACGAAGTTCTTACACAAGAATCTAAATGGGATTCGCTTACAGCCTGATGATAAGGCTTTTTGGTTTTTTTTTTTTCCCGAAATGATTTTTTATTTTTTTAAATATAAAAATTGAAAAAAAGAAATAAAAACAAAAAATATTAATATACTACAAAAATAAAAAATAGTATAAAAACAAAAAATATATAAAAATTAATAAAAATATAAAAATCACAAAAAAAATCAGAATCAACAACAATATTAAACGGACCCTTAATTTGATATGGATGAGGAAGTTTTATCTTTTTATTCTTTGTTGCCGTCCTATTCAAGTAGTACTAGGAATGTCAAAAGATCTGAATGGTAAAAAAAGGCTAAGTTCTATCTTTCAGTTCGTGCATAGTTACTTCCTCCTTATTGAATAATATTACAAGGGGTTTGTCAGATACAACATAATTAAATAAAATTGTTGAAATCTTCATACAGTAATTAAGTTTAAATCTCTCCAACCTTAATTTAGCCTTTTTTCATGATTGCCAATCAATAAGTCTATACATTATCAAACACCTTATACACACTCAACATTAAAGGTGTTTCATGTACTGTCACCACACAAATGTTTGCACAATTCAACCAAAAAAAAAAAGTTAAAAAGAGATATGGTAATCAACCTTTTATTAACTTGCAAAATGTTAACAAAGGAACTTGAATTATTTTCTCTTTGAAGTACTCTGTGATTAGAATTCTTTACTCAAAACTGTTAAAAGAATTTTTACCCAAAAATTTTCCACTCAATCAACTCTCTCTATCTTAATATCAATGTTTGAGACTTGGCTCAAGTGAACTATTTATAGTAAATTACAACTATGAAAGCAAGTTAAAGATAAATAAGAATCAAAAGTTCTATCATGACTTAGCTATTAAGATTGCTTCTTATCTTTTAAGATTATGACTCATCTCACAAGATTTTATTTAGATAACAAACATATCATCTAACTAAAAAATTATCTCTTAAATGAAGAAAACAATCTTATCCCCATAATATTAAAATTTTATTCAACATATCACTCACGATCCTTATCACTAGACGATATTTACCTAAGTTCCAAGCCTATTTGCACGTAGTCCAACTAATACATGTCTATGGTTAATTCTATTAGTCAAGGTTCATTTGAACTCACTCATGGTAAAGTCACTTTGCTATGTAACTAAGTAAAACAATAATTTGGGTCAATAAATAATAAACTTGTAGATTTACATACCTTTGGACCTCCTCGTCCATATTAAGTATCTTTGCACACACTCTAATTTAGCATAACTTAGTTGCACCAATTATCTTTAGTTCCATATCCATATTTTGTCTATTGTTTAACAATTCAACCAATGTGCAACAACACATTTTGATTCTTGCCTACTCTTAAGATTTCATCAACATATCACATTTTACTCATCTATTCACAAGTCTTTTCCTTATTCTCTTGTGAACATGCCTTATTTATGTTGACCTATATGTCAAGCATCAGTTAAGACTTCCAACACTCCTATGATTTCATCTTTTGGGACTTAAGGGTTTTAAAAACCATCCTATAAAAAGAATTTGAAGCCCTCATCAAACATAATTCATGGGTGAGTGCTTCCTTTGAAAACTCCTTAGCCAAGTTTTGAAGATAGAACCAAGTCCTCACATCTATCGACACATCACCCATATACCTTATTCCTTCTCGATCAAGTTTGCTTTTGTTTAGACACTCCTTCTTAAAGATCATTGTGCCTAATAAAGACATGCCAAAATAGGTTTCTTTCATTGAACTCTCTCCCTTTTCTTGATCTTTTGTGACCATGGAATTGATTTACCTTTTCACCTGTGTGGCTCCTACAAATAAAGCAAGTAATCTCCCCTTGTGACTAATTATTTTGATTTCATCAAGAACTTTCTCCTACTTTCTTTGTGCCATTATGAATTCTACCATTTTTCTGTCCCACTCTATAGTCCGAATTAATGGTGGTAATTAGAGATCCATTAAAGCATCTGTAATCACTATTGCACTACGGAGGTCTTTCACATTCTACCTATGAAGCTCAACCTTTGTCTAATCTTGCAAGCTGCTTATGAAGTTATACAACTTGTCTTCCTCTGACATATTTTATACATTCAATATGAAAGATATGAATTTTCTTACACACTCTTTCAACGAATCATCTTGCCTTAAACACTTCAAATATTCCTTCACAAGATAAAAAGTGTTGTTAGAGAGGAAATGATTCTTTAAGTCCTTTTTCATCTTCTCCCAAATTTCAATGGGAGGTTTATCCACATTAATTTCATTAAATGTTCTCTCATTTTCTATCATATCTTTGCATCATCCATCATATATATACTTGTGATTGACACCTAATTTGAGTATGATGCCTTTACTGTCACAATGTATTGCTCCATACTTTATAGGAAATTTTCGAGCTCTTTTTCACTCTGTTTACTATTTAAAACTTTTAGAACACACATTCATTGTATGAGATTATGTAATATCTTTAAAAGTAACTGTCGCATCTCAAAAGTTCCTAAGCATACCATGTTGGCAAAATTTCCACCCAACCTTACAACTAGGAGTGAGTTACATCACAAATAAAGCGCAAATATATAATTAACAAAGTCAACTCATTAAAATAATAAAAAAAATGACAAATGAAGATTACAAAGTTGTTTATAGGCTTGATTTCTTAATGTTGATATGTATAAGAATCAAATATAATCAAATTAAAAATAACATGAAAAAAAAATAGTAACAAATAACATAAAAATATCTTTTGTGAATTTATTAGAATTTGTATATTTAATCAGATTTATTTATTTCTTTTTTAAGTTTCTAATACAAACTAAATTCATCTCTAAAAATTAAAAATCAAACCTTTCATTTTTGGATTTATCCTATTATATAACTATAATGTACTCCTCAGATACACATATATGTAATTGTGAATCTTTTTTTTAAAAAAATGTCTTATATTTTAAGGGTTTCTCCAAAGATTTTTTAAAATTAAATAAAACTAAATCACCAAATAAAAAAAATATGTACATTCAAATTTAGTAATTAAATTTTATAAAGAAAAATTCCAACATATATTCCAATTACAAGCTTTTGAAACACTTCGTAATTACCGTCCAATAGTATTATATACTATGATTTTCATAGGTTCTCAATAATTACATTTTGAAGGCTGAGGTTGGTGTCTATTGCTAAAAAAAGAAGAAGGAAACTTTAATTACTACATCAAAGACTATTGCTATTTAATAAGAAAGTAGTGAGTCACAAAAAATTGTTTCATTTACATTTTTCATTTACCAATAAGATCATATTCCACTATCCACTTTACATGATCATCGAATCCAATTGATTATGATTCATGTATGTGCTTAAGGGTCATCTTGTCCCTTAACATTTCAATTAATATTTAAAAAAGACTTTAATATTTTGTTACATTCAAATAAAATTCCAACATTTGTCAAAATGTTTTAAACAAATTATAATATTTTTGTTAACCATCTATTAAACACTCGTTAACATACAATTTTTATTATATTTTTTCCAACAATAAGTTGATATTGTAGATAATAGACTATGCCCTAAAACTTTATGGTATTGAGGTGTAGGATTATCTAGAAACCTTACTAAAATAATGTAGTGTTTGGCTTTAAAGCCACCACTGCCAAACCTTGCTCAGTACCACTGTTGAAACGATCACCAACAGAACATTTTAGAGCTTGTGTTTTTGTTTTTCTAATTGATTGTTATATAAATGCTCATGCATATACGTAGAAAACCAACACCAAAACATTGCCCCTAAATCACCACGACTGTAATCATTAAAATATATTTAAGTTAGAATGGAAGGCATCTTGGTTTCTAAGAGATTATAGAGATGCTGATTAACGAATAGAGCAAATGAGCCAAGATAATAGCCTTATTGACATCGGCAACCTTACAGATAACAAAAGGGGATTTCCTACCAACTTCCAGAGGCTCTAGCTTATGAATGCTTTTCACTACCAACTCAAGAACAATTTTCCCTGAACTTGTTGATCTAGTGAAGGCAAGTTGCAAAGAGAGTAACAGTAATGTATTTGAGACAAATATTTTGTTAGTTGAATAACTAATTCTATGTTAAAAAAACTTGAAAAGTTCATATTTTTTTTATGAAAATTATATAAAGAACTATTACTTGTAAGTTAAAAATTTGTGTATGGACCTTAAGTGGAAATGCAAGGAGGATAATCCTATCCTTGGCCATCTTTAAGGTACTAGATATGCAAATTCCATGCAGAAATAACATCAAGATCTTGACGACCTGCAATACCTTGTCCACGCCCTTATGTTAGCAAGAGCCACACCTAAACTGTAACTGGAAATCACATTGAGAAAACTGTCCGGAAGTCCACCCTGTCAAAAGTGTATATAAAAAAAATGTCATTTACAACCAGTCTTATAAAATAGAGCATTACATACTACAAACAGTAATTGTGGTATAAAGAATTGTAGTGAGGATTGCTCCCACTGATAATGCCTTTTACAACCTCAAAACTAGTACTATAAACGATCTTTCCCCTCTACAACAAGTTGAACTTGTTCGGTATCAGAAATTAACTAAGTACTACCCTTTGAGCTATCTTATATTTATCAGTAATCCATTTAACACTGAAGCAGAAAACTTAGGTCTGAATTTTATAGGCCAAAGTAAGCAATTTAATGTATCAACTAGTGTGGTGGAGGGCCCAACTTAACAATGTGTTTAAGGCAAGATTTTCTAATGCTAATTTACCAAGTGGATAAAGTATTATTGCTTAAAAATATAGTTGGAGTTAATTCCTTTACAACAGCTCCAACACCACCACCAAAATGTTCATTCGATGGTGTTAGGTCGAGTCCAATCGTGGTGGCTTAAAAGCCATTGCCGACTAATGGTTCTAGTGGAAAGAGTCTTATTCTGGATTTGGTTCTTGGTTTCAGAAACAAAAACTTAGTAAGGTTTCTATGATAATCCTACATCTCTATACTATATAGTTTTGGGAAAAAACTAGGGAACCAATCTGGGTTATCTTTTATGGCCATTCAGGGGCTCCCTAGTAATTTCACAAAAAATAGGGGTAAATATGTAATTTCACAAAAATTTAAGGGTAAAAATATAAATATATTAAGGGTAAAAATATAAATATGTATATATATTGATAGTAAAAATGTAAATAAATATTCAGATTTATATAAATCAACGTTTATACCCTTGAATAATGACAAAATTAATAAAAGACAAAAGGTTAAAATTGTCAATTTATTTTTTAAAAAAGTGGTGACCAACATGGGATCCGTGTGAGCCCCACTCAAGTTTATAGTTTTGGGGTAAAATATCAGTCATATCAACTTACTAATGTGGTAAAATATAATAAAAAATACCATGTTAATAGATATTTAATAAACAATAAATAGAAATATTTAGTGCTTATTTGAATGTTTTGAGAATATTAGGAGTTTTTAAAAATGTTTTGACAAATATCAAAGTCTTATTTGAATGTAACAAAATATATTTTATCTTAATGTAGAGAAATATTAAGATCTTTTTTAATTATTAGTTGAAACGTTAAGGGATAAATTGATCTTTAAACCTTGTGATGTGATGAGGCTATCATTAGACTATAATGACATTTGCTAAGCCTAAAACTACCCACTTTGTTGAATTTAAATATAAAAAAGCCCTTATGTAGGCTGTTAATTACATAAGAAAATGTATTATTCTTTTAGACAAAAGTATTCATCTTTAATTAAAAAAAACCCTTACAATTAAAACTAACTAATATAATAAAAATAATAGTACAAATTAATAATTTAATTGATAGCTTTATTATATCAAGAAATAAGGATTACAGAAGAAGTAAAAAAGAAGTAAAGATATAAGTAAATTTTTTTTCAGTTTTAAATAGTTGTTACAAACACATGATTCATCTAATCATTCAATGACATGTACTCTCTACTAACCATATGACATCAAAAAGCTTATTTACCCTTCTTTTTTCCTTTGCTAGAATCAAAACTCGATCGTCTGTGATCATCTTCATTTTTCAAGTATTAATACTCCTTTTTTCATAAACCTTTGTTCAGAAGGTTAATTTGATGATAACATTTTTGAACATCATATAAGAATTCCCAAGAATTGTTTTGAGTCTCCCTCAACCATTGTATAAACACTTGAATAGCAGGCTTGTTCTTCTTCTTCTTCATTATTCTTAGATCAAACACATCTATTGGAACCTTAGCAGTCAGCTCCATTTCATTTGGTAATATTGTTAAAATTTGTTCACACTTTTAGCTAGTTCCATCAATTTGAGGATGGTAAGTTGTTGAAGTGTGCAATGCTACTCCTTATATTCTTAAAAGCTCCTACATAAATGTTCTAGTTAATGTTGAATTCCTTTTAAGTATAATAACTTGAAGCATTCCATGTAATTAGAAAACATACTCCATATACCTTTGAGCCGCCTTTAAGGTTGAATAAAGGTGACCTAAAGTTATAAAGTGAGCATATTTACTCAATATATTTATAACAATCATTATGACTATGACTTTGGTAAATGCTTTAATGAAATCTTAGCTGATCTTAACCTAAAATAATTAAGGAACATTAGTTGATGGCAACAATGTTAGGTTGGTTATAGTTTCACACTGGCACCTTTGCCGACCTTGTCATATACCATCTTGTGAACTCCCTCACATCTTTCTAAATGTTTTTCCAATAGAAGTAGGTTTGTAACATTTTGCAAGTTTTGAAAAATTCTAAATGTTCCCTTGTTGGACTATTGTGGACAATTATAAAATTGAAATATGAGTTTATCCCTTAAGGAGACCCCATTACTAACCTCCCTTTTGTTAGTAGCTCAAATCACCGATTATAAGTTTAATTACTTAACTACTTTTCCTTAATCCTTTTTAATAGGTCTTAAACTACAGTTTATTCCTATTCATATTCGATAAAACTAATATATATGGTTCAACATTTTCTATCCTCGAGAATTCATTACCAAGCACACTTTCACTTCCTCTCTTATACTTGATTTCAAAGTCAAAACCAAGTAACTTAGGCAACCATTTCTATTTGTGCTCACCTTTTCCTCTAATAAGAATTTTAAATTTAAGTGATTTATTTACACAATGAGATGTCCCTTAATTGGATAATCGGACTACTATCTAATGGCCACATGCCTATATCTCTTCGTATCTAAACAGTCCAACAAGTTAAGGAGATAATAATTTACTAACATAAGCTATAGAATGACCATCCTATATCAACAATGCTTCCACTTTACTTCCTTAAGCATTAGACTCGGCCATAAGCATTATTGATCTCTATGGCAGTAAAAAAGGAAGGGTGGAATTGAATGTAATCAAAATTTCAAAGTTATTACTAATTTCAAAGTTCATCTTAAAATAATTCTAATGTGTTCATGATGATACCAAATATATTTGAATATCAATTATGTAAATTTTTGTATAAATTAAATAGCATAGGAAAGATAGGATGTAAAACGACTTATAGGTTTCAACAAACAAACCTTCCCTATGTTCACTCTCTAAGCCAATATTAAAAGATCACTATAATCTTTTTCATTGATATGAAAAGAAACCTTTTAAAACCAAATCTTCTTTGAAGTTTAAAAGAAACTTTAATCTTCCTTCTTAGGTTAAAAGTAATCTCTTATAGCAACTTAAAATAGGTCCTTATAAAAGAACACACAAATTACAATATCTTGATTGATCAAAACAATGTTTAAGGGATCAATGAGTCAATAAATGAAATAAAAAACTTGAATGTTCCTAAATGAACTCTTTTCAACTATTTAATATTTCACTTATTTTTTAGATCATAAAAACTTCTTCAATAACCTTAATAGCATTTATTTATAGTCTTAGAGGCTTTAAAATACTATTTATCACTCAAGCGAGCCTTAAAATACTCAATCTCAAATCTAGCCATTAATTAATCTAGCCTTAGAGCCCCCTCTTTATATAAAATGGATTACCTAAATTAAAGTGATACAATTGAATGATATCTGTTGGTCCTTATATGACATCTAAATGAAAGGTGAATCAATTGATAATAAAAATTTTCTACTCTTAGTACCTAAATAAAAATTTCTCTTTTAATGTAATATGGAATATAAAATAATATTATAATATAGTTTGAATTAAAATAAACTTTAAAATAAAGAGGTAATAGAAGAGAGACATAAACCAATTTTATAATAGTATAGGATGCAACCCACACCTACATCTACTCTCCAATGCCATCTTGAAATTTTATTAATACTATCTTCTTTAATAGGTGAAGAAACTTATACAAACTCTTTTTCATGGGATAAGAATAATCCTTACACTTTTAATCCCACAATCACATAATCCTTAAAAAAAACTTCAAAAATTATCACTTGACCAACTCAAAGTGTTTAGAGGGGGGGTTCACAAATACATTAAAAGATGTATCCACCATAACTTCATAAAACCACACCAAAATATTTTAAAAAACCTTAATGATTTCTCAATTTACTTGTACTTCACTTAGGTGCCTAACACATACTCTAACATACTTATTTATAGGTGAAATTTGTGTACTAGTTGTTTATAGCCATTATAGTATGATAAAAATCATTTAATTTGTTTTTTTGTCATCAAAACTAGCCATTAGAACTTGATTCTCATACCTACTAGTAGATCACTCAAACACACTAGTTGATTAGTTTTACTTATTGGTTGATCATTCCTTATAAAAGTAGTACATTGGTTGACCATTCCAACACACTAATAAACTACTCATGTAAGAACTAGTTTTTCACAAACTTCACACATTCTAACACATCTAACCAACCCCAAAAAATAATATATTCAAATACTTCTGTTTCACAAAATTCATCACATACATACTTTAAAATAGCTCTCCAAAAAGTTTAAATATATGAAGAGGATTATTTAAAACTTTTCCAACACAATTACTCTTGATTATGCAACTTCTATGTATAAATTCTAAAGATGAATGCATTATGTATGATTTGAACCCATTAAACATTTTAAACGGACCAAGATAAGATTATAATAGAAATTATAAGACATAACCTATAATAACATTGTCTTGGTCTTGAGCCTTCTCTTTTACTTTTATTCTTCATGATTTCCTATTTTGGCTCCAAAACTCCAAGTTATATCTTTTAACCACTTTTTATAACATAACTTTTTAAAACATCAAACACAATAAAACCATTAGTAGCAAGTTAATAGTACCTAATTCGTACATCTTTTAAGCATGAGTTTATGATGATTAACTTGAAGTTGAGAGGATGCTACATATGATTTATGTGTATACTGATTTATTTCTTGAATAAGATGCTACTTATGTTATTTTAATAGTTGATGTTGTTTTTATAGAAATTCGATGAGCAATTGGACACATCTTTCAAGTTAAAAGAGATATGGGAGTAATTTGGGAAGCAAGAATGTCATATTAAGAAGCTTCATATCAAAGTTCCTAATCATAGATGAATAATAAAAAATACATTGCAAGAAGACTGAAAGAAGCATAAAGCTGGACAAGTCACAGATAAAGTCACAGCCATGACCTTACCTGTGATTCCTTTCCAGAGGATGCCATGAGTGAAGTCATGCTCATGACTCTAACAATGACTCTATTAAGGTGTGATGTGATTATAACCTAATTTAGGTTATTTTGGACACATCTTTTCCTTCTAGGCCCTCTAAGTAGCCATTAAAGGATGAAACTTAAGTCCCAAGACATTTAAACACAATTTTGCGTAAGATTGAAGGAGAAGTTAGATAAAAAAAAAGATAGTTTAAGACAAGATTGGAATTGATAACAAATCAATAAAGAAGTTAAGGGATTCAAGAGCTTTGCCCATGATCCTTTCTATATCCTCTCTTTTTATGATTTTTGTTTGATCCTTAAGATGCAATATTACATTTTTTTTAAATATGAATTTCCATATTTCCTAGAATTATCTATAGAATTAATTGAAATTAGTTTTAAAATGTTTTGTGATCGTACAAATTCAATTCCAAGTATATGATTTCATATATTTAAATGGACTAAATCAAATATATGAATAAATCAACTATAAATGATGCATCTTGCATAAAGTTTTTGACTATAGGCTTACATGAGATCTTTATATTAGGTGTGAGGTTAATCAAAACAATAGGTTCCATATGATTTAGTAATGCATTCAATTGATGAATTGAAATAGCATGACTAATTGCTTAATTTGTTAAATAAAGTAGAAATTGCATAACTTAATTGTGAGATTATAATTCAGTTTAGAGAACCTACGGTCTAAGGTAATATATAAAATTCATTAAACTAAAGTAAAGTGATAACTACAATGCTTCTTAGGAGGATTAAGAATCTAGATTTTAACTTCAATATTGTCTGTTAATTCATGTGAGATTGTCTTTAGGTTTACTTTAATTAATTAATTTTATTTTCTTTAATCAAACAATCAACCAAACACATTTAAGTAAGCTAGATATTAGGGATAGAATTTCCCCAGTAATTGCAGTCCTCGTGGATTGACAACCTGAACTTACGGTTACTACTTCGTGATAGGTGCACCTATCTTATTGCTTGTTTGGTATTATTTAATTGTGATTATTAGGTTTATTTTTGTTTAAAAATTAGATACATCTATATTCTATCAAGTTTTTTTATCTTCGTTTTTGAGGATTGCGTCAAATTATTAAGTTTTTTTTGTTTTTTATTGGACGGGATATCTTTATCTTTTTTAAAATTTGATTTATTTAAAGTTTTTGTAATATGTAATTTTCTACTATTTTAATTTGATTTAAGAACTCTTCAATTCTTGATCTTTTGCATGTTCTTTCATTTTTCAGGTTAGGTATCTCTTTGCATGACTAGGAGTCATCTTAAAAAGCTATTTGAACAAGATCTTGAAGTAGAAAAAAATGTTTAGAAGGAGTTTGAAAGAGAAGAAATTAGAGAGAAACACAAAGTTTGAGGTCGTCCCTGTCATACAAGTAAACATCATGAGTAGAGAATTAGGACCTAGAGCCCCACTGACCATAAGGAATTTATTAAAACCCTCTCTTTAAGGCATATATTCAAGCATTCATAGGCCGAGGGTAGAGACTATGAGCTTTGAAAGAAAAACCTAAATAATTCAAATGTTATAAAACTATGTGTAGTTTGAGGGGGCTTCCAGATAAGGATCCTTATGCCTACATAGCTAATGATTTAAAGATTTGTGGCACATTTAAGCTTAAAGATTTGATAGAGGAAGCTATTAGGCTAATACTTTTCCCTTTCACCTTGAGAAGTAGAGTAAAATCTTAGCTAAAGTCCAAACCACCTTGTTCCATCACTTCATAGAACCAATTGACAAAAATTCCTTATTAAGTACTTTCCTCCCTCTTGTTTAGCTAAATTACATAACAAAATTATTTCTTTTCAACAGTGGAGTAGGATAACTTGCATGAAGCTGGGGAGTGCTAGAAGGACATTCTAAAGAAGTGTCCATGCCATGGATTTGATTTAGGCATGTTAAGGTAAATATTTCGTGATAAGCTTAACTTTACCATAAAGTAATTAATAAATGCATCATTTGGTGGGATAATAATTTTTAATACCCCTGAGTAACTTTAGAAACTCATTAAAAACATTGCGATGAATACATACTAGTGGGGAAATACACGACAATGATCTAAGCCAAGTTAAAGAGCTTACAGTATAAATGTCGTAGCCTCATTGGAAGTTAAAGTGGAGGCTTTGTTAAGGAAGTAAGAGAACATGATAGTGGCATTTGCCTCAGCCCAAACTGTAATATTCGTTCTTATAGTGAGGGAATAGCCTAGCCACATACATTGTACATCCATTTGATGAGGCATTCCATTTATTTATTTTTTTCATTACATGTGTATATGTGAGTCATGATATTATGACATTAGGAAAGAATGATTAAACCTGCACTCATTTGACATATCTTAAGTATGAATGAATTTTGATAAGTGATGTTTGATGTGATACCGTATTATGACGATTAAATTTTGGTTTAATGGTTATAATTAGAGATTTGGGGATTTATTGTTACAACTTGATGAATTATGAAGTGCTATGTACATTTAGAGTGGGAAATATGTTAAATTGTAAGAGAAATTGATATATGTAAAAATTG
>JAOXYD010000008.1:16869282-16888918 GCA_028565735.1 Pinacopodium congolense | reverse complement strand
CAACTTTGTTTTGGGAAATGAAATAGAAGTTTGACCTTTAAATGATCTTTTAGATGGTTTTCAAAATCTCTTGTGATATGGATATATTGTTAATGATGCCATGTGAAGTGGTTTGATTGCCCTAACATGCCACCTTTGTAGGGTATGTACTCAGATATTCCTTAAAATGTCGGGTATGTGTCTTATGAGGGTGGGATGTTACACAAACAATGATATGTGATTTCTATAGAAGACACCCTAACCATGATTACTAGTTACCCAGAGTTAGAGGTCAAGTAGAGCAAGTGCACTACATGGGCAATTGCTAGAATAAAATAACATATATAATTTGAGGTGGCATAATCATCCCAATTTCTTATGGAGGGGCTAGGAACATCAAGGACAAAACCATGCATATGGTTTCCAATAGCAAAAACAACAGTATAGATTGAAGGAGATTTTAGTTGTGTATATCACTAATACAGAAAAGGAGTTTAATACTTAGCATGTAAGAGCTAGATGAATAGAGAAAGGAAGACAAATATGGTGTGAAAAGCTCCATAGGGAAGAACAAGAAGAACAAAAAGGTTCGAATTAAGAAACTTGATAACTCATGAGAGTAAGAGCATTGCTGAGTTACTGACGTTAAACAAGTGCTAACGGAGGTAACCTACCATAGATGTTATTTATTTTTGTTGTTTCTGTTTGGTCTTATTAGGATGATTATAAGCTATTGCTTATAGATTACATTATTGCCTTTTTGAATTAATTGGCTTTATATAGATTTTGAATATGATTTTTTAGAGATTTAAATCATTGTAAGATATTTAAGGGACTCAATATTGATTTCATGTGTGATGATTTAAAATTATTTTGAAAAAGAAAATTGTAAAATCACAGGCTAGGCCACAGACATTGTCCTATTCATGAATCCACGATATAAGAAATCATAGGCTAGGACTTACTCATGACCTAGCTCGTGACAGGGTCCAGTATGTATGCTAAAACACACACAAACCCAAACCCCTCACCCCTCTTTTCACTTATCTTCCACTCCTGTTTTCCTCTTTCATCTTTTGTCGCTCTCCAACACCAAATCAACCTTTTAACTCTATATTCTATGCATAAACTCACTTCTTTTACATCAAACCACAAGGTATGTTCTTCATCTTTTATTAAACGCTTGGAAATTAGGGTTTGCCTTATAATTTAGGGTTTGTGTGTGAATAAGGTGTCCTTGACATATTTGTTATAGTTTTCATCAATTTTGAGTTTAATTGTTGTTCAAATATGTTCTAGTTATGGATTAATCATTATTAAGCATTAACCATTTTCCTATGTGTTTATTTGAGTGATTTTTTATATTGGTATAGGTATATTACGAAATTTGATGTATTATTCATGACCCATTGTGGTTTTCACGTTTTTGTGAGCTTATTATGATTAATTAATGATTGTTGCACTTAATAAACCACTTGCTAATGATTAATCCCCTATAAGCTATGATGTGGAATGAAACTTTCATGAATATAAAGATATAGGGTGTTTAATAGGTGAATGTGATATTCATTATGCTTAAAGAAGTTTAGAATGACTTAGAATTATTCAATTAGATTTGATATGTTTTTATTGAGACCCAATGGAAATTATGTGTTTACATTAAATTAGGAACATATAACCATTACAATATAATTTTCAATTATATCATGTATGTCATTATACCTATTTAAGCTAGGTAAGTGATAATTGCTAAGAACTTATAAACTATATGTTTTTTGAATGTTGGTGACATATTACTTAGACATATGGATTGACTAATGTACTATAATGGTCAAACATTTAATTAATCATTGACCCATAAATTTTTTTCGATTTTTTAGTTGTTAGTTTTCTAAAAAACTGGTTAATCATACCCCTTTACTGATCAACCAATATGCATAAAATTTACATTAGTCGACCACTAAACCACAGTGGTCAACCAATTCATTTGAAAACACTTATTCAAATATTTTCTAAGTTTTTTAAAAGTCCAAAACTTATTCTTTTGAAAAAAATATTGATTTAAACATATTTTAAAATTTCTTAAAAGATGTTTTAATGATCATGACACTTTTCTTTGAAATAAAAAACTTAATTTAGTCTTTGCCCCTTGAAAAATTTATGTATTTTTTTAACTTATATATAATGCACATGGACAAAGAACCTTTAAAATATTGAAATGATAAAATCAAGATTTACATTAAAAATTACATAGATCAACCTATTAATTATTAATTTCTTTAGTGTTGATCTCCTTTTTCATTTGTAACATGTTCTTCCTATGATGTCCTTTGGCTCTAATACATGTTTTTGCACATCTTTCGTATTCCTATATTTTTTAATACATCAAAACAAAGGAACCATTAGTATTAATGGTATTTATTATCATTAAAACATAAATTAGAACCTCCTTTTGTTAAATGAACATCTTGTTGAAATTAAGAGACAAAATAAGTGCTAATATGAGAGTTAGTTTTAATTACTAAAAATTACTTTTAGCTTCTTTGCTCCATCTAAAAGCATCCCTCTAGAGTAACACTGTTAATAGTTTACTAGTTAAACTAAATCTTTTAATGAACCTTATGTAATATGTTGCTAAACCTAAGAACCCCATCAATTTTTTAAGATTCTTAAGTATCGAGCATCTTCTAATATCCTCAATTTTGTATATGTTTATAAAAACACCTTTAAAAATAAAAACATAACTCAAATATTTCACTTTATTTATCGTAGACTTGTATCTACTCACCTCTATAAATAAGGGATGGCCCCATAACACCATTGATACTTCCTTTAGGTGTCTGAAATGTTGAAATTTTTTGTTGTAGAGTAAAGTGTCATTAAAGAACAACAAGTCATACTTCTTAAATGTTATTTAAATATATTATTCATAAAATTTAAGAAAGAAACTATTAAGAAATATAAGAAACTATTCTACAATTCTTGTTTCATTCCAAGATCTAACTTTGAATTCATGGTAGTATAAGAATTTGATGTGGCATTACCTTAATCTTCCTCTACACAACTAAGTATCAAATTTTGTACATTTCTCTTTATCTTCTTTATTTCCTCTTTAAGTAGTTGTTGCTCTGTAATACAAATATCATGAGAAAAATTATTAAGGCTCTAGCCAAGGTTATAGAGCTAGGTAAGGCATTTGGATTGGAGCATTTGGTTAAATATTAGTAAAGTATTAGCAATCCTTTGTTCTTGCTCTTCTTGAATAAAACATAGCTTCTACATACACTCCTTAAATGCTACATCCATATGAGTTAATATTTCTTCCCCAGCAATTCATAGCTAAGGCTTCATTTAATTATTAATTTAAATGGACTAATTTTACCTTTTCCTTTTAACATTCTTCCATGGCTTCATGCATTATCTTCTCATGTTTTTCTTATAAGGTCACCCTTTGCATTGCATTATGTCAAGATGGAATAAAGTTTGTAGTGTAAAATTTTAAGATCATTCTGTAACTTTGCCTAGTCATTTAAAATTGCATGTAATGCTTCTTTATAGCTTAAATTTTCAAACCTTCTTTCACCAAAGCCTTTTAGATAGTCAAACTCTTTCTTAAGAGTATGAGATAGTAAAGCATCATCATCAAGAAGAACTCCATTTCCATGGCTAACATATCCTAATTTATTATTTCACAGCATAGACTTATTTATAAAAGCAACATGGGTTGAATTTATGGAGTTACTTTCATTAACAACCTTGGCTTTAACATTCCAATCAATTAGAAAAAGTTTTCCGTTTATGCAAACTGTCATCATTTCTTCTCCTTTAAATTAAGTTATTACATATTTAACCTTACCAAAGTTCATATCCATTTTCAATTAATTAAAAAACACTCAGGTTCAAACACTAGAACTATATTAGTTATTAACTATCAACTCGTTGAAGTGTTTACAATAACAAATCCTCTTCCTTTCACCTCCAAGAAAGATTCACTTCCATTTCTGAATTTGTTTTGGAAGTTCTTGTCTAAGACTTTGAAAAGAGACTCATCATGTGCTATATAACATGTAAACTCAGAATCCACAATCAAGAGTACTTATTGGTGCAATTAGATAAGGTAACAATAATGAAAAAGTTTTTTCAGTTTCTTGTTCATCTTCCTTTGTAATCTTATCTTATTTTATTGTCTCTTTTACTTTATTTTTACACACCTTTTCAATATGCCCCATCATGATACATGCCCTATACTTCACATTAGGTATAAACTAATAATAGTTAGGAGTGTTTTTTTTCTTATAATAAGGACAAGGTGCAAACTTGCCTTTCTTTTACTTTTTAGAATGTTGACTTCTTTTCTCTTTTTTGTCTTTAGCTTATACTATGGTTGGGTTTGGTGTTAACCATGAAATCTCCTAAAATATTTTTATCTTCTCTTAACACTCTCCTTTACTCTTGAGATTAAAGAGAGTTTATAAGTTCTATTAAGCTGATTTACGTCATATCTTTGGACTCTTCCAAAGCTAAAATGTTAGTCTCAAACCTCGCAGAAATATTGATGAGGACTTCATTAACTTTTTTTTAATCCTCCAACACTTCACTAAGCAATCTAAGTTGATTTATAACCTTCATAAGTCTATCTCCATATTCTTTAATGATTTTAAACTCACTATTCTTCAACAACTCAAATGCTTTCCATGAGTAGAGGACATAAAACTTTTTTATCCTTTCAGACCCCCAAAGATCCTCTTTAATCTTGTCACCAAACCTCTTAACTAGTCTTAGAGCCATAATTTTCTCAAAATGGCCTTTAAACTGAAACATGAACGGTTGCAAGTGCTTAATATTTATTTTCCTTCTCTTCATTATGATTCTTCATTTGATTTATGATTAGATTATATGGAGTGGGTTAGATTACATTTGGTCTCAATCATATCCTATATATTACAGGCTTTAAAATAAGCCTTCATCTTAATTAAATAAACAACACAGTTTTCTCTATTAAATAATGAATATATTGATATATAGAAGTTTCCTGAAGCCATTTCAATAGTACAAATCTAAAAGTATTGGTTTTCTTTGAAAATGGAAGGTTGTTCTCACTTGTTTTCTCTTAATAAATCCCTTAAAGTCCTTATATTTGTTTTATATAATTTCAAAAAAATAAGAGAATTTTTTAAAAGGAAGTTAAAAAACAAAGCAATACAGTAGATGAAGATGACAACAATTTGATATTTTCACAAAGCATAACTTCTCATTGTATAAAAATACATAAAGGCCGGGGAGAGTATGGCATAAGTATAGGCCACTTTCTTGTCACATAAAACATTAATTTTATCCAAATACACAAATAAAAGTAATCTATATAGGGAAATATGCTTTTGCTATTATAAGTATAACTACTCCACTAATTGAATGATAAACCTCTACATTTTGTAGAAATGCATCAGTACTAATAATAACCGAGTCATTTGTTAATCCAAAATGCATCACTATGAAATCATAACTACCTTTATGAGTTTTAATTGCTACCTTTTTCACATCCCCTTTCCTCGTTCTAATTTTATGATAATCAGATTTCAATTCCAGTTTTGAAAACTAATTCATACCACTCAATTGATCTAATAGCACTTCAGTCAAAGAAATGCAAGTTTATCTTTGATTGTATTTTAATTTAGAGCTGAATAAACAATTCAAAGCCTCCAATTATTCTTTTTCTTTATGAAGACCAAAAAAGCTGAAAAAAGACCCATGATATATTGTATGATGACTTGCTATAATATATCTTGCATAATCTCCTCTGTAAAATCCTTTTGTGATCTTGGATATATAAAGAAATATATATGGTCATGTGCTTTAACTAGAAGTAAATTCTTAAGTTTAATAAACACATCAATAAAATCATTCAACAATAAATTAAATCCCTTATATTTCTTTTGAGTAATGCCTTTACTACACCAACTTCTGCAGACATTAAGGAACATTGTGGCAACAACATCTAATCTATAGTAACACCACACTATAATAAAACATGTAGGAGCTATATGATATTACTTCTTTTTATATATATATTTTTAGTTTCTATTTCCTATTTTTGATTTTTTCTTTAAAAAATATATTTAATTGAAAAAGGCATGCCAAAGTGGAAGGAAAAGAGATGAGAAAATATTAGAAGAATTATGAGTTTATGTGATGATGATAAAGATAATGTTGATGGGTCTTATTTATAGAAGAATAGAGAATAAAATGTGTTTATAAAACTTGAGAAATCATATTTTCTTATTTATAGTTATCTCCTTATTTTTTTTTGTAAAATTATAAATAATGTTTATAAATATAAGTAAGATAAATACATTTTGTCATTAGTTTTTGTGTTTTAAAAAATAGAAACTAAAAAAAGTAATAACAAAAAAATCCTCTCGTAATTTCTTTGTTTTCTCTTAGAAAATCTAAATCACTTCCCTTTTCTCCTTAGTCTATAACTTGATCTATTAGTCTATAACTTGATCTACCTTTATTTCCATTTCAAAGTGATAGTTCCTTCTTATAATTACAAATGACATCATTTAATAATGATGGCCATTCTACTCTCAGTATGGTATCCAAAACCCTATAAATTGATAACCCTTCATGTTCCATTTAAAATCTGTACACTTTTTTTAACATTTAAGTTACATACCACTATCCACTATTATCACTACTAGTTCTATCTCCTTTATTGTACATTCTTTCTCACCTACTATTATGTCTACAAAGTTATGGGTGCTTCTCCCATCTAAGAGAATAAGTAATGGCTTTCTTTCACTCTTGTAAGTTGTATTTGTCGATATTCTGGAATGGATACTCCTGTCATCATTTGTAGAGAGATTGTGGGTGATTGAATAGTATCACCTTCTTCTACTATTGCCTCATCTTCTTCTATTTTCTCATGCTCCACTACATATAAGTGGAACAACTTCTTCTTACATTTATGGCTTGGCACAAACCATTCATCACACTAAAAGTATAAACCTTAAGCCCTTCTTTCCTCCATTTCTTTGCTATTACCTATCTTAATTCCCTTACTGTTTATAAGGTTGTGTTAACCATATTTGGATTCTGTTACTACTAACAACATTCTAAAAAGAGTTCCCAACATTACTCTTATGTTTGTAAAATTCCATAGCAGTGAATTGACACCAATTATTTCTTTATTACAAGATTATAGGAACGTCAAAAGTTCCAACTTAATAGGATAATCAATCCTTTCCCTAAGACCTTTTAAGAATAAACTAACTAGATAAGGTAAAGAAATTACTAATTTATGTGAAAGAATATTGAAATTAGTAAAATATTTCCTCAATTGTTAAATGTCACCTCCCCAAATCATTGTTCCAATGCCATTAGGTACTCGCCCTAAGTAGGTGTTTCTATTGCTAGCTTATTTTTCATATAAAACTGACACCATCTCAGTGCTACATCTATCAAATGCATGGTTACAATCCTCACCTTCAACGTAATAGGTATTTATTTAAGAAAAAGAAATACTCATATCTAAAGACCTGGCCTCTCAATTATGTTCCATCAAATCACCGGAACTTAAATTTGATAAAAAATATAAAGGAGGTTAAATATCCACTTCTAAAATTATAGACTTATGTGTTATACAAGAAAATCATCATTCAGAAGAAATAATGGGAGACAATTTTGTTCAACTAATGATTCCACATAATGATGATCATTATCATCAATGGAGTATGTTGATTAAAAAAATTTTTAAGTTTAAAAGAATATTGACAATTCAATTTAGAAGGATTTGTTGAACCATTGGTAGAGGCAATTTTGATAAATACATAAAAATCAGAACTTGAAGGATTATGATTAAAGGACCTTAAGACGAAGAACTACCATTTTTAAGCAATTGAACTTTTGATTTTAAATATTATGTTGTCAAGAACACTTTAAATAAATTTAGTACTCTATGAAAAGAAAATATCAAGGAATTTTAAGGGCAAAGAGACAATAGCTTTAACCACTTGCTAAGAGTTTGAGTTACTTCGAATAAAGATTGGATAATCAATTTCTAAATTTTTATCAAGGATAATGGCAATTGTCAACAGGATGCGTATTTATGGATAAAAGATGGAGCATGTAACAATAGTCAAGAAGATTATTAGTTCGATGACCTTTAAATTTAATTATGTGGTTTATTTAATTGAAGAATTAAAGGACCTAAATCTACTTTTGCTTGACAAATTGCAAGCTTCTTTATTAGTTCATGAGCAGAAGATGTATTAGCAATAAGATAGTGAGAAATAAGCATTAAAGACAACATTTAACAAGTATTATTCAGGTTTAAATAGAGGAGATTAAGGAAGAGACAGAGGTAGAGGCAATTCTAAAGAAGATACTCATAAAATCAACAGTCTCAGAATGATTCTTCATATCAAGTAAGAGGAAAAGTAGAAGGACATAAAGGTCATCAGTCTACAAAAAAGTTAAACATGAAATGTTATAAGTGTTAAGTAGACATTATCAAAATGAGTGTAAGGTGAAATTGTCCAAAGACAAAGGAGAAAGCTCCAATTTTGCTGAAAAGGAAGAGGAAGTATCTTTATTGATAATTAGTAACACCAAATGAGAATCCAATAAACATGTACATAATCTTGATACTAGCTACATAAACCATATATAAAGATAAATATGTTCTTTTTAGTTAAATGAGTCATATAAAGATGATGTGAGATTTGAAAACAATTATAAAATTGCAGTTATAGGAAAAGGACATATAACCATTCAAACTAGTGGTCAAATTACTCAGAAAATTTCTAATGTTCTTTTTATTCTAGATTTAAAGACAAATCTTCTAAGTGTTAGACAAGTGCAAGAGAAAGGTTATGAGACTACTAAAAAGGATGGAGTTCGCAAGATACAAAATGTTAAAATGGGATTAATTGCTCAAGTCAACATGACTTCCAATAGAATGTTCCCACTCCATCCTTGTGATATTCATCATACTTGTTTCTTGAAAAAATTGAATGATGTGCCATAGGTATGGCATTATCGATATGGGCATTTAGAATTTAGTGGTTTGAGGATTTTAAGTCAAGAGAACATAGTGATAAGTCTTCCTTTAATCATAGCTACTTATGACATTTGTGAAAAGTGTGTTATTAGCAAACAACACAAAGATAAATATCCAAGAGAAAAATATAAAAAACTAGAAGGTTTTTAGAGATAGTGCATTATTGACCTTTGTATACTTATTAATCTAGTTATTAATTAGGTAAGCAGTATTTAATCACCTTCATTGATGATTTAAGCCAAAAAATTTGGGTTTACTTTTTACAAGAAAATTTTGAGGCTTTAGATACCTTCAAAAACTTTAAAGCAATTGGTGAAAAGGAACTAGGATATTCGATTCAAGTATTACATAAACATGAGTTTATAGATTTTTACAAGATGCATGGTATGAAATGACAATTAATGCATCATACATATTACAACAAAATGGTGTATGTAAGAGAAACCTTGAATATGGTGAGAAGTCTATTATAATGGGATACCAAAAAGTTTTTAGCCTGAAGTTGTTAATTAAATTGTAAACATTTTAAATATAAGTCTTAACTCTAGTTGTTCAAAATATGACACTTGAAGAGGCTTAAAGTGGTCATCATCCTATAGTTGATTACTTTAGAATTTTTTATTGCATAAGTTATGCTCATGTTCTTGATGAGAAAAGGTAGAATTTAGATGACAAAGGTGAGAAGTGTATTTTTATTGCCTTAAGTGATCATTTTAAAACTTACAAACTCTACAATCCTTACACTGAGAAGATTATCATAAAGTCATTATGTAATTTTTTATGAATTCATATTCTGGGAAATGGAATAAGGATGATATTTAGCAAAGTATACTAGTTGATTTTAGTAATGGTGAGCACCTACATTAGTAGTATGTAGAAGAATAAGAAATGAGAGATTTATGCATACCTTTGACTTAACGACGTTTGCAATGAATTAGAAGGAGGCTTGTATGAATGGTTAACTACAAGGCAATTAAATAAGAACATAGTGAAGATCCACTTATACACTTTACTTTGTTTTCATATTATAACCCTTTAAGTTTTGAGGAATTTGTTCAACATATAAAATGGAGAAGGACGATGGATGAAGAAATTGCATCTATAGAAAGAAACTATACTTGAGAATTAACTAAACTTCTAAAGGACAATAGACTATTGGTTTGAAATTTGTTTACAAGACGAAATTTAAACAAAATGGTGAGGTTATAAAGTATAAGGCACGTTTAATAGAAAAAGGGTATAAGTAAGAGTTTCTGCTCCAATTGCACGACTTGATAAATCTAATTAGTCGTTGCCCTAGAAACATGTCATAACCTGAAATGAGCATGTGACTGGCACATGGGACCTGGGGATCAAAACTTCCAAACCATATGTAAGCCTACTACTAATGACAAAATAAGTTTAGAACTTAAGAAAAATAAACAATAAGACACCCAAAAGATTTATAAAATATATAATAAAGATACAATAATATCAGTATGAGTCAAATGGAAAATTTACAACACTTTAATTCATATCACTGCAGACGCTAGAGTACAAAGACAAATGAAAATAAATAAAAAGCATATATAGAAGTAAGTAGGTTGCAATTGTCACTTCTTATGAGTCACTACTACAAAGTTGGTGATAACTGACCTAGGAAAAAAGAAAAGAAAAGAGGGGAGTTAGACCTCATTGAGTAAGCTCATACCGCCATATGATACCTAATGTCATGCTCACACACAATAATGTATTATTACAAACATATGTAAAAAAATACGCCGCATGTTTAATCACATAAACTTTAGACATAATTGTGGAGAAGGAGTATCTGTAGGACCCTAGTCTCTAAAGGTAAATTCTCACAATGCTACATCTTGAATAGCTGTAGGGAGCTAAGCATCACCAACGGTCCAGTCATACTCCTATGCATATATATAGCCATAAGGCTCTTTGAATCCAAAAAAAAGCTGTGAGGAGTCAAGCATCACCAATAAATCAACCTTCACTCAATGCGTCCAAAATCATGTTTGCATCAATAATAAACATAATAAATAAGGATCCGATTGGAAGCCAAGCATTAACCAAGATCAGTCCATAACATATCTCAATATCATGAAACATGATAACTCTCAAAATGATAACCAATGCACATCTGATCCTAGTGCATATCCATCAGGTGGCATGTGTTACAGATCTTGCCCCCTCAGTAATCACAACCATAAAGCAACACGTCAACGTATTATACATAATAACAAATACTCTATGTCACAAAGTAAGAATTCAATTATATAATGATGATCATGCATGTATACAATATGTAACCTAAATGTATCTGCTCAAATATCTTGATAGTTTATATAGACTTGTGATAATGAGAATACGCAATATTGTACATATATATATACTTCTTATATATATATATATATATATATATCGGTATACTAAGTAAATAAATATCTATTTATGCATATGTATATGGATATAGATAGTTATTCATATCATCATTGAACTTTATTTAAAGACTAGTATAAATACAGTAACAATAAGTCCATATGAGCTTACCTGATAATCGAACTCGTACATTTGAGCCTTGCGATATGAGTCCTGCTCCTAATGTATCTATTAGATTGAAAGGAAAATGTCTTAATCCATGCTATATAGGATTTATTGGACTCAATTAACAATTGAGGCATCATTTGAATTGCTAAAATAGTCCAATTATGTAATTCGATTATTGCCCCTATTCTTACTTGAATTTTTGTGATTTTTAATTCATAAATTGTTTAGGATTTCACTATAGTTCTTAAGGAAAAAAATTAAGGAGTATAATTTATTAAAAATTTAAAAATTTTTCAGTAAAATTTGCATGAAGGGTCACTAAAACATTAATTCCATCCTGTAATAGTAATTCCAACGGCTAGAATATTCCTTTGGTCACTGAAAAATTTGTATTTTTAAAATTTAACGATTTTTATATCAAAAGAAAGCTCTTTATGAGTAGAACAACTTTCTTCAAGGCAACATACCTAAATTCTTAACCAATTTTTAACGAGTTGAAAAAAAAGTATTCAAAACCTTAATCTCTTTTTCTGTCAATCGACGATGATTTAAGTAGCGGTTGGTGAAGAGACCATATGACTTTTGTTTCTGACATTGAGACGAGATGATTGATCATAGTGGCGGTTAGCAATGACCACTAGAGGCTACGGATCGACGATTAGAAATTTTCATCACTTTTTTATTGATTTTCGTGACAGTTTTGACAATATTAATGATTGAAATTGGTATAATTGTGACGGGTCCATCAAGAAAAAGAGATTAGTCTATAATAATAGTCAGTTTGAGTCAATATTAAAGAAGAATGAGTGGAGAGAATATAAACATGAATAGTAATATTTAAGGGGAGTAAAATGAAAATTAAGAAAATAAAGGAGAGAGAGTAATATTTATATGAAGGGGAGGGTGTTACATAACATGAAATTTGTGGCCTATCTTCCAGTTAGATGTCAAATTATCATTCTTATAGGGAAAGTTGGAGGAATAATTATTTGTAAATCAACCCTTTAGTTATGTTAAATCTGTATAAGAAAGAAAACTGTATAGACTGTAAAAGGCTTTGTATGGATTAAAACAAGTTCCAAGGGCTTGGTATAATCGTAGTGATGCATATTTTTTAAAGGAAAGTTTTATGATATGTTCTTATGAGCATACATTATTTATACGATTTAAAGGTGGTGCAAAATTGCTTATATTTTGCTTCCACGTTTTCGATTTGATCTATACTAACAATAATTAGGTGATGAGTAAAGAGTTCAAAGGTTCCATGGTGTCTATATTTAATACGTCTGATCTCGTTTTAATACATTATTTTCTTGGTATAGAAGTTATTTAATTTGAAAGTGGCCCAATTGCAAAATTGCACTTATGTAAACTCACCAACAAAGACAGTTGTGAAGTTTTAAAAAGATACTAAAGGTAAAATAGTTGATAGTATACTTTATAAGGAAATTATGGAAAGTTTAAAGTACTTAATTGCAACAAAGCTAGACATTATGTAAGTTGTTAGTATTATCAGTAGATTCATGGAAGGACTAAAAAATATGCATCTGATGGCTATAAAACATATTTCTGCAATAGCTTTAAGGAACATCAAATTATGGAATATTGTATAGAAAGAGAAAAAAGTCGGATTGAATTGAATTCACATATAGTGATTATGATAGCGATCAAGATGATAGGAACAATAAATTTGATTATGTTTTGATGATGGGATTAGGAGCTGTTTTGTAGTTATAAAAAAAGCAATCTATTGTCACACATTTAACTAGTAAAGTCAAGTTTGTAGTTGCCACAGTATTGTGCTAGTTAAGCAATTTAGTTAGGGAACATTCTTAAGGTGTTTAAATTCAAACAAGATAATTCTACTCCAATTTATTGTAACAATATTTCAATTACCAAATCATCTAAGAATTTGGTCTTGTATGGATGGAGGAAGCACATTCATATAAGATATCACTTTTTACATAATCTCATAAAGGAAAAGATTATTGATATTATTTATTGTGAAGGGATGATTAAGTTACCAATTTATTCACAAAACCTCTCAAGATTGCTCTATTTCAAAAGCTTCTAAAGTTATATAAAGTCTAAAGTATAAAAGAATTGCTTTGAATCAGTTTTGTTAAAGTAGAAATAATTATGCTTATCTTGGTAGTAATATAGTTAGTTCGAAGTCTATTAGTTAAAGAGTCTTATAAGGTATTTTAGTCCCATTAGAATTTTATGTATGAACTTGTATTGAAACTTTTCGGATTTTCAGTAATACAAGTAGATTGATTTTCCTCTTCTAAAACACAACATATCCATTTCTCTAAATTGACTTTTCATGTTTTCTTCTAACCACTTGACTGGTTTAACACATTTCCCTTCATGTCGTCATCGTGTCATTGACAGTACTATTGTTCGAAGATAGTATAATAATAATGAAGGGCTGACTACACGGCCAACAGAACATGACCAGTTGTGATCAATTCCAATTATAAAATATATTTAATAATAATAATATATAAAATATAACAACTAATAGACTATGAATAACTATGGATTACCGATTGTTTAGTTATTTTTTAACAATAATAATAATAATAATAATAATAGTTAGCCAATGAATACTAAAGGCCGAAGCGTGTACACATGATTCATCCAATCATTCAATGACACGCACTCCCTACTAATTATGAGATGTCGAGAGCTGAAACTTATTGCTTCCCGTCTTCTTTTGTTTTACCATTCCCCTTCTTTTCCTACGGTCAAAATGCGCTCTGCTTTCCTTTTACACCTCCAAATACCTGATAAGGGATTTTTGTACTTTTACTCACAGATCCCGTAAGTAGCTTTGTCTTGCAAGGAAACTTCATAGCCAAATCTTTGAAATGATTCGTATATTATAGCTTGCTTTTGTGACAAATGATACAACGATTTAGACATAACAGAAGGAACAATTTGGACATAACAGAAGTAATATCAAGAGTCACGATCAGTAACTAACACTTGATTCTTACTCCAAGTTTCTCCTTTCATTAATTCTTAAAAAGCCACATATTTTCTTCTGTTGGGTTCAAAAAGATGGGTACGTGCACTTCCTTCGTAGTCTTGAGTATTGGTCGATTTTTCTGACTATTTCATGATAATATGCGTGAAAGGCAAACAAATTAAAGAGCCTTCTTAAGATCATCAGCGGGTAAGGAGACTGAAATAAATGTGGAAATTCTTTTCTTTTTTATTAACCAATGATATGAAGAACTTCAATAATGTAAACTTGGGGAAATTGGGATTCTAAGAAATTGGTGTCTTTGTTTCTCTATGGTTCGTCCCTTTATTGTATCTTCAAAGGACTTGCATTAAGTAGAAAAAGAGATTTATCTATCAAGTCCCTTAAACTAGTATAAGTTTTGGTTCTTGATTCCTACTTTTCTAGGACTTCCCCGTTCTACACATCAAAGTCTCCGGAGAGATTTCCACTCTCTTGTATGGATGTTGCAGCCGTTATTCTTTTCTATATATGAAAATCACGGACACCATTATCCATTATCTTTCAATTTGTCTTATCGGGCGAGTCTCTTTAAGCTTCGTACAGTTGTACCCTTTTTTGGATTCGAATGCTTATGAGAGTTACTTTTCCTTCTTCTTCCCACTCCCTTTTCTCTTTAATTCAAGATTCTTTTATCTTTGTTTGACGTAATTAGTGTTAGGAGAGAGAGAGTTTCTGGAATTTAAATCTGTGTTTGATCCTTAATTTTGTTTCTTTGTGTTTGTCATCTTTCGCTTCTATATATTTTCCTTGCAATGGTCTGCAGTTCATTAAAGGAAGCGTGGAGGCGTTGATCAGTTTATCACAGGCTCCTGCTTCCATGTCTGCCCCAGAAAGCAATTCTATGACTGAAGAAATGAGTAGTCCAATTGGTTCTCTAGAAAAGGAACATTCTTTCTCCCTGTTGCTTGAGTTGGCTGCTGATAATGATGTTGAAGGCTTGAAACGATTTATATGCGAGGAATCTGAGATTAGAGAGGTTGGATTCTGGTATGGTCGTGACTTGTTTTCTAAAAAGATGATTCTGGAGCAAAGAACACCGCTAATGATTGCTGCTAAATATGGCAGCATTGATGTGGTGAGACTGATACTTCTCTTGCCTGAGGTGGATGCAAATTTCTCTTGTGGGACTGATAAGAGCACTGCGCTTCATTGTGCTGCTTCTGGCGGGTCCATTAATGCTGTCCGTGTTGTGAAGATGCTTTTACTCGCCGGTGCCGATCCGAAAGCTGTTGATGCTAACGGACATCGTCCAGTTGATGTTGTTGCTGCTCCTCCGAATTTTCCCAGCTTGAAAACAACCCTTGAAGAGCTTTTGAGAAGTGACAATGTTTCTGCCTTTGAAGCAGATCTGCATGCTTCCGTTGATAGTTGGTGTTCCATTTCATTGCCAACCTCATTGTCATCAGAAGATGGCCTGCTGTATAGTATCTCAGCTTCTATACTTGCTTCAGCCACCTATAAGCCTTTCGATACTGGCGTTCTTTCTTCAGCTGAGAATGAACTACCAGTTGATCCCTTCTCTGCTGATACTACAGACAACACATACACTACTGATGAGTTTCGGATGTTCTCGTTCAAGGTCCTTCCTTGTTCTCGTGCCTATTCTCATGACTGGACAGAGTGCCCCTTTGTTCATCCAGGAGAGAATGCTAGGAGAAGAGACCCTAGGAAGTTCAATTATAGTTCTTTTCCATGTCCGGATTACAGAAAAGGGGCATGCAGGCGTGGAGACACGTGTGAATATGCTCATGGAATTTTCGAGTGTTGGCTACACCCTGCCCAATACAGAACAAGATTTTGCAAAGATGGCGCGAAATGCAAACGCTATGTGTGCTTCTTTGCCCATGCACCTAAAGAATTGAGACCTCTTTATGCTACTGCAGTGCCATCACCTCGATCTCCGGCTATAGATTGTTCCCCAGCCTCAACCGTCTTTCCTGGATCGACCGTGGCAGTCACAGCGGTTCCTCCTTCCCCATCTTCTTATTCAACCATGGCTCCTTCAGACAGTGGTTCTTATTCAACCATGGCCTGGCAGCAGCAAAGTGTCTCAAATTTTAATGTTCAGAGCAAGCATCTTCAAGCTAGCCGCCTGAGAACTTCACTCACTGCAAGAAATGTTCCACCCGAGGAGCTCACTGCGTTAGAAGAATTTGAGTTCCATCAGAAGCAGCTCCTCAATGAACCCTCCTATATATCTCAGCCAAATTTTGGTGCTAACTCCCCAGATCGTTCTGCTTGTTCAATCTTAAATTCAGACAAGTCTTCCTCTGCAAAGCTGTCTGCTTGCTCCCCCTCCTACAAGTTGGCAGTTCTTAGTCAACCTCAGCAACAGCGCAAGAAAAGTGCTTTCTCTGCAAAGAATGCTACTGATCACCCTTCACTGCAAGCTCCAAGTGGTCCTTCTTCACCAAGGAGGATTCCACAAGTAAACGAGCCCGTATCACCAGTGAACTGTAATTCACCGTTTCTTGGTCAACAACAATCAAGTGGTCCAAGCTCATGGAATAATGCTTTTAGCCTCTCACATCATCTTGGATCCAAAAATGAGGATTCATGGCCAAAGCAGGAATGCGCCAATGGGAATACAAATTTGTCTGTTCAAGCAAATGAATGGGATAATTTACACCAACAATGCTCAATAGGACTTGCAGAGGAACCTGATGTTTCCTGGGTTCAATCAATCTTGAAGGAACCGCCAGGTGAGACAAGAGAAATTATGGGTTCTAAAACTAAAACACAGAATGAAGTGCCTTTGCAAGCCTGGCTTGATGGTTTGCACCTTGATCAGATTCTTGCTCAGTGAAAGAGAAGAGCTTAACCAAGTTCGAGGCAGTCCATAATTGGTAAGTGGAAGGACTTGGGAGATTATTTCTCGTGCCAATTTGATTTCCGATAACTTCTTTTAAAATTATATTTTTTAATCTTTGCTGATTAATAAGGGGGATCAATTTTTTTTTCGAAAAATATAATAAGGGGATCATGGCATAATTTGGCCCAAAGTTTGTCCTTATTACTGGAAAATTCTCTTGTTCAACAGCAGGTCATGTATGACTTGGATGAGGTTCTTTTCTTCGCTCATTTTTTTGTCGTTAACATGCGAGTTCCCTCGCGGGATTGAAGCTTGATGTTGTGAGAAATTTTTTGTTATTCATGAAGGAGATCCGATGTTTATTCTTTTCTTGCCTGCGCAGCTTGCTTCTTTATGCAACTTTACACGTCTTTTCATCTATTGGAAGTGTACTCGGAAATACGTTAAAACAAATAAAAGAGAGGAGAAAAAATAAATAAGAATTCATAGTTTTTAACGAGTTTGAAGAACCTATCGTTACTTTTGTCTATATAAGCAGTAGTTATAATTTCTTATTCTACATAAATAATAACATATATTAAATTTTATAAAATCTTTAACTCATGTAGCATATTATAAAAATATTTGTATTTTTCATAAATTACAGCGGTTCTTAATTCTAACCAAAATGATATTATTTTATATAACCGTTAATTTATTAACTTCACACTAAGCTACAATGGCAATGTTCAGAATATAAATGGTACTATTGTGTATTGCCATTTACCTTCCCTCTTCCGAACAATGTTCCTGTACTTCTAACCCATCTAATCGTGTCTTAATAAAGAATTGAGAAAATTTTAAGAGGGTAGATGCTATTGCTCCACTCTATTAGTCTTTAACATCTATCAAATTTATCGGTATATATGAACTACATATATAACAAAATAGTGTCACAATTCCAATTAGAGGTGTGATCAGCATATAGGGCCTAAGAATTGAAGTCTCAAATTACACATAGGCTTGGATATTAATGACAAATATACAAAGAGTTTAAGAAAAATCAAATAATAATACAAGCATGCGTAATGACATACACAATAAATAAGCAATAATGCTAGCATATGCTAGAAGAAAAATTATAGCATATCAAATCATATCACTGCAGATACTAGAAAATAAGTACAAATAAAAGTGAATGAAAAATACATAGAGACAGGCATACTGTAGCCCACACTCTTAGGACTTTAATGTTGTGAAATAGGTGATAACTGACCTGAAAAATAAGGTTGAAAGGAGTCAGACCTTATTAATTAAGCCCATATAGCCTTATGATACCTAATGACATGCTCACATATAACATAAGATTGATACTACAATATACACATACGTGATATATGAAAGATCACATCCCATGTGTAATTAATCATGGAGAAGAAATATTTGTAAGATCCTAGTTCTCAAGGGTAATCCTTATAGTACTAAATCTCAAATAGCTACAGGAGCTAGTACTAAATCTCAACAATCCAACCATGCACTGACACTTATGATATCCATATGTCTCTCTTGGTCCAAAGGGACTATAGGGAGTCAAGCATCATTAACAATTCAGCCTTTAATCAATATGTCTAAAAACATAATCACATCAATATCATATATCAAATGAGGATCTGATTAGGAGTCAAGAATTAACCAAGATCAATCTGTATAATGTCTTAATATCATGAAATATAGCAATATCTTTTATGATCAATACTAGTGAGTATCTAATCCTGATGCACGTCTATTAGTTGGCATGTCCTATAAAGTTTTTCTTCTTGGTAGACTGTCGCTAACTACCAAATAATAAATTCATAACTTCCAAAACTATGTAGTAGTGGTGAGTTAGGATCGAACCCACAGAGAGTTTAAATGCAATTATTATTCCAGATGTTGCAAACAAAATAAAAGAAAACACCCTGAAGTTATGTAGATGAACTAAGTTAAATTGCAAGAATTTAAACAAACAGCAAGATATAAATCAAATAATGATAAGGTAAATAACAAAGATAAAGAAACAGGTTGGAAATGCTTTCGGGATGTTGGGATGATTTTTGATCCTTGAATCTAAATATAAGGTATTCTGATTATGGTGTTAGCCTATAGGTTCAAATAAGCTCTCAAACCCTCTGTTCCTCCAATTTTAGATAAGTCCTATACGATAGAAAACTCATCCCTAACCATGAGGCAA
>JAOXYD010000008.1:16843739-16869182 GCA_028565735.1 Pinacopodium congolense | reverse complement strand
GCCTCTTAAGAAAGATTAATATATGATCTAAGACTTGAGAAATCAACTTAAGTTATTGGAATAATTAATAAACAAAATAAATTAATATTACATAATCAAACCGTGATTATTTGTGAGAGTTTGAATTCTAAGATTAAAAATCCAGAAGTTAACTTCCTAAACTTAAAGTCTATTAACTTGATTTGATGAATGGTACCTCAGAGGTTGAATATTTAAATAGTTAAGTGATTGATAGATTTAAGTAGAAGAAAGTATAATAGAAAAGCGGAAAAAGGTTAGTAAGAACTTGCTAATTTTCTTATTTATGTTCTAAATTAAATTTTATTAAAGTTGATTCTTGAAAGCTTTTTATTTTATTCCACTACACCTAGATGTAATCTTAGTATATTTTTCAATGTATACCATATATGTTGAACTTCTTTTAGCTTCTTCATTTTATTTTGTAAGAACTAAGCTTGGTCTTAAATTATTAAGGTTAAAGAGCCTTCTTAAGAATTCCTTAAGTCTTTATTTATTGGCCGTAGATTGTTTTCTTATCTAAAGTTCCCGACATTTGTAAATATGCAACTTGATAAAAAAACATACACAAGTTTCTACTATTTCTATTTTCATTACATAATAATGCAATTTAGAAACGTCATTTTCATACTGTAACATATTTTACCAATTTCTTACGAGACACTTCATACCACACCTACCAAATCTGTTTCCTATTTGATTGTCTGATGGTGATATTACCAACTTGTAAGCAAGAATAAATATATCTAATGTCTTCAACATTTTCATGTTGTTTCTTTAAAGGATGTTTAATTGGATTATGAGTTGTGGTTTTTATTGTGTTTTTGTATTGGTTATTGTGTTTTTTTTCATGATTTTTGGGTTGTATCAGTATTTTCTTTATCGATTTTTTTATTTAACAAAACATAAAATTAAAACTAAAAACCAAAATGAATCCAAACAAGGCATTAGTTTTTCCTTTGCTTAAATTATAACTAGGGTCATTTATTGAGTTTTGTGGATGTGATAGATGATGGAAATTAGGATGCCATCTTATCTAATGTGTAGTGAAAAAAGATATTTTTTTTATCTATCAAAAATTAAAATTTATAAGATAATTAATTTATCACTATAATAAAGTATAAGTTATTAAACATACTTTATTATATAATTTAATTTCCTTTTCTACAATTCATTCGTAAAAGTTAGTATTATAGGTTAACATGAACCATTATAGCTACATAAATATCCGATTTCTAATAATATATACATAAATAGGTTAAGAGAATTCTAAAAATAATGTAAAGAGGGATAAATTAGAAGTATTAACTCTTGTGGATGCTATACTTATTTATAATAGGATTTAGTCCTTTTAATAGTTTAATTAAAATATAATTGATTAAAATTACAATTAATTCTAATCAAATATTAATTAGGTCCAAAAAAGATTCAATATGTGATTCATCATGTTCTTAAATATATTTTTAGTAAATACAATTTATAATCCTAAACTATATTTGATTAGATAAATTAAGTTCTTATAATTTATCATGAATTTTCTAATTAAGTAATATATATATAATATTAAAATTGATGTCTAATAGTATATTATAACCATCTAAATATTAAGAATGTGAAAATAATTTTGACTAACTTTTTTATGCATGATTTTTCTGTATAATTCAATATTTCTGTTATTTAATATTTAGATTACACAAAGTATGGAATTAATATTTATCCTATTTGAATCTAATCATGTTAATTCTTTATCATTAATTATTATTTTTAATGACATTTGAAAATTATTTTTAAAGTTTCATTCTATCTTAATCAGAATTTTTCAAAATTGAAAACAATATAATAGTATCTTTAAATACTTTTGAATGATGAACTTATAGTGATCATTCAACTATTGTTATATAGTTTATTATCTATCTAATGAGTACTAAATGAATTACTCTTGATCATAATGAGTTATACGAAGCTAAAGAATTACTTATTCAATCATTGTAATAAACAATTTTATGATTATACAAATAATGTTTCATATAGATGCTCATATCGAATCATTTTAATAATGTGTACTCTAACAAATAACCACACATTGGTTTAAATATTTATATTTTATTCTATAAAATCGATTACTTTTTACATAAAGAAAATACTTTTTACATAAAGAAAAAATGTAACATATGCTAGTCTTGTTGTTTTAATGATGTTCAATCTTAATAGAATAAATAATTTAAGAATAGTGTATAAGTATAAAATAAATCTCATAATTATAATATTAATATAATTTTATTTAGAAAACTTGTTTATCACATATACTTTATCTCATACATTAATTAATTAAATAAATATGTATGAGATAAATAATACTTTAATTAATTATGTCACAAATTTAGAAGCAACCTGTTGTCTATATGGAATAAACTAATAACAAAAATATAACAACCTAGATAAAGTTTGTTTGAGTTAAACGATGGAAGAAACTCGACAAAAAAAAAAAAAAAATTTACATGGTTCTATGAAATCCTGAAAAAGTACTATTGCATTCAACTACAAGTTGAGGGCATAAATACCATTACAAGAATGTACACTACGAGGCTACACAATTTTGTGTTTATAAATATTCACAAGTGAAAATTTTTTCTTCAAATTGGCAGCCTCCTGGATTAACTTGTGCTCTCGCCTTGCTCAAGGACCTGGCTAATGACTGGTCAATGGGTCCCTGTGCCCACAGAACTTCAAATATTTATAATAGCAAGCCGAAGAATATCAAAACTTGTATCCAGCAAAATTCTCCTCCATTTTAACGCAAGCCCAAGCAATGTTACCATCATCAGTAGGACTGCCAAAATGATAATAAGAACATATCTGGAGTTCCTGGAAATAATTCCCATGCCCAACTTTTGCTGATTAAATGTTGAGCTGCACCACCAAGCGAATGAGTCCAGAAGTATTCTGGGTTTTTGGTGGTGAATTCCAATCTATTCCTCTTCATCGTGAAATAACAAACGAACATCAATAGCATATCCACATTCTCTAACAAGTGCCATTAAAGAACTCAAGTTTGTATAGATCTTCTCAGCACTAGGGTGTGATGTATCTCCTGCAGCAAAAGAGTGAACCTGACCTCTAATGATGATCCAACTAATTCCAGGAGACTTTCTCATACCCTTTTCTTTCAGCCATGTTCTTATTATTCTAACCTCCGACCAAAGGCCTGCTGTGGCATATATATTAGATAACAGCACGTAGTTCCCCACGTTGGCGGGTTCTAATTCCACAAGCTTTTCAAAAATGACTACTGCCAGCTTGATGTTAGGACGAACTCGACAAGCACTTAGCACAGCCCTATAAACTGATGCATCTGGTTCAATAGGCATAGAATTGATAAATTCCAATGCTTCATCTAGACAACCACCTCGACCAAGTAGATCCACCACACAACCATAATGTGCCATCTGGGGGGTGATCCTAAAGTCTGAAACCATTAAATGAAAGAGCTCTATACCCTCTTCTATGAAACCTGCGTGGCGGCAGGCGGATAGGACAGACAAAAAAGATATATGGTTTGGTTGGAAACCATCTTCTAACATCTGTTTGAAGGCAAGAACAGCATCATATCTACAACCATTTGTACTATAGCCAGTTATCATTGCATTCCATGAGATGATATTTCTCCTTTTCAAGGTTTTAAAGATCTTTTCAGCGCTGTGCACACTACCACAACTTGTGTACATTGTTATTAAAGCATTATCAAGAGACAAGTTGAAAGTAGATGAAGAAAATCGCCGTGTTGCATAACAATGCAAACATTGGCCTTGAGACAGATCAGCAAGATTTGTACAACATGATAGAATGTTTAAAACAGTGACCAAGTTAGGTTCTACTTCTGGAATCATACGGCTGAAAAGTAAAAAAGCTTCATCAGTTTGCTTGTGCTCAATATAACTTGCAATCATCGCATTCCATGAGATCACATCTTTATTCGGACAGGTCTCAAATAGATCTCTAGCAGTCGCTTCATCACCACAATTCATGTACATATCTGTCAGTGCAGTGACCAATGGTAAATTCAAATCAAAACCATGTTTTATTACTAAACTGTGGATAGATCGCCCAGTAGCTAGACAACTTTCATCACCACAACTTCCAAGGAGTGCAATCATTGTATGAGAGTTCAGGCCAGTTTCAGAATCTTGCATCATTTCGAACAACTCCCACGCCTGACTAATAAGATTGCTACTGGCAAATGCTAAAATCATTGTGTTATAAGAAATGATATCTAACTCATTAATCTGACCAAAAACCTTCCAGGCATCTTCGACACAATTAAGATCTGCATACATCCTCAATAATGCATTTCCAAGAGCAACATCCATCTTCATCCAATTCTTGCACACATAAGCATGCAAGCTTTTACACTTCATCAATCCATCATCTAACTCTGCACATAAAGATAACATAATCACAATAGTTCTCTCATCTATTCTCATTTCTCTTTGCATCCTAATAAATAAGCCAGTAGCTTCCTCATAACA
This sequence comes from Pinacopodium congolense, assembly GCA_028565735.1. Taxonomy (NCBI): domain Eukaryota; kingdom Viridiplantae; phylum Streptophyta; class Magnoliopsida; order Malpighiales; family Erythroxylaceae; genus Pinacopodium; species Pinacopodium congolense. The sequence continues at coordinate 16,864,638 of JAOXYD010000008.1, read as the reverse complement.
GCCATGTTCGATATATGAAGCTAACATGGAATTCCACAAGGCAACATCATGAATGGGGATTGTATTAAATAGCTTAAACGCCAAATCTAAACTTCCATTACAACTATACATATTCAGCAACGCATTCACTATGAACAAGTCATTGTTATAGCAAACCTTGATAGCCATTACATGAATTTGCATGCCTAGCCTAAGAGATCCGATTTCCCCACAGGTCTGAATGATAATCAATATGGTGACCAAATCAAACGTGACCCCATCCTTAAGCATCCAAACAAAAAGCAACGCCGCTTCCAACAGCTTCCCTGCTTCAAAATAACCGCTAATCATTGCATTCCAACTTAAGGAACTCTTAACAACCATCGAATGGAAGACAGAAGTCGAAGCTCTGGGTTCAAAATTGAAATAGAAGCCAATCAAAACAGTGCCCACATGTGGATGCAAATCAAAGAACCCATTCCTCAAGCAATAACCATGAATTTCCTGTCCTAATCTCAGTTCTAAGACCCCTTCAGCTGCCTGAATCAATGCAACCAAAGTCCGCGAATTGGGTTTCCATCCTTCCCCTTGCATCCTATTAAACAAAACAATTGTATCCTTGTAACGATGACAACTCACACACCCAGCTAACATGGCATTCCACGAGATCAAATCTCTGTCATTCATTTTATCAAACACCGTTCTACCTTTTTCAAAAAACCCACATTTACAATAAAAATCAAGAACAGAGCTGCCAACACAGACATCTTCAACCAAACCAGTACCCTCGAGACTGGAATGTATTCTCTTGCCGAACTCAACGTCATTTAACCTCCCACATGCCTTGAAAACAAGAGGCAGAGTGGTTTTATCAGGAGGTACGCCGAGAGATTCCATGTGAGCATACGTTGAAAGAATGGCAGAGTCATTTCCAAGTCTTGCTTCGCTTCTGAGAATGTTATTCCAATCCTTCTTTGGGTTGCCAGTGATGTGAAATATAGGGGGTTTCGTGGGGTTTAAGGATAGGATGGTATTCATAATCTAAACCAAAGTCTTTCATGGGAAAGAAGAAGATTGTGGAGTGGATAAGATGTTGAAGAAAACTACCTGCATGGATCGTAAATACAAATATAATTTTAGGTGCGATTTTTTAAAAATTTTTGGGTTTGATGATTACATTCATTTTTATTATAATGTTAAAGTCGCAAAATTTTTAAGTAAATTCGATTCACAAATAAGTAATGATGTCTAGTGTAAGATCCAGATTTTTTTTTTTTTTCACGGACGTCAATTGCTGTAGTGTTTTGTTTTATTTCGTCAATTTCTGTTACTCTGGCCTTTGTTTATTTTAGAATCTTGAAATAAAAATTTTTAGTTGATATTTATGGCGTCAAATTGACGACGTTGACATTGAATGTGTTAGTATGTGAAAAAAAAATCAATTATGGTAATAAATTTTTAAAAGGAAAATTTTAAATGAAAGTATAGAATAATTTAAAATTTTAAAGAAAATATCAAAATTGAATTGATTAAAATGTACAAAAAATTAAGATCTTTTTTGTAATTCATAAAAAGAACAAAGGGTAATTTGGACATATAGATCAACTGAATTGAGGATGTTGGTCGATGGTTAAGTTGATCACTACAAAAAAACATATTTTTTAATAGGATTTTCAATCAATGTTTATGCAATTTAAATTTTTGACAAGAATAAAAAATAAAATTTGATTAAAAAGTTGTAAAAAGTTTTAAAATTTTTTAATAATTCATAAAAAAAACAGAGACTAATTTGAGTACATAAATCAACTAAATTGAGGATATTCATCCCTAGGTAGGTTGATATCTACAAAACTTTGTTTTTTAAAAAGTGTTTTTTCGATATAATGACATTGATAAATCATCGACTCTCTCTCTAGTCTTTTACAATTTCCTTTAATGTTTTGTAAACTTTGTTTATAAATAAATTCCAGCTATTAGTTTAAACTTTGTTCCATGAAAAAGAAAAAATTCAACCAACTCGGTTGACCTTCTTGCATAATAAATCAACATAGTATAACTATAAATAAGTGATGTTATCTTCATTTTATACACAAATAAGTGAAGAGTGGTGAAGAGAATACATGGAGTGAGTGCATTAGTGATAAGTATGTGTGAGGGTGTGATGCTCCATAAATATTACGTGTATGTATATCTTTGAGAGTTAGTACTATATCAAATTACATTAATAATAAATAAAGTTTTCTTTAATTAATTAGTCCTAAAAAATTCTACAAGTGGTATCAGAGCAAAGTTATTAGAGAAACGATACTCTAGTGCTTCAAAGGTCTACGATTATGAGATCGTGATTAGTAGAGGCTTTGCCAGTCTATAGTTTGGAATTATAAAGCATATTGGTTTGGAACCAAGCTTATTTAATTGATCATTGAAGATAATCAAGTCACTATAGCGACATAACCATTTTAATAAGTGGCATCGAAATACTCAATAACAATAATTATATTATTTGGAGTACGCGTATATAATTTTATTTTCTCGGTCAAGATTTATAGGAAATTATTGGAAGAAATGAAACTATACCTCCAACAAATGAAAATGATCTTAAAAGATGGAAGATCAAAATTAGTAAAGTAATGTATGCACTTTAGATATCTATGGAGGATGGATAGCATGCGAAGACCGCAAAGATGCATGAGATACTTTTACCAACTTGTATGAAAGGATGAATCATGCTAAGTTACAACAACTTGAGAATGAGTTATTATCACTCTCACAACATGATTTGACGGTGAGTGAATACTTTACTAAAGTTAAATCTTTATGTCAAGAAATTACGAAATTATATCCTAAAAATAAAATTACCGAAACAAGAATGAGAAGAATAATAATCCATGGATTGCGTCTTAAGTTCAATGCTTTTATTACTGCGACTCATAGATGGGTAAAAGAGCCAGGTTTAAATAAATTAGAAAATATATTATCTAATCAAGAAGCTTTAAACAAGCAACCACTTAAAGCTTTAATCAGGTAAAAGAAGAAAGCTCACTTTATCATTAAGAGAGGTAAAAATCAAAATACTACGAGATCAAAAGTTGAAGAAAAAATAAAGTCCGGAGTATAGTAAAAGCGACAAAAGGCCACAATTGACAATAAGGGGGAGCTCACTATAACCATAACTACTTGAAGGACAAATTAAATTGTTGCAAGAATAATCAATGTTTTATATATGGTAAAAAAGGGCACTATGCTCGAGATAGCAGATATAAAAGAGTAAAAGGTATCATTGCAACAACCACTCAATCACAAGTTGAAAATGAAGATGAATGGGACTTTCAAGCTTCCTGTGTTATGGAACAGTTGAACGTAAACTATTTTAATTAGTTGGCATTCTTCAATTCAATATAACCAAATGAGGAGTAAGCAGTTATCATTAAAAGTGACAAATTGATCAACTATAAAGATGATTGCATAGCTTATTCTAGATGTTCAAATCATATGACTAGAGACAAGGAAAAATTATTAAATCTAACAGAGTATAAGGGAAAGAGAGTTGTGGTGATAATAAACAACTTAAAAATTCCAATTACTCATGTAAGCAATGAGATGGTAATCCCTCAATATAACTCGAGACAAGGATGCTTGAATAATGTGCTTCATGTGGAAGGAATGAAGAATAATTTGATGTCAGTGTCGCAAATGGCATCTTCAGGAAGTTACATGGTATTTAGGCCACAAGATGTAAAGGTATATTGAAACCTAAAGGTGATTGGCAAACCAATCATGAAAGGCCAAAGAATAGAGGCAATATATGTCATGTTAGCAGAAACATTTTATGTTGACAAGATAAGAAGAAGTGATACAATAAATTTGTGGCATGCATGTCTAGGAAATTACATTACCACAATATAAAGATGATAATAAAGAAGCCAATGTTTAAAAGGCTACCTCAACTTAAAGTTCGAGGAGATATAGTGTATGTTGGATGTCAATATAGGAAGGCACATCAACTACCATATCAAGATTCTAAATATTGGGCAAAGAAGCTTTTGGAGTATGTCTTTAAACTAGTGAAACAACCTTCTATTAGCGGTTTTCGATATATGATAACTTTCAATGACTATTTTTCAAGATATGTTTGGGTATATTTCATGAAGGAGAAATCTGAAGCATTAATCAAGTTTAAGGAGTTTAAAGATATAGTTGAAAAAGAGGTTGATTGGAGAATCCAATGCCTACTCATAAACAACGAGAGAGAATATATGTCTCAAGAATTCTCACAATATATTAGAGATTGCAAGATATGACAGCTGTTGACATTCCAAATACACCATAGAAAAAAAGAGTGACAGAAAGGAAGAATAGGCATCTTATGAAAACATGTAATAGTAGCTACATGAGAAGAATGTTCCACCACAATTTTAGGTAGAGTGTATGAAGACTACTATACATGTAGTTAATAGATTATCGTTAGTACCACTTGGATTTATATCACCTTTCTAGAAGTTATGAAGGATCAAACCCTATTATAAGTTACTTTTGTATCATTGGCTATGTGTATTATGTTTTTGTATTGGATAATTTGTGTAGTAAATTTGATAAGAAAGTAGTTCGATGCATTTTCATTAGTTATGATAATCAATGAAAAGAATGGAGATGTTGTGATCCTATAATACGAAGATGTTATATGCCAAGAAATGTGATATTTGATGAGCCTTCATCTTGGTAATCTCTTCAAGAAGTAGTTTTACCTAATTTAAAAGAAATTAAGGACAAGTTGTAAGAGAAAATAGAACAAGATGATGCAATAAAAGTGGTAGAACTAGAAAGCAAACAAGTTTATGACAAGTCATTTAAGAGGGACAAGTCCCCCTGACAAATAAGAGTGCATAAAAAAACTCAAGAAAATTTTAGGTCAAGTCAACTTGAAGAGATCTAAGGTAAAGAAGATGAAGAACAATATGGGTCATTACTACAAAGGTTATGAAGACAATGGAAACCAACTCTTATATACGCGAATGACAACGCAACACTTGTCAAAGAAGACACAATAAAAGAACCAATCATATATAAGGAAACATCATCAATCAAGGAATAGAAGAAAGCTATGGAAGAGGAAATATAGGCCTTAAAGCAAAATAAGAGTTGGGATAAAACCTAGAGACGTGAAGCTAATGTCTTACAAATAGGTTTACAAAGTCAAATCTAGACATGGTGGATCAATTAAGAGATATAAAGCTTGATTAGTGGCTTGAGAGTTCTCTCATAAATATGGACTAGATTATGATGAGACGTTTAATCTAGCAGCAAAGATTACAACTGTACAAGTTCAATTAGCTTTAGCTGCTTACAAGGATTGGAAGTTATGGCAAATGGACTTAAAGAATGATTTCCTACATCGAGAGTTAGATCGAGAAATATAAATGAAGCAATCTTAAATATTTGAGAGCAAGGCCCATTTATAATATGTGTGCAAATTGAATAAATTACTTTATGGATTGAAATAAGCACCAAGAGCTTGTTTTGGAAAGATAACATAGTTCCTGATTTAGAATGGGTATAAGATTGCACTAGCAAACTCAAGCTTATTTATAAAAGACTGAAGTGATAAATTGTTTATAGTACTTTTTTACATAGATGATCTCATCATCACAGGAGATGATGAAGTAAAGATTCATTAAAAAAAATCTAGTTTATCCATTTATTTCCAAATGAGATCCTTGGGAGAATTAAATCATTTTCTTAGTCTTGAAGTAGAAAAATCAAGAGAAGAATTTTCCTATGCCAACAGAAGTATACACAAGATCTCTTAGAGAAGTTTGGAATGTTAGAATGCAAGCATATCTTTACTCCAGTAGAAGTTCATACAAGGCTATGTTTTGTAGAAGGAAAGGACTTGGAATATGCAACAATGTTTAGACAACTAGTAAGAAGTCTAATTTATCTCACCATTATACAGCTAGGTATTTCTTATGCAGTAAATTTGGTGAGTCGATTTATGCAAAAGCCAAAAAAATCTCACCTAAAAACTGTTTGGATAGAAGATGCTCGACTACAAGTTGTGTATTCAACTTTGAATCAGGACCTATATCTTTGTATTGTAAAAGACAATTAATAATATCTTTATTAAGTGTTGAGGCAAAGTATCAAGTAGCAGTTATGACAACTAAAAAACGTATGTAGCGGATACAACTTATGAAATATCTTCATCAACCTATTAACAACTTAGTGCAATTATATTGTGATAATCAATCTACTTTTTATATGAAAAAGAATCTAATATTTCCTGCAAGGACTAAGCATGTTGAGGTGCACTATCACTTTATACAGGAGAAAGTATTGCGTGGACAAATCGAGATGAGATATATTAAGATTAAAGATAAAGTTGCTAATATATTCTTGAAAGGGATCAGTGGTATAAAGTTTGAGGAGTTTAGAAAGCAAGTTGGAATAATAAGCATACAAGTATTAAGAGAGTAGTCGTTGAGGGGAGTATTGATAAATTACTGACTCTCTCTCTAGTCTTTTCTAGTTTTTTTAGTTTTCTCTAATGTTCTCTAGAATTTGTTTATAAATATGTTCCAAGCACGGTGTTAAATTTTTTACATGAAAAAGAAAAAGTTAATCCAACTTTGTTGACCTTCTTGTATGATAAACCGACATAGTATAACTATAAATAGGTGATGCTAACTTCGTTTTATACATGAATGACTGATGAGTGGTGAAGAGAATGCATGGACTGAGTTCATGAGTGATATATATGTGTGAGGGTGTGATATTCCACAAATATTATGTGTATGTGTTCCTTTGAGAGTTAATATTGTATCAAATTACATTAATAATAAACAAATTTTTCCTTGATTAATTAGTCCTCCAAAATTCTAAAAATGAGACAATTTGTTATGCAAAAATAAAACAACAAGCGAGAGGGAAAGATAAAAAAGTAATCAACAAATAACAAAAAGAGGGGAAATTTATTATAAAAGGTAGTTAGGTAGACTTCAATGATCATAATTGGGGTTTAACTAGTATTCGTACAATTTTTACGCCAAAAGGGGCTTTAAGTATGTTTAGTCATAAACAAGTGATATATATTAATAAAGTTCTTTTAGGTTGACTATTTTGTTGATAATTTATTTTAATTACTTGGTTATGTGATGATTAATTGTTTGATATTTTAGTTCCAAATTTTGAAACATAATTGCAAAACTACTACATAAGAATGGTAGTATATTGAATAATTGATTAACTGGATTCATTTACGAGTATTTGCTTAAGTACATTGCCTGTGAATTGAGTGATTGATACCATATAATTATTTTTGGAGGTGCTAACTGTTATGAAATGTCATAGAGACATAAATAGTTATCTTAATTATTGTGTATGATTGCATTTATTTATAGGTGTCACATGAACAGACTGTGGTGATTCTGAAGGCATTGTGTTGTATTTTAAGTGTCATGAGTCCCACAAATATTAAAAGGGAAAAAAAGACAAAAAAGCAAATTTGGTTTTGCTTTGTTGTTAGTTAATTATTGTGTGATTCCTTTCCTTGTTTTTAGTTTCAAAGTTTTCAGTGGTTAGTTTTATTTTCATTTGTCAAAAATAGTGCCAACCTTTGCATGCTTCATTCAATAATTGTGTGCTATGTTTAGTTATAAAAGGAGAGTTTGTGTAGAGGTATAGGTGCAGAAAGAAGTAAGAATGAAGAAATAAGAAGAAAAAAACCAGAAAAAATATAGTGAGAGGTGCGAGAAAAATACTAGTAAAAATTTGTAATTCTACTAAGATCAAGTGTATTTTGATCTTGAAGTCTTCCTGGGTTTGTATCTTAGGTGTGGTATTTTTCTAAACCTTTTGTTATTATTTTGTTTCGTTGCCCCTATTTGTTGTGTAAGGAAGATTAGTTGTTATATCCATTATTTTATATAGTGAAAGATTTACTGGCTTGCACTCCTGGTTTCTATTCTTCGATTTTGAGGTGGTTTCCCACGTTAAAAATTTTAGTGTCTCGTACGATTTATTTCTTCACATATTATTTTTTTATTTGTGATTAAATTTTTTGGCTCACCATACGCAAAGCTTTCGAGATAATTATTTTTACTATTCTACTGTGATAATATTATTATTGTCGTTATTCTCCCAATAACTGGTATTAGAACTATTTTTAGTTAATAGCCGGATGTAAATATAAAGGGAAAGTTCAACAAAATCACAAGTTTGAATGGCACAAATTATCAAATATGGAGGAACAAGATAAAAGATCTTTTTTTTTGTGATGAAGTTACATTTGCCGATATTTGCTGCACAAAAATTGAAAGATAAATAAGATGAATAGTGGGCTTTTGAACATGAGTAGGTATGCGGTTTTATAAGAAAATTTATGGAAGATAATATGTACAATCATATTTGTAGTGAGACACATGCTAGAAATTTATGGAATAAGCTTGAGGAATTATATTCGTCAAAGACTGGCAATAAATTATTTTACCTGAAAAAGTTAGTATAGTTGAAATATAAAGAAGGAATTTCTGTTGCAGATCACTTAAATAAATTTCAAGAGATTGTGGATCAACTGTCAAGTATGTGTGTCAGTTTTGATAATGAAGTTCTTGAATTTATGGTACTTGAGTCATTGCCTGATTCTTGAAAAACTTTAAAAATTTCGTTGACTAATTCTACTCCTAATGGTATAGTAACTATAGAGTTAGTTAAAAGTGGTATTCTGAATGAAGAGATGAGACACATGTCACAAGGTTCTACCTCTTTGCAATTAGATATTCTGGTTACAACTACTAAGGGGAGAAATCAGAGTAGGTTTTCAAAAGGCAATGACAAGAGCAAAAGTCGAGGAAAGTCCTACATATATGCTAAAATTGAGTACCACCTTTGTCACAAAAAGGGGAATATTAAAAAGTTTTGCAGAAAATGGAAAAAAGATAGGGAGAATGACAAAAAGCCAAGTGATAATAACGATGATGAGAAAGTGACCGCTACAATTGAGCAAGATTTCCTTATTCTCTACGATGTTGATTCCGTCAACCTGAAAAATCATAAAATCAGCTGGGTGATTGATAGCTGTGCCTTTATACATGCAACAGGCCGAAATGATTTTTTCACGTCCTACACTCTTGGTAATTTTAGAATGTTCAAAATGAGTAACAATGGTAATTTCAAAATTATTAGTGTTGGTGATATTTATTTGGAGACTGACTGTTGTGTTAGGTTACTCTTGAAAAATGTAAAGTGTGCTCCTGACCTCAGGCTCAATTTGATCTCTACTGACAAGTTGGATGAAGAAGGATATTGCAACACCTTTTAAAATGGCCAATGAAAGTTGATGAAGGGATCTCTTGTGGGAGCTTTAGGTGAGAAGTGTTCTATATTTTATTTGATACAGGCTAAAATCTTCGAAGGCATAGTTAATGTAGTGGAGAATGATGACAAAATCTAGATATGGCACAAGAGACTTGGTTATATAAGCGAGAAAGCTATGCTGATATTGGTCAAGAAAAAGAGCTTGACTGGTTTGAACATTGTACATTTGAAGAGATGTGTTAAGAAACCTGAGGTATTACAGTTAATACATTTTTATGTATGTGATCCATTTAAGACTATGTCACTTTGTGGTTCCCATTATTTTATTACATTTATTGATGATTATTCAAGAAAATTGTGGGTTTATCCTTTGAAGGACAAAATAAGATGTAGTTTCAGTTCCTAGTTGAGAGAGAAACCGAGAAGAAGGTAAAATGCCTTAGGTCAGATAATAGGGGTGAGTACATTGAACCACTTGAAAGATATTGTAACAAACAGAGTATTCGATACAAGACGACTCTACCTAAGACACCTTAGTTGAATGGTGTAGTTGAGAGGATAAATAGGACACTTATAGAAAGGATCAGACGTTTGCTTTTACATGCAAAGTTGTCAAATTGATTCTGGGATGAAACGTTAAATACTGTGATACATCTTTTAAACCTTTCTTTATGTGTTCCTTTGAATTTTGATGTTCCAGAAAGATTTGCGAGTCTTTGAATATAAGGCATTTGTGCATATTCCTAGTGATGAAAGATTGAAACTTAATGATAAGACATGACATAGTGTATTTGTTAGATATGGCCTAGATGTATTTAGTTATAGGTTTTATGATCTCATTAAGAAGAAACTTGTAAGGAGTCGAGATGTAGTGTTTATAGAGAATGAGACTATAATGAATATTGATAAGGTTAAGAAGATGGATCTTTCAACTAGTGCTAATTCTGAGATAGTGCCCCCAATGATGGTGCCTGAGAGAGTTGAGGATTAAACTGAACAATCAGAAGTTGAAAATGTTGCCACACAGATAGATTCTGATGATGATGAGCTTCCAGCTCCTGAAGCTTAAATTTAGTTTCAACTACGGAGAAGTTCTAGAGATAGACATCCTTCCACTTGGTATTCTTGTGACACTTATGAATTGAATTTAACAGATAGTGGAGAACTAGAAATTTATAATGAAGCTATGGGTGATGATTATAAGAAAGATTGGATTAAAGCCATGCAAGATGAGATGAAATCTTTGCATGAAAACCATGTCTTTGAGTTGGTGAAGCTACCTAAGTGTAAAATAGCTTTGAAGAACAAGTGGGTATACGGAGTTACATTTGAAGAATGCTCTTCACGACCACGATACAAAACTAGATTAGTTGTCAAGGGATTTAGTCAAAGGAAAAGTATTGATTTTGATGAGATATTTTCTCCTGTTATACTAGCATCTAACCTTAATTTGGAGGTTGAGCAGATGGAAGTGAAAACGACATTCTTACATGATGATTTAGAGGACAAAATTTATATGGAGTGACTAGAAAGCTTTAAGGTAGAAGGAAAAGGAGACTATGTTTGCAAGTTAAGGAAAACCTTATATGGTTTGAAATAAGCACGAAGACCATTGCATATTTTACCAAAAATTCTCTGATAATGATTTTATCATTCTTTTATTATATATTAATGACATATTGATTATTGGCAAGAATGCTTTCAGAATTGATTTTTTGAATAAATAGTTGAGTAAGTCTTTTACCATGAAAAACTTAAGGCCAGTAAAAAAAATCCTTGTATAAAGATTATTCGAGATAGAAAAGTGAAGAAGCAATGTTTATCTTAAGAGAAGTACATTGAGATGGTGCTTCGGAGATTTAACATGGATAATGCTAAAGCGGTTAGTTCTCCTCTTACTAGTCACTTAAAATTGATAGTAATCAAAGTCCTTCTACTGATGAAGAGAAGGCAAATATGCAGCGAGTTCCTTATTCTTCAGCAGTTGGTAGTTTAATGTATGTTATGGTATATACTAGACCAGATATTACTCATGCCATTAGTGTTATTAGTAGGTTCCTTTCTAATCCTGGTAAGGAACATTGGGATGTTGTTATATGGATATTAAGGTATCTACGTGGGACTTCTAGATTGTGATTATGTTTTGGTATTGATAAGCATGTATTAGTTGGTTTCACAGATGCAGATATGACTGGTGATCTTGATTCTAGGAAGTTTACTTCGGGATATTTGATATTATTTACAGGGGGAACAGTATCATGGCAATCGAAATTATAGAAGTGTGTTACACTTTCTATAATAAAAGCTGAGTTTATTGCAGAAATCGAAACTTGTAAAGAGTTACTATGGATGAAGAAATTTCTGAAGGAACTTTGTTTCGAACAATAGTGTTATGTGTTATTTTGTGATAGTTAAAACGCAATTCATCTTGATAAGAATTCATCTTTCCATTCGAGATCGAAGCATATTGATGTGAGCTATCATTGGATAAGAGATGCATTAGAGTCCAAGCAATTACAGCTTGAGAAGATCCATACTGATGATAATAATTCAGATATGTTGATGAAGACTTTACCAAGAAAAAAGATTAAGGCTTGTCGTTCGACCACAGCGATGATAATCCCTCCCATATTAGCATGAAGGAGAGTTTTTCATGAGTCTCAGCAATATTAAAAGGGATAAAAAGAAAAAGAAGCAAATTTGGCTTTGCTTTTTCGATAGTCAATTATTGTGTGCTTCCTTTCCTTGTTTTTAGTTTCAAAGTTTTCGGTGGTTGGTTTTATATTTATTTGTCAAAAACAGTGCCAACCTTTGCATGCTTTTCATTCAACAATTATGTGTTGTGTTTAGTTATAAAAGGAGAGTTTGTGTAGATGTATAAGTGCAGAACGAAGCCTGAGTAAAGAAATAAGAAGTAAAAATATAGTGAGTGGTGTGAGAAAAATACTAGTCAAAATTTGCAGTTTTACTAAAATCAAGTGTATTTTGATCTTGAAGCCTTCTTGGGTTCGTGTCTTGGGTATGGTATTTTTTTCTAAACCTTTTGTTATTATTTTGTATTGTTGTCCTTATTTGTTTTACAAGAAAAACTAATTGTTGTATTTATTATTTTACATAATAGAAGATTTACTAATTTGCATCCGTAGTTTTTACTCTTCAATTTTGAAGTGATTTTTTATATTACAAATTTTGATGTATCATACGATTTATTTCTTCAAATATTATTTTGTCATTTGTAATTAACATTTTTTGACTTGTTATATGCGAAATTTTTTGAGAAAATTAATTTTACTATTCTACTGCTATAATATTATTATTGTGTGATAATTTGTGTGGATCCATCACTTAGGGTTAGGAGTAAAACAAATACTATTTCGTTAGTCGAAGTGTATGAACTTTTACAAGGAGTGGAGCAAATATTTATTATGTTCGCTAAAACGTAGTAATTAATGCTACATTGGAAAAACACTATTTAGTTGACCGAGTTGTATCATTTAGTTGCTTACTCCAAACAAATACATGGCGTTATATGTTTTGCAATAATTATATTTATTTTAATTACTATATATTATTGTATTATGCATATAAAAAAGTTTGCTATATATAGCATATCGAGGAATGATTTTATTTTAAATTTTCTGCTAGATATATACTATCTTATTGTATGTATTTTTTAGGTGAAGAGTTGATATAAAAAAAAAAACTCAAGGACGTAGAGATACATAAATTTTGATTTCCATCTAGTTAAATATTGTAATATCATAAATAAAGTGAGATGATTACTGAATGTCAAATTCTAGAAATGTTATAGTCAATTATTTAATTTTGTATGATGATATTTATGTGACAATTGACCTTTGACTATAAAAGTTACTTGAGAGATTTCTGGATGGTTTGAGAATTATTTAGAAAATTGTCGTATTTAAATTCTATCCCTTACTCTTTTCCCCGTGCGTATTAATAAGCTTAGTGTTAAAAAATCAACAATTTATTCAAGTTTGATTTTTTGATCGGACGGATTTGCATGGGGTAAGGTGTGGTGAAGAAGAAGATGATGCTGATATCCATGCATGTAAACAGGCCAATTCAGTTGACTTACAGATAACAAAAATGATTTATTCATCCTTATTAAAAAGCTAAGGACAAGCTATTAAGAGCGCCTAAGAAACTTCCAAGGCCCTGTCCCAGTACCAATCCTGTAAATGCAGAAGCATTGGATGAAGATATTATAACAATTACGTTGCATGTGTCCAAAATGAAAATTTCCAAGATTGATTTGAAAAAAAAAAAGAAAAGGAAACCAGAAAAGTGTAAATGACTGCTGCCAGCTGAGAATTACCTCCAGAAGCCAACAAGTGCACGAAGACTCATGTATATGGTAAGTGCAATCCAGAGTCCTACGAACTTATGAGTTGAGGAGAGGAGCAACAAGCATAGGATGCTGATAATGGCCACCAGAACCTGTAGGAGACAAAAGGTTTATCACCTCTTGCAAATACAATTTATGCTCCCTTACCTGCTTAGAAACAGAAGTCACATTTATCCCCAACTGTCTTAAAAAGATATTCCATTTTTGTTCCAACTTTGAGGCAGATTTCTCAGTACAAGATCCTACATACTTTCCACTCAATCTATCCCTAATTCGGAGAATCATATTGGAAATAGTAAACTTTGAGTCATCACTTGGAAAAAGCTAGAGACTTGCCAGGGAGTAGGCAGAGTACGCGAAGTCGGATGCTCCAAAGTTGATGCCATCGAAAACAAACGCCAATGAATTGATGGGTTGAGTACCCGCAACAAACTGACACAAGGAAAATCAGGTGTTATTTCCAGCATCACTTGAAAGAATGTAGATAACAGTATATCATCTTGTTTGTAGAGAGATACCGGAATGCCAACACTAATCATGTTGAGAACGTTCACATCACTTGTAAAAATCTTTCCTCCCAGCTTGAGCCCTATTCCAAGTACACAAGCCAGCATCATTCCCAGAAGCACCCCCCACTACAGTTTGTATCCATAACCAATTGTTAGAAAGTTATTATATATTTTATTTTAAAAAATCTTAAATTATGATACAACACCTGCAGTACACGAGATGCTGCTGCTGCCGCCCTATCATAGTCACCTTGGGCAAAAGCACTTGCAAGTAGAGCCTGAGAATGAAAATTATTTTGGTTTAGCAAAATGGAAAGAATCTTGGGTTATGCACTACTCCTTGAGGGCAAATCATATCTACCAATCCTAGATAAAGACATTCTTAAACGTCAGCAAAATATTCTGCAATGTTATGTTGCAAGTTTGGAACAATAAGAAAGCTATTAGAAAATTTCTTGATTTTCTTCTTCTAAATTTAGTCACACCGCTTAAACTCTGTAGAACATCTATTAACGTATTGGAGCTACTATTCTGCTCTTCATGGCTCTTCAAATAGTTAGCTGAGTATGAAGGTATCAAAAAGCTGCAGATCCCCAAGATACAAAGAAGCCTTATATAGTTCCTTTTATTTGCAATAAGAAAATGGTGGAACTCCTAACCTGACCAGCAACAGCTAATCCATCAGCAAGGAGTGATGTGGCCAGCCAAACCTGCAAACAAACCTGAAAAGCAGCCATGGTGGTTGGACCTTGTCGTGCTGCTAATGATGCAGAAAAAGTCACACAGAAAGTTACAGCGACCACCCTCATGAGAAGTAGAAAACCTGGAATGTGGACAAAATAAAAAGGGGATTAATGCTCAGCCTAATAGGGTAATATAAGCCTGAAACTATTCTTCCAGAAATGTGCTCTAGTTTGCTTCTCAACATAATGGGTAGAAATGCATTTTAAAGCCTCCTCACTTTGCAATTTCCCTTTTGATGTCAGTTACAAAGATTCAATAATGTGCCAAGTTTTATCTACTTGTCAAAGGAAAGAGTTGATGTATCCAAATTTCTTACAAAAACACATCTAATTGAAATAACTAAAGTGCAACAGTATTTTGAACCTGAGACTTAGAGAATAAGGAACTTCCATCTGGGAAAATGCATTCAGGTCACAAATAATTTAGATGTGTTACAGGAGAGCATTTTTTAAACAGTTAAGAATGCTTACCATTTTTCAAAAATTTACTAAAATGCAAATGTTTGATGCTTGCTGGCAGGAGATCGACTTTCTTCATTAATCTTCGAAAGAGTAGAACAGAAATAAGGTATCTGTGATCACCCAATATTTGAAGACAAGTACATGTCAAATACCATATT
Organism: Pinacopodium congolense; assembly: GCA_028565735.1. NCBI lineage: Eukaryota > Viridiplantae > Streptophyta > Magnoliopsida > Malpighiales > Erythroxylaceae > Pinacopodium > Pinacopodium congolense. The sequence continues at coordinate 16,849,106 of JAOXYD010000008.1, read as the reverse complement.
TTACTACTTCAAGTACTACGTCAAATTAAAGAACTGAAAAATCATGACAAAGCACAAAAGAAATTGTATGCTACTGTAAACACGCTTTAATAGTATAACTTACTGGGATATAACATGGGCAATGGCTGCACCAGTAACACCCAGATGGCAAACAAATATTAAAATGGGGTCCAAAACAATGTTTGTTACATCTCCAGCAACTGAAAATTAGATCAGACAATAATATAAATCAGAATAATTGGAAGCTACAGGCCATGATTCAACATTAAGTTTATTGAACTCATAACATTATGATCAGAAGAGTTTAAATCTCATTAAGGCATACCAGTGGCATAGAGAGGAGTCTTCGTATCCTTAAATCCACGGAAGACTCCTTGCATGGCCAAGGATAGAAGAACTGCTGGGGCACCAAGTGACCTTAATGTCAAATATTCAAGTGCAGGTTTTAACATGGGGGAGTCCTATGGAAAAGAAAAGTGTCTCAGTATTATGCTTGCTTTTAGACATAACTAAAAAGGAAGTTAAGATGAATACTAGAAGTTCTGATCCAAACAAAATATTACAGAGTTTATTCCCATGAAGTTTAATAGTGGTTTTGCTCCAGCGATTATGAATATAGCTTGAATGAGACCAAGGACACCGCCAATAAGCAATGCAGATGATGCTGATGGAATATGCTTTTTGTCCTTCTTAATGGTAGCAATGCCAAAGCTGCTATCAGGTGAATTTGAATTGAATGCTACTTCATCAACACCTTGTGGAAATACCAATAGGGGTTATATGTGCTGAAACAGAAAATAGTTAAAATATATGGCTTGTATGGAAAGGATAGAAGGTGTGAAATGTATATGAAAATCTTGTGATCTCGTGAATATTAAAATAGCTAATGCTTTTTCAAGTAACAAGAAAATTAAAAGGAGTAACTTAGCCTAGGTAGAGCACCATGTTGAGGTAGCAGCTCCTTGTTTTCACTACTTCCAATTGAACCTGCTTCCAGCGATTCACCCTCTTGTGTTTCAGAGTTCACTTTTCCATTGGTATCTTCTTCAGCAACAAAAGAAGTCGTCACGCTTACGAGGGGAAATATTGCTATTCTTGACACTTGATTGAAAAGTGCGATTGAAACTCCCACTGCAGCTAGTTCCACCGCACCTAAAATGAATTATGAAAAATTTTGTGTTAGTGCCTCTACCTTATCAAAGAACCAAGCTCCGCATTCCCTTACCCAAAAAGGAAAAAAGGAGTCAGATCTATACTTCCTTTTAGCAGAGTAAAACATCTTGCATGGAAAATTTTAAGGACGTACTTAAAAAATATTGCAACACAAACAATGAACAGTTTCCTGCATTAGCCAATAGTATCGCATTAAATATGCATGAAGGCATATTCTTGGTAGAATATTTAGAGCCAACATATTAGCTAAGAATCACTGGAAATATTGACAAGCAGAATCCCTTGCATAATAGGCATTGAGAATGAAAATGTGCTCTATGGATTAACCAATTTTTTAGTGCTGGAGTAGATCATAAAAATTCATTCTGAACCATTGCAAGTATAGAATATTTAAGACAAGAAAACTAGAACAGAGATAAGAAGGTTTAAGGTGGTGCAGCTAAAAATGAAGACATAATGCTATAAGCAAAGTACCTATTTGGCCGATAAATGCCGTATCAACAAGTGAGGCGATAGGGTCTGCGGTCAAAGCCAAAGCTGCAGGGAAAGCGATTCGTGCTATATCTAAACCAAGTTCATCCAATTTAAAGACAAGTCTGCCAACAAAAGAAGATTCACACTTAGAAATCATGACTCTCTTAACATAAGATATGGTTATAATGGTAATTTTTAGATGAAAAACAAATATTATCCTAAGAAGCAAAAGCAAATGGTTGTACCTAGCATTGTTTTAATAATGATACTCAATTTTGTGTTGGTTTTATCTCCTTTCTATATTTCTGAAGTCATAATTTAAAGATCTACTATTAGAATATGCATCTTCTTAGTCATTGCATATTTGTAGCAGAAGTGAAAACATCAGCGTCTAAGTATAAGATAGCAATATGAATGCACGTTTTACAAGAAGCCTCCTTTGTACAAAAACGTTATTGCTGATGAAATGATCCGGAAATAGGTTGAGAAATGCTATTGGAGTTATAAAGCTAAGGGAACACATTTACAATAGAGGAAAAGAAACAGCACGGGAGGATCTTTTAAAAGTACCGGAGATCTTTACAGAAAATGCAAATTGGTAGTGTCTCTTTGTCCTTGCATGGATTGAGAGTGCCTTGCTCATCCATCTATTCAATAAGAAATCACTTCGCGTTGTAGGAAAATGCCGAAATCTAGGATCCTATACATGCATGGAAAGCAGATCAAGGCACCCTTCCATACAGGAAATTTAACTTATGGGCTCCACAACCTGCAAATTTATCATTCAGTCAGTTTCCTATCATTTTGTTAAACGAGCAAAGCTCAGTATCCCTATAGAATGGGACAAGAAATTGTCAGGAAACTCATGTACCCCATACACAGTGTGGTAGGCCAATGAATCTGCCTGATAAAGTATCAATTACAAGTTGTCCATGGATGAATTTGCCCTTACAGTAAGATGTTAATTCCTGAGATGATGTCAATCAAATGATAGCACTAAGTGGTGCAAAAAAACAGGTCCAAGAAATCAGCACAACAAATTCACAAATTAACCTTTGTACCTTCAGACTCTGTAGCTTAACTACCTAATTTACTAGAAGAAATCAGAGAGCAAAGACGTGTATCTTATTAATCTTGTAGCTGGAGTCAAATCAAAGCACAACCATGGACTACTACGGAATTAAGTAAGGGAACAGAAACGTAAAATAACCTCCAAACTCAATGGAGCAGGTTAATGGGTAGGATGTCTTTAAATAAATTAGCTTAATATGGAATGGAGGAAAATGATCAAATATCTGAAAGTTCCATCTAATTACAGAGAATGGCCATATTTCTCAATCCAAAAGAAAATTAGTATCCGATACTGTTGGTAGAAGAACAGCAGGAGGTTTCCTTCACGGGACTATGGATACACGACTTTATTCAGCTTTGAAACCTCTTCACAGAACCAAAAAAAATCAATATTTCGAACAACCTACGAAGAAAAAGACGCTAGGAGACATTAATTCAACTCCCAAACCTGAACATGGCGACTAAGACAAATTCTCCAAATTCAAATCCCAGAAGAAAATGACGGTTTGTCTCATTCTCAGAAAGATGTCATTTTCTTTAATAGTTTATCGACACAAATTCCAATGCTGAAGACAACTAAGGAATTAGAGAACCCACCTTTCTTAGATGACAGCTCAATTTCCAGAAACAAACAAAGTCTAAACGAATACAGTCAATCAACAAAAATAATAAAGCATTTACAAAACTCTGAAACTAAATCACGTAAACTTAAGGAATTCATATTCAAAATTCAAACAATCATCAGTGTAAGGCACTCACCTAACTCGATAACTTCGGAAGAAAAGGAAAGTGACCCTCAAGGATTCGTTGACACCTGAACAGCGAGCAAAGAACATTCCAAGCTCTCCGACAGTGACTGGTGGGTTGGCGTAAATGCACTTGCACCAGAAATTTTCGTACTACGGCATTTTGTGACCAGAATTTGGCAACCACTTTATAGAATAACCACATTGATGGGTTCCATCGTTGTATGCCGTTATAAAGTAGGAGAGCAAGTGTCAATATGAGACTCAACTACAACCTCCATTTGCACGAAAATCTTCAACGGTGTCAGCATTCAACGTACAAAGTATGCCATGTGTCTGTCGCTTTCAAACAAGTGTTCTAGAGAAAACCATATGATATCTGGCTTAAGAAGCGTTAGAAGTTGGACATTGGAAACCGTAAAGATCTTTTTGGAATGGTGAATTTCAATCCTTCTTTACTGTTTCCATCTGGTTCAACCTCCTCATTTCCTGGGTTTCAAAGAGTATAAGGGTTGTGAATTGGGTCGCTTCTTTTTGTTAGTTTCACTGCTTTGGCAAGTACTATGACACGGAGAATCACAAGTTGGCGATCGTTGTTTATAGTCTTGGCAGAAACCACGACTGTTAATTGAGTTGTTCTTGGTAAAAGATCAAAATGAACGAATAATCATTTTTACGTTTCAACTCAGCCCCAAATCTTCTGGATTCGAGACTCCGTTAGTTGAACTAAATATAACAAAGAACCAGACGGTTAATGTAAAGAAAATGGAATTTCCGACAACTTTACGAGGATGCTTACTTTGGACAATGCACATATATATGTATATCTAAAGGTCGATGGACATTGACATCAGGACCTAGTAAGATTCCATGATCCAAGTTGATCACTATCCTGTCTTAAACGATTGATTTTTTTTTTGCTAATTACAAAAGTAAGAGCCGATTGCTTCCGGTTTCTATTTTCGTTTTCTATTGTGTTTTTATTTGTTTTTCGAATTTTATTTATTTATTATTTTAATTTTTATATTTAAAAAGAAATTAAAAACTAAAAAAAGAAATATAACAAAACAAGAAACATAACAAACGATCCCTTAACATATCAAAACAAAATAAAGTTTAATGGGGAAGTATTATAAGCTACGGTGCGCATAAGATTCCCAGTTTATTTTCTACTGTGACCCATTGCACTTGGTGGTTTATGTTATGCTAATTTCTTCACTGACTAGGAATCCATTACTGTATTTGAAAAGCTACTTAGGAAGATACGTGCTTATCTTGCTAGAATCTAGTTATATACTTATCATCTTAGCGTCAGGTTACGTGTGATTAAAGATATCAAGAGGCTATGAAAATGCCAAAGATTGATGAGCATGCAATTCATTATTGTAAATAAGTTTGTAAAAGAATCTTCCCTTCTGCTACTTGCACAATAATTCGAGGTATAATAAAAGGAGTCCACCGACTATCAATTGCCACCTCGAACTTTAAATTGAGTGCTTAAAATGAAAGGCTGAAAAAGTAAATCAGGACACATTTTTAATTTCACATAATGTTAAAGGCTTCCATCAGAGGCCTCTCCTCTACACAATCTTCTTTTTATTGTGTTTAAAAGTTTAATTGGTATTAAATCATTATAAAATCGGTATTAAACTGGTATAAAGTAATAAAATATATAAATTATAAAAATAAGTAAATATATTATAAAATTAAATATATAATAAAAATATAAATGAATTACTGATATTTGTTATTATGTAATCAACAAATAATAATTCTAACTAAAATTGAATCTAGTATAAACTATTAAAATAATAGTAAAATTATATTTTTTAATGATATTGTATCTTATATTCATCAAGAAATTAAATTCTTTTAATATTATATAAAGACTTGTAAATCATAT
>JAOXYD010000008.1:16826555-16843639 GCA_028565735.1 Pinacopodium congolense | reverse complement strand
ACGAGTTAAATGGCCATTTCGTTTCTGGGATGAGACGCATTTCCGAATGCAATGCTCGAGAACAGTTTTGAGTCACTTGAAGCTAAAAGCAAATTTGGAGAAACCTAAAGAAAAATTAAATAATTCAGAATTAAAAGTCCTTATATCTGTTTTAAAAATTAAACTATTTTTTACTCAAACAATTTAATCCTAATTTCTGTAAAGTGTAACAAACAAATGAAAAAATCGAAATACAAGGAAGCCCCATAAATTCAAACTCTTGAGCATTCAACTAATTACTGTACCAAAAATCGCAGAAAGTTCTCCTGTCAAGTGGGAATTTAAGCTCTAAATATACCCACGTGCATGACAACATCTTTCTGAAGCCAAGGTTTTGACCATGGCCAGGCAACCGAAAGATTATTTGTAGGACAAAGAATCAGAAACAAAAATGGAAAAGTCTAATAAGAAAATTAATAACACCTTAAGGTGAAAATTTTCGGATGCATCATTAAAACAAGCCAATGAACTTCCACCAAACCCCTCCAACTCCAAGCCAGATGATGATGTTAACAACAGATACAAGGAAGCCATAGCCCCACCATACGCTAAGAGGCACGTAGTTTGCACCATAGAAAACAGGTGCAGACCCAATGCCATAATGTGTAAGACCGCCCATGAGGTTGGAAAGGAAGGAGAGCACTATGGCTCCAAAATACGGAGGAGTTCCTAAACCACTGGCTACTGACAAGAATGCTGTAAACATGGCACCAATATGAGCTGCTCCACTTGCAAAAAAGTAGTGGGAATAGAAGTAAAGAAGAACCAAGATGCCAAACGATAGCTGCCATGATAGTCCTAGTCCACCGACAAACTGTTGTGATACATAAAAAGGTAGCTGTTAATTGAGTACATTAGGCACTTAAATAAGAAAAATTATACAACTAAAGTTTATGCTTTTTTTCTGCATAAGCCTCCCTTGAATACTAATAAAAGAAGATGTGTAAAGAAGAAAAACTGGTGAAAGTGAAAATCACAAACCTTAACAACGGTCTGGCTGAACCAGGAGATAAGACCATACTTATTGAGATACCCAGCCATGGCAATAAGGGCAGCAAACCATGTGAGAGTATCCCAGGCAACTGCCTCAGCTAAGCATTCCTTCCATGTAACAACACCAGTGACAAGGAGAACAGACAATCCCAGTATAGCTGCTGTAACTGCATCCACATTCAACATGCTTCCAAAAACCCAGAGCCCCACCTATTGAGTGAGAAGTACTTATGAAATTCTTTTTTGAGTATATGAGGTAGTAGAACAAAGAACGGACTGCAGTTACAGAATTCATGACAGATAAAATTGGGGGGAAAAAAGGGGGCATGTGAAAGATGAAGCTTGTTCTTGCACATAAAATAATAGCTAAAATCCCCATCAATTCACAAAATAAAATTAAAAAAAAAAACAACTGGCAAAATAATGAATCTTATCAGTGCTACAAATTAAAAGGGTTTTATATGCTACGTTTCCCTGTTCTGTGTCTATATTTCAACTGCATGCAAATTCTATTTGGTAGACGAGTCACCAAAGGCGTGGGCTAAAAATGAGTATAACAATAGCATAGATGCATTTACGGAGTCCAATCCCTAAACTAACATCATGAATAAAACTTGCATTACATGATCCTACGCCAAACAGTACGAAACCAACCAAACTGATTGTCCGAACTAATGTAAAATACATGCAGGAAAGTCTATAACTGAAATGCAACATCCCCAAGATGAGTGACCGACACAGAATAAGACAATAGGCTTCAACAAACAGAATGAAGCTCTCACATTGCCCACATTGACTGACAGCAGCCCCTACTAAAATCACCGTTCACAACAATTCCAAAGAGAATGATCATGAAAGTTTAGGTGCTTAAAACATAGCCTAGACCATGAATTGATAACTAAGTAAATTTAAAACTCCCAACCTAAGATATTTAGGGCTTGTTTGGATAGACACAGAAATTTTATAAAAAATCAAAAAAATTATACACTAATAAAATATAAAAATTTAAAAACTATAAAAAAATCGGAACAAAAAAACGTGAAGATGGAGACCTGGTCTTACTTGTTAGCTAAAAGAGAGGTCTCATTTATAAAATGTAATAGCCCTAAGTAAGTACATCTTCAGTGGGACAATGGGTTCCGTTCTTTCATTTTACACTCTCTTATGAATTGAAATAAGAGAAACCATGTCTACAATGTTGGCCTTCGCATAAAAGCTTGATTATTTGCAACTACAGTAAACGAGTTCTAAGATTCATCCCCACTTAAGGAACTAAGAACAGAGATCAATATAAAGAACCGACTGTGAATATAACCACTTACTAACCGTTATCATCACTAATCATTAGATTCATGTAGCAAAGAGGTGTACATAGCGCAAGGAAGAGAAAGAACAAAAGAAGAGAGAAATGAAAATGAACAGAGCAAGAAATGTATACCGTTAGAAGCAGAGTGGCAGACATAATAATCTCATTCTTCGTCATTGGGCCCATCTTCTCCAACCTCTCTCTAGCCAATTTAGGTGCATCGGGGCTACTTTTCACCGTTGGTGGATAGATTATATATAAGAGCAAAGGCACAACGATCAACGAAACCAATCCAGGGACAATCGCAGCCTTAGCCCAATCAGTCCACCCAATTGTCTGCTTAATAGTACTATAGGTCAAGTTGGCACTCAAAGGGTTCGCAGCCATGGCAGTCAAGAACATGGACGATGAAATCACCGAAGTTTGGAAGCATGTAAGCATCAACCAAGACCCCAGCTTGTTCTCTGTACCATCGCCAACATTACTACCGCAGGCCACACATAGGGACTTCACCAATGGCAAGAAAATACCTCCAGCTCTTGCAGAAACAGAAGGTATCGCAGGCGCCAATAAAGCTTCACTAAACACGAGACTGTAACCCAATCCCAGAGAAGAAGATCCAAACAGAGACACAAACTGATACGCAATTCTGTTTCCCAGTCCGGTCTTTATGAAGCCACGAGCGAAGAAGAAAGCGAGCGCTATTAGCCACGGGATCGGGTCGCCGAAGGCTGAGAACGCGGCGGAGAAAGTGAGCGTTTTGGTGAGAACTGAAGCGCCTAAGCCCATCAAAGCCACGGCCCCGAGAGGCAGAGGCTGAGTTATGATACCGACGATTGTAGCAAGGAATATCGCGAGCAGTTGCCACGCAGGCTTGGAGACACCACTCGGGACAGGAAGGAACCAGAGAATTACACCCGTGGCGATGGTGGCTAGAAGTGGCTTTATAGCTGCGCCTTGCCATGGTTGTGGAGCAGGGGTTATGGTGGTCGGTGCTGCCGCCGACGAGGCTTTGACAATCAAGTTTGAGACTTTACGACTTGGGTTGATGGAATTGAGGCCATAGCATAAAGGGTACTTCAAAGAAAGTTTAGGTAGGTTTATGTAGGTTATGGTGGCGGAGGCGGTAAGTTTAGGTAGGTTTAGAGGTGAAGGGGAGCGTATAGGAGAGGATCTGGGGTGGGAGAAAGTGCGGGATTTAAAAGAAGGTCTTGAGTTGAAGACTAGAGAACAAGAAGTAGTTGAAGTGAGAGCTAAAGCCGTCATCTGTTAAAGGTGTTTGGGTAGAGGTTCAAGCTTTTGGTTTCTCTGTATATTTTCTGCGAAAGGAGAAGGAAACGAAAAGAAAAAAGAATCGGAGACTGGTGGGGCACAACAGATGGAGGGTTCAAAAATGGGGAAAGCTGAAATTGGTTGATCTGAGCCGTCGGATGTTGATCAAACGGTAACTTATGAAGTGGAATATGCGGTCTCTTCTCAAGGCCGGAGATTCGTGGGCTTTGTGATCTCCGTCGCGAGATGGAAATGTCCGTCCTCTGATCTTCTGGTCGGTCATTCGGCCCAGAGTGGACTTTTACATATGCTACGGAGAACAGCATCCACATGGCAGATTGTCAGAGGGAAGATTTCCTTATCATAGCATCAGCTTTTCAGTGACGTGGACCAATAAACTGGCGCTGAGTAAACGTGGAACGTTTCAATTCGGCTGTGACGTTTTCCTGGATACGTTAGCATATGTGAGCGAAAGTGATGGCTACGGGGACTGGGGAGAGTTTCAGGGAAGTTAAAAAGACAAAAATGGGCCTGCTTTAATAGCTACCACAGAATTGCGCCTGCTAAAGTGAGTAGATCGGATCCGGTGATGGCGAGAGAGGACAGCAATGCACATAAGGACAATAGTACGTGCCAGCTGCAACACACATCGAGGTCCTCGACTTGAATTTATGCTTTGGCAACCTATTGGTTAAAAATACATATATAATAATATTGTAATTTAATTAATAAAATATATTTTTAATTTTATATGTTTTGTTAATTATTTTAATAATTAATTATAAAGATAAATTTTATTATAGTTTAATTAATAAAATGTATTCTTTAATTTTATATATTTTGTTAATTATTTTAATAATTAATCATAAAGATAAATTTTTTTAAAATAATTATTATGCAATTTAAAATCATAATGAAATTATAATTATAAAATTTGAATTATTCCTAAAATGTCCTTAATCATTAGATTAGCATACGATATTCTTCTTTCTTATGAAGAAAGTAATTGATCTCATAAATTAAAGTATAGAGACACTTAAACAAACGTGTGGGTAGTATTAAAAAATAAATTTATTGAACTTACCTGATCTTGAGAATTTCAAATTGAATATTACTTGTATGTTTGTGAATTTTCTCGAGCATGATAGTTGTATAATTAATCTTTAGATTTAAGATTACGAAAGTTAGGAATTATTATATTTTGATACTACACATGATCTACTTTATAAAGTGGGTAAGTCGGTAGTACTTGGATATAGTATGAACTATAGGGAGATAGTTGTGTAAATCGATACAGGATTCGTCGCCCTAAAGTAATTAGGGAGAATGTGTTTACTATTCTTGATTAGGGATAATTTGGATATTTTTTAGTCGGAGTAAATTGAAATTGAAAAAAAATTTTAGATATTAACTATAAATCATTTACTAATTGACAAGAATGAATATGATATGATTATATAGAATAGATGTTAATTGTATGCTCTAATTCTAATTGGAGCATTGTATGACGAAAGAATCAAATTATACATTATAACCATATATAGAAAAGTTCATCAATCCACTTTGACATTCTTAATATTTGGGTAGTCATGATATATTACTAGATGTCAATCTTAATCTATGATCATAAATTATTTAATTTAAGAATTAAAGATGAATTAAAAGGAGTTTTACTTTATTTAATTCTAATTATGAATTATAATTATAATTTATGATAATTGCCAATATATTAGGAACCTAATGAAACACAAGTTGGACTTAATTGTAAAGTTTAAGAAACTTTAAGTTTAAATATAAGATATTTGATTCAATTAAAATTAAATCAAAATTATAATTAAAGTTAGACTTTGATTATGATTTCTGTTTAATTTTAATATTAGAAAAATTATGATTTTTCTACTATATAAGGAGGCAACCATAGGGTTGCGAGTACAACTCTGCTTCCTCTAAAAAAATTGTTTTTAAGTTCTCTTTCGTAAACCTATGGATACAGTTAGAGGTTGGACATTTGAATAGATATGGTTTTGGATATTAGAAGAATTCGCTAAAACAACAAATCCTTTATTCAGGTTTATATGTAACTTTATTTTATTTCAAGTTAAATTTTGTTAAATTGATCATGCAAAGGAAACCTTAATTTTTCCGCTGCGATATCGATTTGATCGGTATAGGTTTCCCAACAAAGGAGTGGTAAGAAGTAAAAGCGAAAGTAGAATTAGGGGGAGATGGAGATTGAGTGGTTAATGAAAGGGATGATGCTAATAAGGAAGCTCTCTTCATAAAAGGTTCAAGTGCCTCTATTAACTCAGCACCACTACCTGATTGAAGAGAGACGTTATCATAGAAACCTATTATGGCTGTCGTTTTCCTTCAAAACTCAAAAGATTAGTTACAAGAAGTGATAAAACAAGTGAAACAACTTGCTTCTTGTCTAAATTGAAGAACATGTTTTTCTGATTATCAAAGCAAGCATTCAACAAGTGGAGAAGGAGGCCTTTTTTATAACTGTAGTAACTTGTTTCTACCTGCAAGAAATGGACCAAAGAAGAAGAAGAAGGTCCAAGGCTAAGTCCCACTTACATTTAATAATTTTAAAAAATAAAATAATATCATGTGGCATTATTAATTAAGGAGTCGTTTGATTTTTGTATTGAGTTTTATATATTTTTATAGATTTTTGTGTTGTGTTTCTCGACTTCTGTGCTATATTTGCATGTTATTTTTTTATTTTTGTTATATATTATTTATTTTTGTATTTAGAAAAAACAAAAACAAAAACCAAAAAAATAATCACAAACGAACAAGCCCTAAGTCCCACTTACAGTTAATTTAAAAAAAAAGAAAATAATATCACATGGCATTATCTAATAATGTCATATGGTACTTAACAGTTAAATATAACGGTGTTAATTTGTAAGGTTGTTTCAAATATTTTATAATTGTTATGATTGTTTTTAAACATTTTAGAAATGTTAAAGTAAAACTTATATATTCTAAGACGTTAGGGTCTGACCCAAATTTTAATGTAAACCAAAGGATTTAAATGGACCTTTTGTCAAAAAGGAATGATTAAAGACAATAAGACATAGTGAGATGTAACGAAGCATATTTTGGAGCTCTAATTAGATCCTAGACAAAGAATGTAATTTTAGCAAATTTATAAAGAAATTTCCTTACTTTTTAGTAGGTATAAAATCCTTTCTATATTGATCTAATAGATAGAATTTTAATAAATAGTATTTCTAGTTTCATAATATAGTGATGCTACCTTTACAAAGATTATAATCATGCTAAGAGTCTAAAGCTATAATAGAGTTTTATTTGGTTTAAATCACACATATATCTAAATATGAATTCGTAATGTACTTTAATGAGTTAAATATAGATACATATTACATACATACATACACACACACATATATATATAACCCAAAGGAGGTTCAAGCTATATTTTGATGATGATAAAATATGTTTACTACTAATGTTTACTACTAATGGTTTTTTGTTTTTGATATATTGAAAAGATATAAATGTGAAAGAGATGCAATGGCACAAATTGAAGTAAAAAAACTTACATAAAGAATAATTAATTATGAAGAGCTAATAAGTTAACTTATATAATTTTTTGATGTAAATATTATAATGTTTATCATAATGTTGTTTAAGGGCTTAATTATTACATCATAGTTGACATTTTTTTAAGTTTATTGCATATAGTGATCCATAATTAAGAAGAAAGTTATGGAAATTTTTTTAAAGAAAATCCTCTCAAAGCATTACACATTTTAGAGAACTTTATAAATGTGTTTAAGTAAAGTATTTTTTAAAAGAATTATTTTAATGTATTTTGGAAGGATTTGGAAAGCATAAAAAGGTTTAAAATATCAAAATCGATTTCTAAGAGTAATGATCGACTTGCATATATTTTTCCATAATTTTGTCAACTAGCATTTTTTTAAGGGACTAGTTAACCAATTCGAGAGAGTGGTTAACTACTATTTTGAAATTGATTGGGTGAAATTTTTTTAGAATTATAATAGTGTATTAAACGGTGATTAAAATAGAAACATAGTGGTCCACTAGTCCACAAATATATGGGAATGGTCGATTAGTGTTAATGAAAAAGCTGTGTTTCTACGATTGATTATTAAACTTATTAACCAATAAAAGGTATTAGTCGATTGATGTGCCAAACTAGTCAACTAATACACCAAATTGGTCAACTATTAGTCTTTACAGTTGTCTAACAATAAATTTCTAATGAGTAGATTTTGTGAATTAATTGTCTTTAACGGGTACAAATGACTATTTCGTTTTTCTAGTCTTGTAAATAGGTATTGTAAAGTGTTTTTGAAGCATGAAGAAGTGATCCAAGTGTATCAAGTGAGTCAAAGGCATACAGTGCAATTAAAAGTGACTTTTTAAGAGCATGTGCTTATATATTTGGTTACATACATCATCTTTTTAAGTTGCCAACCCCTAAACATATTGGTTGAGCAAGTGAAATATACTTTTGTACATATTTTCTTATAAGCTTATGAATGAATTGTAAAGTTTTTCTTTATAAAAAAAGAGTTGTTGTATAAAACTTACTCTTCAATCATTGAAAGGAAGATTTTAGAAATTTTTTTAAGAGTTTCTTAGAAAATGATCGTAAGTGAGGTTTGTTCACTGAATCAATTTAAAATCAGTATGCTATTTCTTTTCCTACTCTCTTTACAATTTATAAGTTAATTTTTTGTTTGAATTCTATTGATATTAATTGAAATACATTTTTATATTTTCTCATTATATTATAATTTTTTTAAAGTGAATTTTTATATTAGTAAAAGCCTTAGGAAATTTTAATCTCACTTAATTGATTCACCTTCTAAGTAAAAAATAGGGCCAACAAGTGCTATCAAAGTTAGGACTCATATAGAATATATTTTTAACAAAATTTGATTAAAAAGATAAATGACACATTTGAACCTCTTATACTAGTCAACAAGGAAAAACACTAGTAGAGATCTATTTTTTATGGGGGTGATTACTTATATTGAAAAATTATGATTAAATTTTCTTGATAGATGAAAATATAGATTTATAGGAAACTATTTCAAATGAACCTCATATACTTATTAAAATTGTAGGAGATCAAAATTTACCTAAATCAAAGAAAGAGTGGGATAATCATGATAAGAAATTAATGCCATTAAATAGTAAGGATGCATATATCCTATTTTATATACTAGGTAGGAATGAATTTAATAAAGTTTCTATGTGTATATATGAAATTTGTCACATACTAAAAGTCTCACATGAGAGTATAAATCAAATAAAGAAAGTAAAGTTAGTATACTCACATACTAATACAAACTTTTCCTATATAACATGATGAGAGTATTTCTTCCATATATACTTGGTTTATTAATATTATTAATGTTCTTAAAAAGTTATGAAAAACCTATACTAATGTTGAATTAGTGCAAAAAATTTTAAAATTTTTGGCAAAGACATTAGAAACTAAGGTGATGGCAATATAAAAAACAAAAGATTTTAAATATTTGCCCCTTCAATTGTAAAATATTTTAAAATAATTTTCAATTTTAAAATATGTTCGAATAATTTCAATATAATTCAACAATTATTTATAATAAAAAATATTCAATTGTAAAATATTTTTGAATAATTAAAAATTATTCTATAATTTTTACAATATAATTGTAAAAATATTTTTAATTAAAAATAATTGAAATTTATTCTATTTTAATAAAATATTTAAAATAGTTTTCAAATTTTTTAAGGAATAACTTATGTATTTATTAACTAAACTTAGTATACAATATTTACTAATAAATATTAGTATATTAATCACTTGTTATTTTTATAAGAAAAAATCTAATTTTGACCTAACTGAAAATTTTTAAAAGGATACTTATTTAATTGAAATTTTTTTATAGGTTGATCACTGAATTAAGAAATTTTTAAAAGTTTGATTACTGAATTAAAAAATTTTTAAATTGAAAGGATGTACACATGGATATTGACATGACATTTTGCTAAGTTGATGGTTATGTGGCAAGTCCTTTTGTCAGGCCAGTATAAACCTAATGAAGTTAAAGTTTTTACCTTAATTAATTGACTTTTAAAAGGTTAGTCACTTAATTGAAAAATTTTAAAAGTTTGTCACTCAATTGAAAAAATTCCAAAAGGTTAGTCACTTATATGTTTATTATCCTTAAACATATAGGTTGGAAAAGATTTAAGAGCTAATCTCCAATGACTCAAATTAATATAGGAACCTAAAACATGTTGATCTTTTTGTCTTGTAGGTCAACATTAACTAAGATCAATAGTTATCAAGTGAGAATTCGATAATAGTATTTTCAAGAATTAATTAAACAAAATTTAAGAGTCATCACATAAACTAAGTAGATGTATTGTTGGACTAAATAAGGAGAAAAATGAAGTAATTGTTAGCAATACATGAAGGAGATACACGTTTGCTTTTACTTTGATAAAAATTGAAAATATTTGCTTATAATACATATTTTGGGAGGAAGTATTGTTACATGTGTCTAGGGGTAGAAATATGAATATCATTGAAATTTATACATGAGAATTAAAAGAACTACTATTTGATTTCATAATTATTTTTCATGTGCTCTTTGCCCATATAATAAAGGTTTTGATATAAAGGAAGTTATTTATTTATCCTTTGATGTTTATAGTTTCACATGTCGTATATTCTCTTTTATATTGAAGAAAAGGGGAACGAATCTAAGTGATATGAGATGTCTTTAGAGGAATTATTGTGAGTACTCATTTGTATGTTGTTTGTGATATTTAGATTCCCTCCACACTTTAGCCTTTCATGCTTAGTGTAATTCCTTAATCATTAGATCAATGTAGAGATTATGGGGGAATAAAGTTTACTTCATCTATTTATTAGTATGAATATCTTTACTCTTAATGACTTCTTAGTTTTAATGTATTAAAAAGATAGGAATATGAAAGGGGTGCAAGGACGCAAATTAGAGTAAAAAAGAACTAACAAGGGAAACAATTCAACAATGGGATTAAGATCAAGATTATGAAGTGCTGATAGGTTAATTTATATAAAATTTTATTATAAATATTGTTAACTTCTTATTATAAATATTATCTTATCATAATGTTGTTTAAGAGTTCATTGTTACATAATCATTGACATTTAGGTTTATTGTATATAGTAGCCATAATTAAGAGGAAAATTTGAGAAAATTTTAAGCAAAATCCCCTTGATATCTTAAAAAGTTTATGGAGAATTTTTTTTAATGTGTTTAGGTCCAGTATTTTTTAAAATAATTTTTTAATATGTTTTGGAAGGTTTTGAAAAATATAGTAAAATTTTTGAATTGTTTAAAATTAATTTCCAAGAGTAATGGTTGATTGATGTATGTTTTTTCTATGGTAGTAGTTGACCAGTGTGCATTGTTCTAGAGGGACTAGTTAATCAATTTTAGGGAGTGGTCAACTGATGTTTTAAAATTGGTTGGATGAAAGTTTTTTCAAAAGCATACCGATGCATTCAATGGTGGTTAAAATGACGAAGTTGTGGTCTATTAGTTGACTAATGTGCTAGATTAGTTGATCAATACAACTAAATGGTTGATCAAATGGTGGACCAGTGGCCAAAATAGTTGTTCAACAACTAGTTTTTAACAAGTAGATCTTGTAAATTAATTGTTTCCAGCAAGTATAAGCGCTTAATTTGTGTTTCTAAGTCTATAACTAGGTGTAGAGAGTTTCTAAAGCATCAGAAGTAATCTAGGAGTATTAAGCGAACCAAAGGCATATCGTATAATTAAGAGTGATTTTTTTTTAATAATATGTGGTTATGTATTTGGTTACATACATCATCTTTTTGAGTTATGAACCCTAAAAACATTGGTTGAGCAAGTAAGATGTCCTTTTTATGTGTATTTTCTTATAGGTTTGTGGTTAAGTTGTGAGGTTTTTTTTTACTCAAAGATGATTGTTGTATGAGGATTACTCTTTACCTTTAGAAGAAAGATTTTAGTAAAATCCCCAAAAACTTTTTAGAGAGTGGACATAGGCAAAGTTTGTTCGTCAAATCACTATAAAATTGATTTTCATTTCTTTGTCTATTCTCTTTACTTTTTATAAGTTTATTTTTTATTTGAATGATATTGATATATTAATTGAAATACATTGATTATTTTCTTATTATATTATAATTGTTTTAAAGTAAAATTTTCAATTAACTAAATTCTTAGAAAATTTTAATCTTATCTAATTTATCTTCTTAAGTGTCATATATAACCAACAATATATGTATTAATTATTAGATAATATATTACTATTTAAGAACTGAATCAATTTAAAGTTATAGGTGATAGTTAATTATCATCATGTTTTAATTATTTCATGTGTACATTAAATATCTAAAATACTCAAGTTATACATTTAGTAAGTTTAAATATTTACATAAAGTAATGTGTAAAATTAGTAAACATATATATTTATATATATATATATATGTGATTGATGTCAAAGCAAATTCACAAATATAAAAACATTCTTAATTGTTAATGTACTATTATTTGAAATAGAAATGTATGGAACGTTATGATAGAAGCAATTGTTATTTATAACAAATGAATATATGCTGTACAAAATTTAAGCATGCTATGAAAGTATTTTAAAAATGTATTTGTAAGAAATTTATCATATTTATGAAAAATATGTACTTATAATTAGGTTTGACTGCTATTATCCACATATATGTATTAGGGAAAAAATGGATTTAATTTTAAACTTGCAAAACATTAAAATTTTATTATAACAATTAGAACATATCATAAATTAAAAAAATCTATGTAAAAGAAGAGCAATTGACTTTAAATACTATTTTTGTGTTTTCCAAATATTGGTATAATTAATTTCTATTAAGAGAAATCTATTGAACTTTTTAAAATAGGTCTTTCAAGTTTAAAATATATGGTTTTTAAAAATTTTATATGTTTCTTAAAATTATAAACTGTAATTAATAATTATACAACATAATTTTTTAGTGATTTTGAACTTTCTTATATCTACCAATAACAATTGTGTCTTTACAATTGAAGAGAGTATGCAAACTTTTCATATATTTATATAAATCAATGAAAAGTTTAGATTATTGTTAAAATAATTTTATTCATATCATATTGATCAGTTTTATATTTTATTAATTACACGTTGTTAAAAGTAATTGATAAATTAACTTATGTTTCTTATGAAATTTGAAATAAGATAGTTATAACTTATTAAATATGTATATTATTAAATGTAAGTAAATATATAATTCTAATTTAATTTTTTACTTCAAAGTTCAAAATTTTTTAATATGTGATTACAATTTTTTATAACAAATTGAGAATTATTATAAAACTAATTTTTGATAAGTTATTATAAAAATCATTTGTATTCACAATATAAAGAATTATTTTAAACATAACTATAGTCTAGTATTTTAACTTTCTTTGCAATATATAATTATTTAACATAGAATCAATCTTATAAATTTTAAATAATCATTTATTTTAAATAAAAATAGTATATGATTCTGTTAATAAAAATTATAAATCATATAATTAATTATATTAATGTAAATAAAATATAAAATATAAAATATTATAATTTATAATTTATAATTTATTTGTAAGGGCAAACTACAAAATAAATTATGAATTTTGATAAAATTTACAATTATAGATGGAAAAAATTTTAACAATCAATCGTAACAACTTTAAAATTATTTCAAAATTAGCCTACCATTAGTAATGTCGTTAAATTTAGTGGTGGATCTTTTACATCAGCATAAAGAAATGCCACATATAAGACTCATGACATGTATAGGTGAAAAATAAAATTAATAAAAATAGAAAAATTTGTTGATAAACAATGTCATTTTGAACTAATCTAAAAACCTAGCCTGTTATTCGACACTTGCTCTACCGGTTTCTTCTCCCACACCAACAATCACCCTCCCTCGGTGGCATTACCTTCGTAGACTGCTTCTGACCCATCTCCTAATGGATCACCATTAGTTTTATCTCCAAGGGTCCTGTCATGCCTACGCCAAGTCTACTTTCTTCTTCTCCTTCTTCTTCTTCTTGAAAACTCAAAGACTCACCAACCATGGAGTGTGTTATAAAGGTCCAATAGGTCGTCGAACTTTACTGCAAATCGCACACTCATTTACACGAAAATGTCGCTTAGGTCTGCTTAAGTTGAGACTTAGCCTTCTCATGTAAATGTCGCCAAACAATTCTATTAACCCTTTTTTTTTTTGGAGAAATTAAACAGTTTTGACTCTACCAAGATTTGAACCCTGGTAAAGGAGGAGGTTAGACACATCCTCTTCCAGTGAGCTAGAAACTCATTGGTATTAACCCTCGAATACCTTATGCACACATTCGTGTTTAAATATTTTACTCACACACCAAATTTCACACAAGTATATAACAAGAGAAAAAAAAGCAACAAGAGCTATATAATGGCCAAAACTAATCTTTTATTAACTCTCACAAAATGTTAAAAAGATAACAAGTAGACTCCCTACCTAAAGCCTTTAAAATAGAACTTCCCCGAAATCTCTCAACTCTCTTTAAGTTATCTCTCCTCTTAAGAACGAGTAAATGATTGAATGAATTTAAGTTTTGACTCTAATGAGCTATTTATAGGCTCCCTTACTTGGGAAGTAAGTTCAAAATAACTACAATTATGAGATTATAATCTATCTTAACAACTAAGATTACATCACCCGAACCAATAAGAAAATATCCATTTCCTCTTATAACTCTTCTAATTGGTTAGATTACATAAAAATTTAATAAAATAAAGATTACATGCAATCTGGGAAATATCTTTCATATCCATAAAGGTTCCCACAATCTTCAAAAGTTCAGTCCCACATGGTCTCTAACTTTTAGATTTGATATTATCCCATGTGATCTTCAAGTTGATCTCACCACATTATTAAGTGACACATCATCTACAGTTGTCACGTCACTACTAATGTGTTTTTCAGGTCACTAAGGTATATCTCAACATAAGTCCATCAATGCACGTTCTTGGACAAGTCTGTCTTCCATAATCAAGTTCAATCATGGTGCTGTCCCTTCACTCCATAAAAAAGTACAAGTCACACCAAGTTAATATAAAACATTGTAGATTTTACATATCTTCGACTTGCCTCATTGAAGTCAAGTGTCTACGTCCATTGTCGTACTCACATACCTTTGCACATCATTGCGTACTCTCGCAAGATCTTGCATGCATTTGCGCATTCTCGGGTCTCGCATGACTTAGTTTGCCAATAGCGTGGGGCCTCGCATCCAAATCTCGCATTTCATCAAAGATTCCTGCCTATGCATGTTGTCACGGGCTTGGTCTTTTTTCACCAATGATCCGTTCGTTACTAGCAAACTTCACGAACTTGGAACTCCTTCCTTGGCTAGAATGCTAGTTTAGCCTTCCCACAAGTACTTCTCAAGAGTACTTAGATCGAACACCTTGCAAACACTAAGCAAATAAGAGAAAGAAGGTAAAGAACTAACAAAAGTTTTGGAGAACTTAGAGAAAGCTTCTATTACTTAAAGAATGCTTTACAAGAGAGAAATGCTTACAAGCAAGGAATGATTTACAAATGAGAGAGCTAGCATATCTATAGCACTTCACCTCTTTAATGGATGGTAGTGATCGTTTTGATCTAAGGTGTATATTAATTCTCTAGAAAGATCTCCCACCTACCTCCACTTACTCCATTAATTACTCTATCAATTAAGAAGCCAATCAAAGAGTCAATCAAGGAGCTAATTGTGGGGTCTAGAGTCTTTTATGTAACTCTAGTCAAATAGAGAAAATTATAGAGAAATTAGGTCAAAGTTAGCCTCTTCGGTGGGAAAATGAACACTGTGTAACATTTTCCCCCACGCGACTTATCGACACCCTCGTCATTTCCTCCTTGTATGCTTCGATGTGCTGCTTATAGTTCCACAAAGTGATCTCATGCTCCTAACTTGCCTCACTATTGGATGCTCCCTTCCATTTGAAGAAATACTCTAAATAGCTTGGATAGAAACCCCTCTGCGGAATGACTTGATGTGCTAGAATTTCTTCAACTCCATGGTCGGGCAATGTGGTAATGGCAATTGGAGCCCTATTTGATTCGGCCCCTATTTGGATCCCCCTTATCTTTCTTGAAAGGCTTCAAAAGGCTCATATGGAATACTAGATGCATCTCAAGATGCGATAGCAACTTTAAATGGTAGGATAGCTTGTCCACTAGTTTTTCCACTAAAAATGGTCCTTCATATTATCGAACTATCCCCTTATGCACCTTTACAAACCGTCAGCTTTGATGGAAAAGGAGCTTCACGATATCATGTCTCCTTCCTCGAACTCCAAGTATCTCCTCTTAGCATCGGCCCATTTCTTCATCTTCTTGGTCGCCTAAGCTAAGTAGGCTCGTGCCATGTCAGACTTTTTATGCCATCCCTTGGCAAATTTGAATACGGCAAGACTTAGACCCTTATAACCTACGATAAGGGTGTATGGAGTAGTTAGTTGTTGACCCATTGCAATCTCAAATGAGCTTGTTCCCATCAACTCACTCCTTTGAAAATTGTAGGAGAATTGGTAAATATCAAGCAATTTAGCCTAATCATGTTGGTTGGCATTCATATAATGCCTTAAGTATAGCTCTAACACATCCTATCAGTTTGTCCATCGGTTTGTGGATGAAAACTTGTTGAAAAATTAAACTTGGACCCTATGATCTTGAAAAACTCCATAAAAAATCTTCCAGTGAAGCATGTGTCTTTATCGCTTACAATGGACTTCAGTAAGCTCTATTATTTTAGCACATGTTTGAAAAATAAGTGAGCGGCATCTTATGTTGTGAACTTGGTGGACACTGGAATGAATATTCTATATTTGCTGAATCAGTCAACCACTACCATAATGTTATCGCATCCTTCGGACTTCGGTAGGCATGTAATGAAATCTATGGAGATACTTTCCCATGATTTTTCAGGAATGGGCAATGGCTTAAGTAAACATATAGGTTGATGATTTTCTATCTTGTCTTATTGACATACTAGACAAATCTTCATAAACATCTCCACATTATCCCACATATGAGGCCAATATTAAGAAAATTCTACAAGTGCCAACGTGCAATAAACTTCCGGATGTCCCGCCCATTTTATGTTATGACACTCCTTGACGATCTTCCTCTCGAACTCTTATAGTATGTTTGGTTGGGGGGAATAGCTATTCTATTCCCCCTATATTCCTAAGGAATAGTCATTCCCATGTTTGGTTAAGAAAATGGTTATGGAATGACTATTCCTTGGAATATGTATTCCTTAAAAATAAGGAATATCTATTCTTTACTCCCACCCATCTTTAGCTATTCTAAGAATAACTATTCTTTTTTTTT
>JAOXYD010000008.1:16777188-16793206 GCA_028565735.1 Pinacopodium congolense | reverse complement strand
AATCAATATAATTTATTAATTAATAATATATTATAAGGTTTATAAAATTATTTTGTTTTAATAATTTAAATTTAATTCATATTGAATTATATTATTAAATTATTTTTTATTATAAATTTTAATTAAACATGTTTTTATTTTTATTTTTATTACAAATATCAATTAAACAGGTTTTTATTTTTTAAAAAAAATAGAAATACAAACAAGAAATAAAAATACAAAATAAAAAATATATATATAAGTGATACTTGTAACCAATTGTAAATATTTGTTCTGTTAATGTAGGGTTATTTTAGTTTTTTATCTGTACAATTTTATATTAAGTCCAGACACTATACATGACTTTTATAAATAAAAGAAATAGTATAGTTTTCTCTTTCATCTCTCGATCTTTTTAAGCTTTACAGGTCTCTGTACATGGTATTAGAGCGACTTAGGTCTTTGAGTCCACTCGCTTCCAACTTGATTGATTAGACAGTTTGCTTTTCTATGGTTCTAGTTAGTAGAATGGAAAACCCTACAAACGAAGTGGGATCCGAAACTCTCCTCGATAGTCAGTATATGGAGATGAGAGTCTTCTTCAGTTGTAAAGGTTCGATCAACTAGGTATGACTCTTGTAACCTCCTTCTTAACCAGCGACAACTACCTAAGTTGAAGTCGATATGTTAGAATCACTCTAAGAGCGAAAATGAAATTAGGGTTTGTAGATAGGAGTTGCCCTAAACCTAGCCATGAATCTGTTGATTTTATTTACTAGAATCGTGTGGATTGCATGGTGCAATCATAGATTTTAAACAGTTTATCCAAAGAAATCATTGAAGCCTTTATATACACAAACTCTGCCAAAGAGTTGTGGTTAGAATTAGAAGAGAGATTCAGAAAGTCTAATAGGCCACTAATTTATCAGTTACAAAGAGAGATCAGTTCCATCTCTCAAGGAACTAGTCAATGGCTATGTATTTTACAAAATTAAAAAAAAACTTTGGGATGAATTAGTATGATTGATACCGACACCACGTTATACTTGTGGGGTAGTCGAACAATGTATCTGTGATATTGGCAAAGGTATGGCTAACATAGTTTCCCTAAATCATCTTATGCAATTCTTGATGGGTTTGAATGAAGGGTATGACAATGTTAGGAATCAAATATTAAGCATGAACCATTTACCTAGTATTAACAAGGCCTACTCGATTGTCTTACGGGTATAAAAGCATAAGGAAGTGCATTCAGATTTTTTTGAATCCGTAGAGACTAGTGCCATGATAGTTAAAACTCAGATGCTTAGGAAATTAGCTGACTGCCTTAATAGTTAGGGTAAACAAAAGCAAAAAGGAGGAATTGTAGATAAAAGTGAATTGTTCTGTAACTATTATAAGAAAAATGGTCATTTAAAGGAAACGTGTTTTAAGTTGCATTTGGTTCCTGACTGATATAAAGAACTACAGGAACAAAGGAGCAAAGCCATAGGGAAATCTTTTGCAGCTAACATAGTTGATGTTGCTGTAAAGCA
Source organism: Pinacopodium congolense (assembly GCA_028565735.1). Taxonomy (NCBI): domain Eukaryota; kingdom Viridiplantae; phylum Streptophyta; class Magnoliopsida; order Malpighiales; family Erythroxylaceae; genus Pinacopodium; species Pinacopodium congolense. The sequence continues at coordinate 16,791,692 of JAOXYD010000008.1, read as the reverse complement.
GAAAATAGAGGAAGACAATAAGAATCCTTACCTAACCGAGAAAATCAAGCAAGAGCTACTGAAGTTAATGAAAGGGAAAGCTCCATCATACCCAATCATGATGAACTTTGCTCACTTGAATGACTTTACAAGTATGAATTTTTTTAAAGCAATGACTTGCCTTAATTCATTGGAATCGGGGTCTTGGATATTAGACACAAGGGTTTCTAATCATATGTGTGTGGATTGTAATATGTTGCAAAACCTGTTGTTGTTGATAATTTTACACATGTCTATCTATTAAATGTGTCATTGAAACTTGTTCAACACATAAGTGATATTATGCTACACTCTGATCTCACTTTAACAAAAGTTTCGCATGTTCCATCTTTCAAGTATAACCTGCTTTCTATTAACAAATTAGCCAATACTACTTTAATTGTCTTCAAATTTTATGCTTCCTATTGTACTATACAGGACCTGAAGACTAAGAGGATACTAGCTGTTGGGAAGGTAGTTGGGAGACTATACATTTTAGATAAAAATTCTTTTTGTAAAACACTATTCAGAAGTATTCTTTATATACTCAAACACTTGTTACTGAGGTTGTTAATTCAGTGTCATTGAATTCAGTTTGGCATTTAAGGTTAGGCCACCTATCTACTGATGTATTGAGACACATGAATGGAATTGCTATTAAAGAGAAAGTTTTTTTATCATATTTGTGATGTTTGTCCTATGGGTAAGCAACAGAGATTATTTTTTTCCCGCAGCAATATTCATACAACTGAAATTTTTCAGTTAATTCATGTAGATATATGAGGTCCTTATAGGCAATATTCACTTTTTGGTGCACATTTTTTCCTAACAGTAGTTGGTGATTTTAGTAGGGCTACATGGACCTACTTAATAACTTATAAACTTCAGGTACTTTATTACCTGAAAGTTTTTTTTTTTCAAATGACTGTTAATCAGTTTGATAAGAGAGTGAAAGCCATTAGGACTGATAGTGGAGCTAAATTCCTAAGTAACGATTGTCAAACTCTTTTTAGTGAATTAGGCATACTACATCAAAAATCATATATATATATACCCCTCAACAAAATGGGTTTGTAGAAAGAAAGCATAAGCACCTCTTACAGGTTACTAGGGCTATCATGTTTCAAGCCTCTTTACCTACAAAGTTTTGGAGGGAATCCATTCTCACTACTACTTACCTAATTAATAGGCTACTCACTGCACTTTTAAATTGGCAATCCCCTTATCAATTTTTATTTGGTTAGCCCCCTGATTATACCTTCCTTAAATATTTTGGTTGTTAGTGTTTTGTCACTAACACTTTACCTCGCAAAGATAAATTTGACCAACGAGCCCATAAATGTATCTTTGTTGGTTACAGTTTAGGCCATAAGGCTTTTAGACTATTTGACCTTGAAACTCACCAATTTCTGGTCTCTCGAGATGTAGTCTTTCATGAACTTCAGTTTCCTTGCAAACTTTTCTCTCCCTCATTACCTGATATACCCTTACCTACTACATCAATCGACCTTCCTTCTAATCCATCTGCACTTGTCCTTCCTAATCAGCTAGCACCCTACCCTGACCACATTTCTAACCATTATCCTGATTTATTAGTGGTTCCTTGTGCAGTTCAAGTTGATTCTAGAAATTCTCTTAGGAGAAGTATTAGGGCTAGCCATAAGCCTGCTTGGTTAGATGACTTTTTATGTCAAACTACATACACTTATGACGCTTCTGATATAACAAATCCTCCTATGTCTTTAGGTCCTGCATCCATTGATTTACACTCATCTATCTCCATTACACCTGCATATTTTACTTTCACATACATATCCTTTTTAGCCAATATGTTTAATGTTTATGAACCAACGACTTACAATCAAGCCAAAACCAATGAACATTGGGTTAAGGACATGCAGCAAGAGCTAGATGCCCTTGTTGTTAATAATACTTGGGAGCTCACACAGCTGCCCAAAGGGAAGAGAGCAATTGGCTCTCGATAAGTCTATAAACTAAAGTTAAATCCAGATGGCAACATTAACAGATATAAAGCTAGACTTATAACAAAGGGGTACAACCAAATATAAGGTATAAATTATACAAACAACTTTTCTCCTATTGCCAAAGTTGTCACTGTCAGACTTTTATTGACTATAGCATCTTCCCTTTCATGGCCTATGCATCAAATTGACATTAACAATGCCTTTTTACATGGCACCTTAGATGAGGAAGTCTATATGCTCCCACTGGATGGGTATTCTAAAGCTACAATAGGGCAGGTTTACAAATTTAACAAGTCTTTATATGGCTTTAAGCAAGCTTCAAGAAAATGGAATCATGAATTTACATTTTAGTTGAATCAATTTGATTTTCTACGGTCACCGCATGGTCATTGTCTTTTCATTAAGTCTACCAAGACTTCTTTTCTAGCTCTTTTAATCTATGTGGATGATGTGTTACTAACTGGTTTTTGTGAGGATGATCATACTACAGTAAAGTCCTTTTTGCATGACAAATTCACAATTAAAGACCTTGGATATGCCAAATATTTCTTGAGATTAGAAATTGCTAGATCTGATCAGGGTACATATATCAATCAGAGGAAATATACACTGGATATCATCAGGGATGTGGATCTTTTAGCTACCAAACCGACAACCACACCACTCCCTCCAGGTATTAAACTTCATGAGAATGCTGGTTCTTTATTGTCTAACCCTGATCAATATAGACGGCTTGTTGGGAGGTTGCTCTACTTGGGATTCACCCGACAGGATATTTCTTATAGAGTACAGCAGCTTAGCATGTATATTCAAGCCCCATGTCATTAGAAAGCTGCAATTCACCTAGTCAGATATCTTAAAGGCTGCCCATCTACAGGCCTTTTCTATCATATCAGCTCTCCCTTCCGAATTCAAGCCTTCTGTGATGCAGATTGGACAACTTGCTCCGATTCCAGGAAGTCCCTGGCAAGTTTTTGCATCTTTCTTGGTTCCTACTTGATCTCTTAGAAAACAAAAAAGCAGTCCACCGTTTCCCGATCCTCAGCAGAATCAAAATATCGCAGTATGGCTTCCACAGTATGTGAATTACTTTGGATCTCCTATCTTCTCCATGACTTGCAGATCTCAGTGCCTAAACTGATTCCCCTATAGTGCGACAACAAAGCTACAATTCATATCACTGAAAATCTAGTTTTCAATTAGTGCACCAAGCATTTGGAGATTGATTGTCATTTAGTTCACGATCAATTCAAGGCTGAGTTCATCTTTCCTCAACACATTGCCTCCAAATAGCAGCTTGCAGATATATTTACTAAATCACTTTCTGTTGTTTCTTGTTCTGTTCTACTGTCCAAGTTAGGCTTGATTGATGTTTATCAAGCTTCACCTTAAAGAAAGGATGTAACCAATTGTAAATATTTGTTCTATTAGTATAAGGTTATTTTAGTCTTTTACCTGTACAATTTTATTTGAACTCTCTTGTGTATATTAAGTCTACATAGCTTTTATGAATAAGAGAAATAGTCTGATTTTCTCTTTCACCTCTCGAATTTTCTAAGTTTTGCAAGTCTATGTACAATACCAAACGACCTAAGAGAGTTGTTTGTTAGCCACCACAATCTAACCCGTTTGGAAACGATTTGATTTTTGAATTTGATTTTCAGATTTTTTAAACACAAAAATCAATAAAGAACATCATAGAAATCGAAAAAAAAACACTCTAATACAACACAGAAATTAAGACAGACAACACAAAAATCTATAAAAATACACAAAACTTAATACAAAAATATAACATCCACAACTAAAAATCACAATCAAAAGTTTAATCAAACAACCCCTAAATCTATTAAGTTATTAATACTTCCTCACAGTTGCCCATTCTCCATGCATAAATTAACAGGAAACTAACTGGAGCTAGCTTTGAGCTTTTAAATAGGAAAAGCAAGAATCTCGCGAACTTCTATCAATGAGGTTTAGCAGCAGCAATCGTGTAAAGGATGCTAGTTCTCGAGTCATTTTTACTCTTCCTAATACGAAAAGACGTAATTTCCAACTACAACTTCATTGTCCGGTCAACTTAAGGCGTAGGGCCACTGGAGTTTGGATTAGACAATTGAACATGTGTGAGAAACAACAACAGATCCTATGGGCCCCGTCCCATTCAGATGACCCCAACAGACTCCTTAGCAACCTGGCAACTGTCAAGAAAACGGGTTTAATACTTGAAATGAATCATACGCGAACGTGGTGGCATTAAACAATATAAAAGAAATGTATATTTCTCCACCAACTTTAACATGCTCTTTCACTACATTTATGAATTGACTCTTCTAAGCTGACGAGTGAGATACAGAATAGAACATCACTCTCACAGTCTAACATGATACACTTCCTCAACTCTATGATTTGATTCTAAGTTGCTGAATGAGGCCCACAGATGAATGATGCTCAACCCATCAATGACAGGAGGTCCACCCCCCCACTTGGCAAAACTTGGATTAATGCTGATAAATAGCTTTACAGAGGTGATTATTTTGCATTTAAGGGAGATAACTGCAGGCATCTGGAGATCAGGCATTCATCAACTAATGGAAAGCGTGCAGCTTATGGAGGGTGAAATAAAGAAATTGAGAGAATATTTTAGGACTGGAAAGACCAAAGATGCAGCTTGGAGACAGTCCCAGCTTGAAGGTTTGCTTTTGTTCCTGAGGGAGAAGGAGAATCAAATAACTGAGGCTCTGAGAATAGACTTGGGAAAACATCCCGTTGAGGGATATAGGGACGAGGTAGGAACTAACTGGTTGATCAGTTAAATTGCAAACGTTTGGCTCATTAAATTAATGGAAATTTTGCTTAGCTGCTTTAATTTCAACAATCAGATGTCAAAAACATGAATTTTTTTTGCAGATAGGACCTTTAGTTAAATCAACACTTTATGCACTGAAAAATCTGAAAGAATGGATGTCAGGTAAAAAGGTAATTGTTTCTCTATTATACTCATTCATTGTTTTCTCTTCCTTAATTGGTGATAGCCAGTTATCTATGCAATTTCTAAGTTTCCTGGGAAGGATGAGTGTTACTACTGCTGCTGCTTAATTAGTATCAAAATTCGTTACAGGCGAAGCTGCCTGTAATTGCCTTGCTCAGTTCTGCAGAGTTGGTGGCTGAGCCTCTCGGTCTTGTCCTTATTTTATCATCTTGGAATTTTCCCTTTGGTAAAATGGACTTCTATTTTTCGGTCCAGAATTGCTGTAATCTGCAAATCGGACCTTATTTAGTATACTCCGAAGGATTACCAAGTTGTTAATTCATTTTAATATGCAGGGCTGTCCTTAGAACCAGTTATAGGAGCAATAGCTGCAGGAAACACGGTGGTTTTAAAAACTTCGGAATTGGCACCTGCTTCTTCTTCCCTTCTAAGTAACTGTATGCCTACGTACCTCGACAATAAAGCTATCAAGGTTGTCGAAGGTGGACCAGATGTTGGCCAGCAACTTCTACAGCAGAAATGGGACAAAATCTTCTTCACAGGTATGTTCTGTTGGATTTATGAATGCAGTATTGATTTCTTGAAAAACCGTCGCATTCAGTTTTGAGTTCTTGTGTAAGTTGACTTTTATACATGAGGTTGGTGCTGTTTCTTCTTCATCATGGTTTTCCTCAACTATAAAATCAATGTCTAGGAAGTCAAGAAGTTGGAAGGATAGTTATGTCGGCAGCTGTGAAGCATCTCACTCCAGTTGTATTAGAGATGGGTGGAAAATGCCCTGCTGTTGTTGATTCCCTTTCCTCTTCTTGGGACAGAGAGGTCCTTTTTCTTTTCTTTTCTTTTTTTATAATTTTGTCTAAGTTCATCATATGTAAACTTTAACCATATTCAGATTCAAAATGTTTATGAATTCAGGGGAACATGATCACAGATTCAAAATGTTAACGAATTCAGGGGAACATGATCATAGATTCAAAATGTTTATCATCTTGTCAATCATAAAACCACAAAATAGAAGATGGACATAGTCACGCCAAATTAGATTTCACATAAAAAATATGAACTTTAGTTTGTTTAAGGATTTTCTTGTACTTTTTTAGTTATATTGAAATTCTTTAATTCTAATTTTATGGGATAGGCTTAAATTGAAGTGGAAATTTACTTGGAAATTGTAATCACAGGAACATAAAATTATTGTAGAATTTTAATGTAACGTTAAGCTTCCCGTGGTATTAAAAATTACTGATCAAAGTAACCAAAATTTGGAAGCCAATCCTACCGACCGAATCAATATTTGATCCGTTCTGCCTAATATTTCGGCAAATTCTCACTGGCTGTATATCATGTTAATTACTAATTGGTTTTTAATATCCTTTTTCTCCTAAGGTGACGGTAAATAGGATTATCGTATCAAAATACGGTGCTTGTGCAGGCCAAGCCTGTATAGCAATTGACTATGTTCTTGTGGAAGAGAAGTTTGCCTCCACTTTGGTACGAATCTGAAGTAACAAAAAGAATATTTGTGTAAACATACTAGACTCGAGCTAAAATATTAGGTTTGAACTCAAATTCTTCTCAGGTGGAGTTGATGAAGATCATGATCAAAAAAATGTTTGGGGAAAATCCAAGAGTTTCAAACACCGTTGCAAGAATAGTTAACAGAAAGCATTTCTTGAGATTGAAGAATCTGTTAAAGGATTTTGCAGTTCAGAATTCTGTCGTATATGGTGGTGCAATGGATGAGGAGAATCTGTAAATGCCGCTTACACCTTAAATCTCCTTTTCTCCCTTATATGGACAAGTAGCTTCCATAAAAATGTTACTAATTCTAGCATTCGTGCGGCCTGCGACGTGATTGCAGGTTCATTGAGCCAACAATTTTGGTAGATCCTCCACTTGACTCAGCAATTATGACAGAAGAAATCTTTGGCCCTTTGCTTCCCATAATCACAGTGAGATAGATATCAGTCTTTAACTAGTATTTTATGTAATGACTCTTGGTGTAAATTCTCACTGGAGAATGGAAGCTATAGCTTGTGGTAACTGTACTTCTGTTTCAAACAGTTGGAGAGGATCGAAGACAGTATTGATTTCATAAACTCGAGGCCTAAACCACTTTCTGTTTATGCTTTCACCAAGAATGAATCGCTGAGGAGGAGAATGATATCTGAGACATCTTCAGGAAGCTTGGTTTTCAATGATGCAATCATTCAAGTAATCAAGTTTACCTTGCTGTTTCCTCCCATTTGAACCGAAGCTAATCAATTGCTAGATGATCAAACTGATCCAGTTGTGTAAATACTACTCATTATCTCCTTGAAATTTTCTTATGTAATTGCAATTCAACCCATAAAATATTGCAGTACCTGGCAGACAGCTTACCATTTGGAGGGATTGGTGAAAGTGGAATTGGCAAGTACCATGGAAAATTCTCATTCGACACGTTTAGCCATTACAAGGCTGTGGCAAGAAGGAGCTTCCTCACTGATTTTTGGTACAGGTTTCCTCCATGGAATGCTAACAAGTTGATGCTCCTCCAGGAAAGTTACAAGTCGGATTATCTGGGATTGGTCCTTGTAATACTTGGCTTAAAGAGGTCTAGACAGACTGCTAAAGGCATGTAGCAGTCTTCCGCACTCCCATCAATCCTTCCTCCATTTATAAGATATAAATAAACTCCATGTCCTTGTAGTGCACGCATAATACAAGTGCTTGTAATATGGTGTCAGGACTTATATTCTTTAAGTAAACAGTAGGACTGAATTATTTACCTATAAATTACTTCTGCATATGGAATAAAAATGTATAATATTTTTATAATCTTAATTTATATAAAAATAAGATTATAATCTTATTCAAGTTCGATGGATCTGATATCTATTAAAAAGGTAGAAAACCCCAAGTCTATTTTTCTCTATTTAACATCTCACTCAGGTGTTGGACTATGTTTGATATAATATCCCGTATAAAATTTTGGAATTAAAGTATAAAATAAAAGAGAAAAAATAAACATATTATAAATTTTTTCTCTTTCTCTCTATGCTCCATGATCGATGGTGCTATTTTATTGATTTGAATCAAATCCACACTTTATTTCAATTTGATTTCTCAAGTGCGGTCCACTGACAAATTTCTAATCCAATGATGTGGTGAAGATTCGGTAGACACAATACACAAGAATAGTTTGCATTACCAGAGGATGTTTGTGTTACGGGAACCATAAAAGCCAATGAGAATATATCATGTCCGTTAACGTTGAGAAGATAGTTCAAAAATAGAACTCAATAATAGGTTGATCTCTATTTAGAATAAATAAATGTAAAATATTAAAAAAATTTGTAAATAAATTCTTTTATTAAAAAGTTGTCATTTAAAATATAAAATTTAATTAAATTGCTCGTAATCATATTTAAAAAATTATAATTAAAGATTCATTTGCATCTATTTTATAATATACCGTTTAATATAATAATTTTATAAAATTAAATAATAATAAAATTACATTTTTAATTTTTTAATATTTATATTAAAATAATTTTAAAAAAATTAAAAAATATATTTTTACAATAAAAAAATCAATTTAACAAAATACTATTTATGTTACATGTTATGAAGCATATTTTTTAAACTTAAATACATACAAAATGCTTAATTTCAGCAAACAAATAGATTTACTTAATGTCACAAAAAATTACCTTCAAACAGACAGACAGACTTCACGTTGCTCCAAATCAATAGATTCGATGGCCTGGTGTAAGGATTAAAAAAAGAAGAGATGCTACAGTAATAAAACGGCAAAGTGGATTGACTCTTCAGTACCTATCCAGTACACTTCGTCGATTAATCTAATTATTATATTATATTATATTATAATTATTATATTAATATACTGTTATTAATGATATACTGTTACTAATAATAATATTTGTAATTAACTAAGGTTATTATATTGTTACTAATATATATTTATATAATCAGCAACAATCTGTATCTAATTAACTGTTACTAATTAATTTGTAGTTAGTAGTAGTAGACTGCACCAGGATACAAGAGGACTTATGGGATAAAACATGATAAAGCATGAGGAGATAATTGTTGGTTTTTACATAGGAATAAAGTGCAAAAATAAAAATAACAAGAATATTGTTTGAATCTTTGTGAAAGATGTATTTTATTCAATCACAAAATTTTGGTTTATATAGAGCAATATAAACTTAAATAAACAAAAAAGAAAACTTAAGGTTATTACGTCATTACCACTAAATAAGATAAAAAGACTTAAATTTCAAACTCTAGGTCTTCTAACTAATATATATCCAGTTTTTGAAATATTGCATTCAACACTCCTTAAAAAATTCTAGAGTTGCAAATTCCAAGTCTTTGTTTTAAAAATTCATATTTAACCTTAAAAAGTTCCTTGATTAAAATAATAGTATTATCATTCTTTGTCTCGCATCAAATTAGCTTAATTTCTCTTTATTTTTGTACCTCTGTTATAAAATAGAGTTTCAAAATGTTTTATTCTACGATGAAATATTGAATTATTTACTATTAAAATTATTTTTTTCACAAATTTTTATATAATTTCTTCTTTTTCCATAAGCAAATCTACTATTAATTTCATCTAGAGAGCCTAATTCATAGTAGCACCAATAATTATATATTCCGTTTCTATTGTAGATTGAACTATGCCTTTTCACTTACAACCAAAAAAAAAAAAAAACTAGCACCAAAGAATAAAAGTAATTACTATCACTTATTGTCAATATAAATAGTTAAATTACAATCACTGGACTATCTTCAAACTATAATCAATCATTACATAATTAATTATTACCTCGACATATCTAACTATTCTTATTACTTTTGGAAAATCAATTTTATTAGGATAGTGAATGAACCTCGAAGAGGACTTACAACATTCATAATATCTCCCCTGATTCTAGTTAAGAGCCTATCAAGCTCCTATAAAGTCCTACATCAATCTTTTCAACACCATCTTCTTTAAAATATGTCTCCTTTTGATTTATTAGAGTTACAAATACAATTGGCATGCATTCTGCCATGTTAGTCTTTTTGAGAATTTCGTTAGCATATTTTTGTTGACATATGAAGATCTCATTATGTTTTTTTTTAACCTCATGTGAAGGAAAATTGTAATCTCCTAAGATTATTCATCTAAAAAATATGGTTTATTTAGATCTTCTTAATATACATATATATATATATATATATATTCACATAGATTTTTTTGTAAAGCCTAAGTCGAGAAACGAGTATTAATCTTGTTGTATCAAGTTCTGGGTGTCTATTTTGAGCAATACAAAGCCTTTTTTTCTTCTTCAAATTTTTTCTAAAAATTTCTTCTTTAAATTACCCATCAATAAAAATTGATTTAACATCCATTTAATGCATCATCCTATCTTTTTAGCAGTTAAGGCTAGAAGCATTCATATAGTATTTATTCTAGCAATTAGGATCAAAGCCCTAGAAAAATTCACCCCTATTTGAGAATATCCCTTGATCACACGTCTTGACTAATGCTTTTTTTATAAAACTATTAGAATTAAGTCTAATTCTATAAACCTACTTAAATCGTAGTGCCTTTCTATGTGTGGGTCTTTCCACTAGATCTTAAGTCTTTTTTTTTTAATTATCATAAGCTTTTTCCTTTATTTCCACTAGATCTTAAGTCTCATTTTTTAATTATCATAAGCTTTTTCCTTTATTGAAATCATCCATTTTTTTATTTCTTATAGCTTCTTTAAGCCCTATAAGTTTTATTACAACAACTTTAGACCTTTAATAAATATGAGAGAGTGTTCTAGTTCCCTTACTCTCTATCAACATTCTCATTCATCTCTTAAAATTTTAGCTTCTTGTTATCTTTCTAACTTATCTTGTTGACTCAATGAATTAGACATCTCTAATAATAATTACTTCGTGGCTTTGTGGAAGATAGATCATGTAGACCTTTAAAATTGAGTCGTAGCCTATAAAAATCCCAAATTTAGCCTTCTTATCCCGTATGTCTCTTTTAACTTAAGGAATGTAAGAGAAACAAAGACAATTGGATATTTTACAATTTAGTTGCTTAGGTTTTTAGCCAAACCATATTTCAGATGGAATTCTTTTCTATAAAGCATTTACTGGCTATTTATTTTGCAGAAAACTATAATATTTACAATCTCAACACCAAATTGCTTTGGCATCCCTTTATCTTGTAACAAACATTTAGTCATCTCCATAAATATTCTTTTTCCTCTCTATAATTCTATTTTTCTAAAGAGTGTAAAGAGTTATCAACTAGTGCTTTATACATGCATATTTACAAACTTAACTTAATATTTTTATATGCATTTAGTTTCATTATCATACCTAATTATGCGAAGTTTACTTTTTACTTTGAGTTTCTCCTAAATCCTTGAAATTCTTGAAGATGTTAACAACCTCAAGTTTCAATTTTGTGGAAAAAATCAAGCATATTCTTTATGAATTACTCCTATTGATTCAAAAACTTATTGTGACCTATCTCTACTCTAATCCTAAACATAATTCTAATATAAGACCAATAAGAGTTAAGTGCACTATATCAACAAGTAATATAGAAGACAGCAAGTCCAGATATCATCTCTTATAAGGATCTACTAAATCAAAAACTATTTAGAAAATGCCAAATTAACTAATAAATTAAATCAAATAACTAAATTAAAATAAGGTAAAGTATGAACTATTCAATCCAAGCACAAGTAATGAGTAAGGCTTATCAATTTTAATATTTAGTTAAGGTTTCAAATTTTAATGGCTTAATTAATTATGTGGAAAATATTTGTGATTAGATCTAGGGTATCATTTCTAATTCAAGACATAGTTGTAATTAAGTCAATACCTTGTTTCTGTTTGTCCTATTTTATTATTTTATCACTCAATGAACTTGTGCTAATAGGCGTAAAGATTAGGAAGTTTAAACTTAAAATTATTTTCTAGATTTGAGACCCTTAAAATTAATCAATGTTTGATCATTCATTAATTTAAATTGTGTTATTTGCCGACTTCTAAAGTAATTAAAGTAGATTTCTTGAATTCCTAATTACCTGTAAATTTATTTTGATGGACGATCTATAATAGATAATGAAGCACTCAAAAAGATTATGAAATTGGATTTTAGCCTTTCATAAAAATATTCATGAAAACATTCATCCCATAATAATTCGTAATATTGGATAAGGTAAAAATTGTGTTTTAAATCCTAAGGTTTTAACTAATATTTAGGTTAGATTCTAATGTTAAAAAAAGGTCAAAAAAAAATATTGAACCTATTTATGTTAAAATAAGCAGACAAATGGCAGCATATCATTGGTTCACATATCTAATGGACTTCATATGTCACATGGCAATGCCATGTGATATTATTATTTTTTAAAATAATACAGGCCCCATATTTCTCCATTTGGTAGTAAGACCCACTCATCCAATAATACTTTACCATATGACACAATACGTGACCAAGAATCATATATAAAATTTAAATAAATGTTGTGTTTTCAGTTATTATGAGCTAAGTAGAGTGCTAGTTAAAAAGTTAGAAGGTCGGCAGTTCGAACTGTTTAGATTCATAATTTAATACAAATTATTTTTAACAAAAAAACATCGTTTTCATAATCCAAAAGAGCAACTTTGAGAATCGAACTAGCAACCTCCTTAATTATTAGATTAATGCTTTACCAACTAGGCTATTTGGTATAACATGCAATGAGTTATAGCATAAACTATTTAAGCTTTATAAATTTTTAGGTAATATTTTACCTTAGAAACTGTGCCATATGGCAAAGTATTATTGGACAAGTGGGTCTCCTGTCAAATGGCATCCACGTGGCACATGTGGAACCCATATTAAATTTTTCAAAAAAAAAAGGATCCACTAGAGATGTGAACCAATGATACACTACTATATGTCAGCTTTTTTAACATAGATATGTTTTTAAACGTTAAGGTTGTTTTAAAATGATTATGAAATGTTAAGATCTGACTTATATTTTGAAATGTTAGGGTCTCACTTGAATATTGATTAAAACTTTAAGGTTAAAAACACTTTTTACCTATTGGATAATATACATTACAATTGCCAGTGAGTAAGCTTTTTCTTCATTTTACTATTTAATAACATATAATTATATTTTAGTAATAGAATAGACTTTCGTGTTATCTTTTAATCCAAAGGTGCACCATATAATGTACACCAAAAATCGATACAATCAGAGTTACACTTATAATGAAACTCACAACCAGGAGAAAGAATACATTCTTTTGAATTTTTTTCTTCTAAATTTTCTAGAGTATTCAATTATTATCACATTAATGATCAAGTTACCTCATATATAAAGTTTAATTACATAAAAGTATATGTTTAAGGACAAAGGTTATTATCTTCTCTTACATAAATATGGAATTCCATTTAGAAGGTTTTCTTCTTATAATTTGATGTACTTTTCTTCTTCATGGCAACAACTTGAGATGTATTTCCATGTGTCAACACTAATATCATTCTATAAAGCTTATCATTGATATTTTTTACAAGCCCTTAATAGAATGAGATAATTAAAGAAAGAATAAATGTAATGAAGTTGTCACTACAACTTATTAAAAAATAGAGAAAATTTTAAGAAAAGTAATTAGAAGTCCTAACTAGAAAAAAAAGGAGTTCAAAAATATATTTGTAATGTGCAAGAAACCATAATTAACTCACATTTAAAAAGGTTTTGGAAGTTTATAGAATTTGAAATGACAATTTGGGTACGAATTTAAAATCATATTAAAGAAGAGAATATGTGGTTGAATACGCAAGAGTTCATTATTGTACTCAGCAGTTTATCATTTTACCAAGGAATTAAAAATAAAAATAGAATAAATGGAATAGATCTTAGGACTTTAAGACCAAGAAAACGCTTATAGTTTGGTATTAGCACTGGAAAATAAAATAAAATAAGACTGAAATAAAATGGAATGCTTAGAATAGATTGTAGGGCCTTAAGGTTAAAAAGGAAAATCCTATAATAGATTATAAGTCTTTAAATTAAAATGAAGTGCCCATAGTTAAATCTTGGGGCTTAAAAATAAAATGAAAAATGGAATTCCTGTAATGGATTTTAGAGCTTAAAATTAAAAGGAAATATTTAAAGATTAGTCTTAGGTTATAAAAACTAAAGAATCATTAATTAAATTCTTATAATGTATCTTAAAGCTTTGAAAAAGAGATAATATCTAGAGCTTGATTGTAAGGATGTGAAAAATAAAATGAAAAGAAAAATAACTAAAGAGAGTGTCTCAAGTTTGTGACTAGTGTATAAGGTGTTGAACCAAGGAAAGTTCCAATCTTGGTTTTGATGATAACTAAACATGTTTGATTACTAATGGTTTAAGTTTATGATGATGATCTTAAAGATAGGTATGTTTGAAGAAGAATCCATTATGGAAAGCTTGGAGTTTGAAGGTCAAATTTGAAGATAATG
>JAOXYD010000008.1:16760456-16777088 GCA_028565735.1 Pinacopodium congolense | reverse complement strand
GGTAATTTCATTAAATATGTTGATCTTTTATAAATGTTTTCCTTTTTGTTTTTTTAATATAGAAATAGAAAATATTATAAAAATTAAAAAATATATTAAAATAGTACAAAAACTTTTTAAAATAAAAAATTAATGAAAACACACAAAAATAAAAATAATAATAAAAGTAGAAAGTTGAATCAAACGATCCCTTAGGGTCTGTTCTATTAGGTTTTTAGTTTTGATTTTTTTCTTTTTGTTTTTTTAAACACAAAAAATAAGAAAATAGGAAAAAATCAATAAAAAATAACACACTAATACAACACAAAAACTGAAAAAAAAGTACATAAACAAAAAATATAAAAATTAATACAAAAACACAAAAACCACAACCAAAAACAAAAAGCAAAAGCTGAATCAAACGAGCTTTTAGTTTTTGTTTTGTTTTTTTTGTTTTTTTGTTTTTTTAGATTTTTTACTGTTTGTTGAATTTTTTTAACTATATTTATGTGTTATTTTTTTCAATTTTTGTACTATTTTTTTAGTTTTTATGTTTAGAAAAACATAAATCTAAAATAAAAATCCAAACTTTACCAAACATGCTCTAAATCAAACGAACACTTAAATAACAAAATATCTAAACTTTTATTTGATAAAATTAATATATTATTCATATCATGTTATTAAAATCCTATTCATTTATATTCGAAATGGATTATATATCCCAAGTTAACTACGTATGGGTCTTCCTAATTTTGTCTCAATCTGTTATTTTAAAAGACAGAGATATATTATTTAATCCTTAAATTGATAAAAGATAGAGATATTTTAACTTACTATTTTTGAACTTTTTTTAAAAGATAGAGATATTTTAAAAGACAGACACTGAAGCTCATTGAAGTAAGCAATATTGCTTTTAGTATTTTTTTAACAAACTTTTTTTAATTTACTTCTATAATATTATGTAAATTCTTCATTGATAGTATAAAACTTTGATAAGTAGTGATGTATTAAACAATTACAAAATTTAGGAGAATTTTCATGTGTTATTATTTTGTTCTCAATTATATTTTGATATTTTCAAGTTTTATCTTAGCTATTTTTGTTATTTTAATTAAAATTTTAAATTTAATATTTTCTCATTTTAAAATTTAATCATATCCTTAAATAACAAAATTTTTAATTTTTGTGTTTTTAAAGTGTAGTCTTTACAGTAAAGTTGAGTTAATTCGAGTTAATTCGGTTTCGGGTGAAAAAGATTTCGGATCATTTTGAGTTTGGGTCTGATCGGGTTTAGGTCATCTCGGGTTCATATGAAATCAGGTTCAGGTTCAGGTCGAGTTCAGTCACTTGACTTTTTTTGTGAAATCGGGTCAAGTCAAGTATGGTTCAGGGCAAGCGGGTCAGATTATCAGGTTGGGTCCATTTCTGACATCCCTAGTTAGGTGCAGTAATTTCACTCAATACTATAAAACCTCAATGGTTTTATTATAAGAAACTTGGTCAGTTATTGAGAAGTTTTGTCAACTTAAAGAAGAATAAGCTAAATTTACTGAAAATGAAGCAAGGAAAAGGAAGATGGGACTGAAAGTTTATTTTTAGCTTGTTTCACTGCCGAAACATATCCTTTAAATAATTTGCTTATGCACAGGAGGTGTAGTAATCATATGACAATGGACTTGAATGCTTTCATCAATTTCGATAAATCAATTAAGAAGAGGGTGAAGAAGGGTGATGGTACAATCTATAAAGCATGTGGCAAAGGTGACATGTAAGTTACAACTTGTGGTTCAAATTAAATCAAAATATTTTTTATGTGCCTAACAATTCTTAAGATAAGGTTATTCTCTTGGTTTTCAGGATCTATCATTTTTTTTTATTCAAAAGTAAGAAGCATATATTGTTTAAGGTACCTATGCCTAAGAATAATGTCTTTCCTCTCTCTTCTAAATATAAAGATCAAGCAATTGTAGTTTTTCTTAAAGATAAGAGGTGGTTGTGAGATCACAGGTATGAACATTTAGACTTCAAAATGGTTTACTTATGATTTGGCATATGAATGATATATATGCAAATTGTATGTTCTACAAACAACATCAAGACACGTCTCCTAAGGGATTGGCAAGGTGAGCATCAAAACTCATTGAATTTGTTCATGCAAATTTGCATAGCCAATTGGTTATGAAATAAAAGAGAAAGAGAAAAAGGTATGCAATTTTAATAAGGCTTTGTATGGTCTCAACTGAGCACCAAGAGCTTAATATTAGAGGATTGATGCACATTTAGCTATAAGGGTTTCCAAAGAGGGCTAGTGAGCGTACTTTGAACGTGAAATAAAAAAGAGTTAAGGAGGTACTTATTATATGTCTTTATATTGATGACTTTATTTACACTAGCAATAGTTCTTTTTTAGTGGTTGATTCTAAAAGGTTGATGATTAAAGAGTTTGATATGATTGAATTGGGTTTGATGAGCTATTTCTTAGAGTTGGAAATGCATTAAAGGGGTGTAAGATTTATTTATTTATTTATTTGCCATCACAAGTATGTGAAAGGAGCTTAAAGTAATAAGGTTAAGTTACAAGATTCTAATATGGTGAAAATTCCCCTAGAAACTAATAAAAAACTTAACTCTATAGATAAGACATAATATATTGATGCTCAAGTTTATTGAAACATAATTGGTAGTCTTCTCTACCTCACTAACACCCAACCTAACATCTTATAAGCTACCAATATTTTGTCTAGGTTTATGCAAAAACCAACCAAGATACACTATGGGGTATCAAAGAAAGTGCTGAGATACTTAAAGAGAACTAATTTTATTATCTTTTTTACATTATTAATAATCTAAATTTATGTAGTTTTTCCGATAGTGATTGGACAAGATGTGTTGATAGTAATAAGAGCACTTCAAGCAATGTTTTTAGTTTGGAATCAAATGCAATATTTAGAGTTTAAAAAAGCAAGCTTCCATAGTCTTTTCATTAATGGAAGCTGAATATAGGTCTATAGCATCTATAGCTTGTCAGGTAGTGTGGTTATAAAGAATTTTGAAGGACATGAAACAAAAGAAAAAGGCAATAATAATATGACTAAGAATCCCATTTATCATAGTTGTACAAGACACTGAAAGACGTCATCAAATCATCACAAAATTAGTGTTAAAAGGAAGTATCTAAATGACTTATTGCATCACAATTGGGCAATTAGTTACTATGTTTACAAAACTACTTCCTCCTCTAAAATTTGAGTATTTTAAGAGAATGATTTATATTAGAAATTTATATATTAAGGGAGAGGGTTAATTGATATTTGTTTCTTTAGTTAAATAAGTCAATTACATGCCCTACTTTTTTACTTGGTTGATTCATGTCATTTATCTTATGATATTTGAATTTCATGTTTAGTTAGTTGCAAATTTTTTGGAATTCACTCTTGTTGTGCATTTAAATTTCTATGATGATTAATAAATTGACCGCTATTTCTTTCCTATATATCCTCCTTATCTATTATATATTTCATAAAAGTCATGTGTGGCTATTTTCTTCTTATTTACTCTTCCTTTCTTGATCTAACAGGAAAGGGAAGATTCCTCAGACTTCAAATATCTAGAATATAATTAACATGCCACTTGAGGGATGCATAGCTTTATGCATCAGTGTTTTGTTACATATGCCATTTAAGGAGTGCCAGGAAGCATTATGGGTGGTTTATCCTCAATTCCAAGTTTAAATAGGACTCTCAATGTATGCCAAAGTTACCTATTAGTGGTAGAATGAAGGGTCTCTTTAAGTTTTGAGGTTAAAAGTAGATGGAACTTCAAATCTATATGGGGTGAGTTGAGTCCATACTTCAACAAAAGGCATAAGGCCCACCCAAACCTAAAATGATCCAACCTTAAGTTGGAAAGCTAATGATAGATGATGTCTTTTATCCAATTTTGAATATTCTAATGATTGACTCTATGTTTGGCAAAATGAAGTCAAGTTGTAGGTTTGTTAAGGAACACTCTCCCTGAGGACTATAAGTACCTCAATGAGGGTGCATGGAAGACCGTCTATACACTCATAAAGTATAACATGGCGAAGGCAAGTATGCATTAACTATTTATATCCTCAAGATTACATCTTTTAAATTTTCTAACATGTCATTTTGCAAGCCTTAACTAACTGGTAGTACACACAAAGAGGGTGATGATGGAGTTGGAATAGTCCTCCTAAATATAAGGTAAACTTGCAATGGACAAGGACAAGTTGACCAAATATTTATCAATGTTGCATAAGGCTAAGGTTAAGGGGTAGTAAAGTTAAAGCGTAACCACGAAGTGTTTTAGGACAACTAACTCAAGTTAAATTTTGCAAACATGATACTGGAGGAATTAGTTAGGGCCCAGGCGACTATTGATTATAAATTGCAAGTTTATCGAAGCTTATTGGCTAGCATAATGTTTATGTCTTTAAATTATAACAAGATGGTAGATTTCTTGATGGAAAAATTAATGGATTTTATAAGCTATTGAAGGCTTAACTTCTAGACACAAACTTTGACGGCATGTTTCCTAGAATGCTTTGGTTAAGAGCAATGCTACTGAGGGGCTTACCAAGGACGAATGTATTGAAAACAACTTCACATGCCTGTTGGGAATTTGTGGTGGAGTAAAATACATAAAAATAAAATAAGAGAAAAGAGAACTGCGAGAGAAAAATAGAATGCCAATCTTTATTTTTAATAAAAATGAAATAACATGCCTTTAAATAAACTTTAAAATACTAATAAATAAAAACAAATTAAATCTAAAATATATAATACTAAATAAGCTCAATCAAATTGAATATTTAGATAATCTAGTAATTATCTACTTACATAAAAATTTAGTCAAAGATAATACAATTTTGAATTATTTTCAACAGTTCTTACTTCATGACAACCATTAAACTAAGACTTCCCCTGTCAATAATAAGCTACCTTTAGAGCTTGATTTTTTACCCCTATTACAGTAGGGGTGCATGTATTTTTCTTTTATGTCTCCTTGTAAGAGATCATAAACATAATTTTTAATGGAAAACTGCTTTTTCTTTAGGCTTGTTCATATTTTATTTGACATTTCTTACAAATTCGCATGGATGTTTTATAGTAGGGATATTTTATGTGGGACATGACAAATATATGCATTGTTCATAGCATAAGTTTGTGCATGTGATAATTTTAGTTTAGTTCTTAAAGATTAGCATAAAATTTAGGCTACCTCTTTTTTTAACGACATTAGTTTATGTATTTTAACGAAGCTATGCAACTATTTGTATAGCCCTACATTATTTTACATGACATTTGGCTTGCATTTTTTTAGGAGAGGGTTTGCAGCTATTTGTATAGACTTATATCTTTGCTTTGTTAGGGATTGGTTAAGCTTGCAATATATAAATGAACCATAATGTTAGCAACCTTCTAAGTTTTAGATATCTATCCAGCTTAGGTATGCTAGCTTATAGGTACTAGGCCTAAAAACTTATGTCGTCCTCCACAAGATATTGAAGGCTTGATGTCCAAAACCTAAACTTTGATTACTTAGGACGTTACAGTTGAGGGCAACACTATTAAAGGGGTTGCAAAAGATAAGTATATTCAAGACAAGTTCACAAGCCTTTAGTAAAGTTGTCAACCAAAGGCTTTTCCTGTCGAGAATAAGGCTTCCTCTAGGGCTTGATTTTGTATGTATTTTTGTTGTTAGAGGCCACGTACTTAATTTTTTTAATGACAACACGACTTTATTTTTCAAACATGTATATTTTATTTTTATATTTCCTTACAAATATATATGAATGTTTTATAGCAAGGCAGTTCCATGCAAGGCATGATGAATATATGCATTGTTCATAGCATAAGATTATGCTTGTGATAACTTCTGGATTTTAAAGATTAGCCAAAAAATGTTAGTTATGTGTCCTTTTCACATGACATTTGGTTCGCATCTTTGTAGTGATGGTATATAGTTATTTTGCATAGATCTACCCCTTTTTTTAACTCAACACTTAGTTTGTGTCGTTTTGACAAAAATTGTGTAGTTTTTTGTACATACCTACGTCTTTTCTTTGTTGGTGATTCATCATGCTTACAATATATAAATTAACAATCATGCTAGCAACCTAAACTTTATTGATAGTAAGGGCACAAATGGATTCCATTCCAAGTCATGGGTTTTCTATCCCATTAAGGTATGCCAACTTGTAGATAATAAACTTAGGAACTTCTCTTATCCTAAATGTCTTCATCTAGTTTAGTGCTAACTTTCCCTTTACTGTAGATTTGTTAAAGACATTAGTTCTTCTTAGCACTAAATCTTCCTACTTTGATTGTAAAGTTTTAACTTTTGTTGGTACACCACATTTTTTAACTAAGCATTGATTCTTCCTCCATCAATTAAGAATAGGTTTATTATTAGCTTATGATCATTCAGCTATATGGAAAACTCTATTATTCTTAACTTGAGAACTTCTGATTTAATGAGGATAAGAGCTTCTCCTCCAAACACTAAGCTGAAGATTGACTCCCCTATCGATTATCTAGGCATTATCAAATAAGTCGTATACTAAGATTAGAAGGCAAAGTGTACTATTTTATAAACGTTAAAGAGTAAAATGATACTTTTAAAAATGTTAAAAGATAAATTACACAATTTTTAAAATGTTAAAAGGCAAATCATAAAGTAAAAGAATGTGTTGACTATCTGCATATATATTTACTTGAGAACAATTCATATTATGGATTTTTTTTAATTTTAGTAAGTTAGAAGAATTTATATACTAACTTGAGAGAGAATCTTAGAATATTTAAAGATTGCTTTAAATGATTTATGATTTACTAGAATTCCAATTAAATAAATAATCTTATATTATTGTATAAATCAAGAGATAATAGTATTTAATTAATGTATAGGATTTCTTGTACTATCAAAGTACACATAATATCAATAAAAATAAATAACCCTTTGATTAATACGTTCATAAGTTAATAACTGAACTGCTATGTCCATGTTTCTCTCTTTTCACTTTTCCTATTATCATATTTAAATATGAAATATGGTCACCAAATAAACCAACTGGTTTTTCATTGAAAATAAAAATCAGTCCACATTAAGATGTCACATACGAAATACTAAATTTTGCTTTTGGTACCTATTCGTGCAAACCTTTTTATTGAACATGAATACCAAAATCTTTTTTTTTTTTTTGGGTTCTTGACGCGCCACTCCTAAATCAAATTATACGTTATGTTTTAGGTATAAAGCAACTCCTAAATCACTAATTTCTAATAGGTCTAAAATCAACAGACCATAAAGATTTGAGCATCTGCATAAGCAAAAATAAAGATAGCAATCTTCTAGCAATAAGATACGACAAATTAGGGTAGTCATACTCTTAACAGATCAGTCCGCTTGGCAACCACTTAGATCACAAACTTAAGCCTCACTTAGGTGAGTGCACGGTGTAAATCCAAGTATTAGAAAGCTTTGAAGCCACTGAAAAATAGAGAAGCAAAAGCTTCAATTTCATGCCTTGGCATAGCCAAACCAATCTCAACGCCTCCTTTTCCATCTCTACTTTCATTCAAAGAAATGGAACCAGTCCTATCTATGGATATGATCTCCACTTTCTTTGGCCTTCCCCACCCAAAATCGTTCCCATAAACGTTTAACTAAGGCGAGCCAGCAACACCAATATGCTGTATTCCACGCTCAGAATTCTTCAGTTCTGGTATCTTTTCCTCAGCTCCTTCAAATAGATTCTCCTTAAAGCCCTTTATAACGCCACCTATTTTCTCAGCCACAGCAAACAATCCATTGTCCTCCGTAAACTCTCTGGCAGATTCCATCATTCCATGGTAGAAAATACAATTGCCAAAATAATTCACTGGAAGAGGAGGATCTATAAGACCCCTATAATCCACTGCTATCTCAAAGTCAACCTTCCCGTTGCTGTCTCCACCTCTAGCTTTCATTCGACAAACCAGTACATATGAACATGTGACCACGAAAGCAGACAAGTGAAGCTGATTGCTCATCAGGTGAGCTGCGAACATTTTCTTCATGTTGTTTATGTTTTCCCCGGTCAAATGAAATGTGGCTCTTACAACACTTGGTATAGCGCACAAGCCAGGAATCAACTTCAAGGTTGACTTGGAATTGGTTATGGCCTCCCATTGGTTAAGAAACAACTGCTCCAGGCCATAGGGGTCTTTAATTGTGGTGCGATCAAAAGATGGAACTAGCTCTTGAGGCAATTGGAATTGGCATTTCTCATTTCCATCGCAATGTTTGTATATGTAGCTCCAGGATTTCATGAACATCGCCAAGCTTTTTCCATCAAAACCTGCATGGTGCATGGTGTAACCAATTGAAAACCCTTTGCTGGGAAACAAAGTAATTTGTGCAGCAAGTACAGACGCTTGAGTATCAGTTATAGACAATTTGGGTACATAAGGATGTGACTCCTTAGCGTCACGCATGTCGTCAGTGGATAAATAGTTAAAGTCGGCGTCGGACTCGGCGATGGTGAGCGTCATACCGCCACCAGGGTTGTAAAGGATAATGGGTTTGTTTGACTGTGCATGCCTCGTAATGTGGCCTGCAAGAGGAAGGTAATGGAAGAGAGAAAGGGAAAGGGAATGCTTGAGTTTGGGAAGGATAGTAGAGTAGAATAAGATGGGTTCTAGATCAGTGATTTCATAGAACAATATGCCATCTACCGACGGAAAATTGAGCCAGAACACGTCGAAAAAGGTGAGAGGGAGGGAGAACTCGTTCGACGCGGGAAATGGTGAAACGTGGCATGTCTCAACAATGGTGACCGAGTTATTTAATGCCATGATAGACCTTAAGAGAGGAGGAAGAGATTGTGTTTGCAAAGGAATACTATGGATGGGGAAGATAAAGAACGGGCTTTTCTGCGGTATGTTTTCGTTTTGATAGTTGGATTATATATAGCCAAATTTTGGATTGACCTTGTCTCATTTTAATGTTTCGTTACCCATATAAATTTTAAGCAGTATTACTTGTCTTCCATTCTTAATTACATTATGATCACTTTGGATCTAACTTCAAGCTTACTTTTCTTTTCATTCGTAATTACATTATAATCCCTTTGATCTAACTTCAATCTTCCTTTTCTTCCATGCTTAATTACATTATAATTGTTGAGAAAAATTAGGAAGTGAATAGAGTAGGATTGCAGTTTAATCGAAACTAAAAATATTGAAGATAAAATAAATATACAGATTTTACGTGAAAAACCTCTAAATTAGGATAAAAACTACGAATAAAATAGAAGAATTTTACTACTGAAATATTAAAGAATTACAAATAGGAAAAACTAAACCCACAAAAATATATAGAATATTTTTCTTTCTCTTTTTTTTTCTCGCTTCTCTCACCTTCTCTCTTGTTTCTCTATTTTTGTTATATCCTTCATAACTCCTACCTATAGCCTTTTATAAGTAGGAGTAGCTGACCAGCCACTTTTTTTTTTTTATTAGATAAGTTAGCCAACAATTGTTGAAAATTCTTCTACTTGAAGATTTGATTGAGAATCGATCATATTTTCACACCATTCTTTTTAATTTACTGCTTCATGTTACTTATGTTTTTGTCAGGTAGCATGAGGATTGACATCATATAAACTTGTCAACATTAATTGTTTTTGTCATAAAATCTACTAGGCTATCCATGGTATGAATCTTCTGCATATTCACCATTCCTTCTTCCACTTTCTCACGAACGAAATGGTAATGAACTCGAATATGTTTTATCTTTGAATGAAAGGCTGGATTCCTTGTAAGATGAAAAGTACTCTAGTTGTCATAATACAAAAAATATAGTTTCTTGTTTGTATCCGAGTTCCTCCAATATCATCTTTAATCACATTGCTTCTTTACTGGCTTGTATACCTGCTACATATTCTACTTCTATTGTTGATGTAGCCACAACTAATTGCAATTTTGAAACCTAGTTCACAACTCTTCCAGGTAATGTGAACACATATCCTATATTGGATTTACTTTTGTCAAAATCACCTGCATAATTAGCATTAGCATATCCTCTAATAATAAAATCTGATCATCCATAACATAATGCAACATCTAAGATTGTGGAGATAATCAAGTAGAACGATATCGTGCAAGATTGATGGTAAAAGGTTATGCTCAGAAAGAAGGTATTGACTTCGACGAAATATTTTCTCCTGTAGTTTGACTTACTACAGTTCAAGTAGTCTTGGCGATGTGTGCTATATTTGACTTGTATCTTGAGTAGTTAAATATAAAAACTGCATTTCTTCATGGAGATCTTGAAGAAGAAATTTATATACTCCAACCAAAAGGATTTGAAGAAAATGGGAAAGAGAACTTGGTTTACAGGTTGAACAAATCTTTGTACAATCTAAAGCAAGCACTGAGGTGTTGGTATAATAGATTTCATTCCTTCATCATGAGCCTTAATTATAGCAGACTGAATGCGGACCCTTGTGCATATTTCAAGAGGCTTGATAATGATGATTTTATAGTCTTGGTATTATATATGAATGACATGTTGATTACAAACCCCAACAATGATCGCATTAAAGAATTGAAGGTACAGTTAGCTAGAAAATTTGAAATGAAGGACTTAAGACCGGCAAACAAGATTTTAGGGATGTAAATTCACCGAGACAGAAAGAATAGGAAGATTTGGCTTTCTTAGAAGAACTATCTGAAGAAGATCATGTGATGTTTTAGCATGCAAGATTGTAAGTAAATTTCCACCTATCTTCTTATTAATTTCAAGTTATTCTCAAATATGAATCTTAGTAGTGAAGAAAAGAAGATAAAGATGTCTTGAGTATCGTATGTATCAGCAATGAGAAGCCTAATGTTTGCTATGATTTGTATAAGATCAGACATTGTATGTGTAGTGGGAGTGATTAATCGATACATAACAAATTTCTTGACTAAACCTATAGTTCTCATCATTACTCTTGTTCTTTTCAATAGAATTCTGTTTATCCGTTCTATTACTTCATTTTATTAAGAAGTATATATCATCATAAACTGCCTTATTAGTCAACTAATGACCAGTCACTTTTTTTATTAGGCAAGTTAGGCACGGGTGCCTAACTTGCCAACAATTGTTGACAATAATCACCTTGGATCTAATTTCAAATTAATCTCATTTTTTGTTTTGATTAATTTTTCCGTCTATTGAATAGCTGAATCTTGACCACGGGTTCGCTTGGAATTAGCACTTTTGACGTTGCATACTAGCGTTAACTTTCACATTAATTTTGAGCCCCTCTACAGATTAGCCACTAATTCAGACGCCCATATATTGATGAATTTATATGATTTATCCGCTCTTCCTAATGTGATACCAAGTTTCGAAAGTTTGTAGTAATAAAAGGATCAGGTAGATAATCAATCTTTCCATTTGCAGCTCGACTACTAATTTATTAAAGTAAATCATTTAACTAAGTATTAAAAAATAGCTCAGTTATATATTCATCATTTTGTTAGCATTCTTATGACGACAAATATTATTTAAATTATTTCTATAATACTAACAAATGATTAAAGTGTATAAGAATATTTTAGATAATATTAACTATAATAATTGTGACAATTATTAAAATAACGAATCCTTCAATTTTTATAAAAAATGACAACTGTTTTCGAAATTAGTTTTAGTTAAATATAGAAAATTAATATGACCAAGAATTTTCCCTTTTTTTTTTTTTTTGAGAATAAAGTCTACCTACTCTAAATGTAGTGGTAGCAAATCAACTTCACACCGGATTCTGATCTTAAAGAAAGACAATGCCGTGGTCAACTGCAATTAAAAATTAAACAGCGTGTGTTGATCTTAGACAGTTACCAACATTGAAAATTTCTTGTAAGTATGAAAAATATAAGTCAGTCTAATTCTTTAAGATAGCCGGCATTGCAATGTCAACCCATAACTGTTACACCGTGGAAGACGGAAGTCCTGCACCTAGTATTTCAAAAAGAAATCCTGCACTTAGTTGCCAGAGCTTCTCGAACTGAGTTTTGAAGGGCACATGTAGGACTCCTCTTTTTTGTTTTTGATAAACAATGTTCGTAGTATTCCCTCTGATTTTTCTTTTCTTCTGTTGGTTCCAAAGTATGGTGATTGAGAACTTCTTCTTTTGCATGGTTAAAGAACATCATAACTTTGGATTTTAAGGAGTAATGATGCTCTATTACTATTACTCATCAAGAACGAAAAACAAAGATACAAATTAATGAGCCATATGTATTACGACAAAGAGGGCTACTTGATGTTCTTGTTGTGGACTTTGCCAAAAAGACCAACATTTTCGAAGGAATAGTAAGCAGACGAATTCTGCACGACAATCATTCGAAGTTTAAGTGGAAGAACAAAACTCTAATGTCAATAAAGTAATGCCTTGTTTGTTGGTGTTCAACTGTGGCCGGCCAGTTATTCTATTCTGTATGGATGTACATGAGTTGCTCTTACGAACTTCCTGCTACAATTCTTCAAATACTCGAGATTGTCAACCCAAATATATCTCATGTACTGAGGATTGAGGACTGACTTAGTAATTAGTAATAAAGAATAATTTAAATTTATAATTGTCTTTAACCAAATTTTGATGTCTAATTTTCATATTTTTAAATATTCTCTAAATTTAATTTAATTAGTATCGTATATTTTTAATTTAATTTGTTTAAATTTATTATTATTTTAATATATTAATTCATTTTATCGACAGAGAAAATTTATATTATAATTTTCTTAGCGTAATCTTCTAATTTTCACCTTTTCATTTTTTTTAAGTTCTATTGAATATATAGATCTTATACTACTTTAATTTCAATGAGTTTTATTTCACCTCAAGTCCCAATAATTACTGCAAAAGCAATTTGGAATAATCCCACCTATGCGTTTCAAGGCCAATCCAACTTATTTCGTTTAAAGTGTTAAAATAAAAGGAAATTAAGTAAACTATTGGTTACTAAAATTTTGTTAAGAATAAGAAGTTTAAATTGAATTCAACACGATCTAAAATGAAATTAGGATATCAGCGAGGAGGATAGTTGCTACCATAAAGCTTTTTCCTTGAAGATTTGCAATACTAATTGTTTGACTTTCCTCATATTGGATTTAATCTTTCTATTTATATTTTTTTATTTCAAAATAATTGTGCTCTTTCTTTTCAGCAGGTGCCGTCTTTCAAACCGGCTCAATAAATCTTTTGCTTAGAACCGATCACAGGTAGGAAAGAACAGATGCAAATTTAGTTCAATGTTTTTAGACAATGAACATTAAAAAGCAATTACTCTATTAATTGATTAAGATTTTAAATTGTAATTGTAGTTTGAACGTAAATCTAAGGCAATTTGAAATTATACGAATGATGATTTTCAACTCATTTGTTTGTTCGAAAGACTCCAAACCCACGGGTTGACCCTTCCATCAAATTCCCTTTTGTTTTAGATAATAAACGAATTTGTGTTGCAAAAGTTGGTCATATCCAGTTCACGGGTTATGTTTACTAGATGACTACATCACCTATTTCGTTTGTGTTCTCCTGCCCTATGGTTATTTCTGGACTGTACGTGATTTGAACCAAACTCTACTTATTGCAAATGAAATCTCTACTCATTTAGCTAATCAGGAAGAGCTTATGCTCTGTATTTTGTACTAGCTAAATTGAATGTGAGTTATAACTGCCTCTAACTAGCTATGTACAATTGGTTATTTAAAAGTAACCGCCTCTAACAAATTATGTATAACTAACTAAGGTGTTGTTTGGCACAGAAACTAAAAAAAAAATAGTATAAAAAAAGACAACATACTAATATAGCATGAAATTCGAAAAAAATAACATAAAAACCGAAAGCAACACATAAAAACTAATACAAAAATACAAAAATTACAACTAACAATAATATCAAACGACCCCTAATTAAATAAATTAATATATTTTACATCACCCCCTAAAATTAGAATTTAGTGTACAACAAATAAGCCCAACTTGGATAAAAAAATATGTGAAAGATGGAACGACTTAGAACCTAGTGAACATGCTTGCAATTGTTGTTTGGTGGAAATGCTCATAGAAGACTGGATTAGTTATGATGTGGAGTGTTATTTGATTATCTCACCAAAGAGGGATAAGTGTAGGAATTGAAATCTGTAAATCATTAAGAAGATAGGAAGTCCAACAGTCCACAAACAGTAAAGGCCATGCTGCAATATTTAGTTTCAACTAATGATTTAACATAGTAATAGACAATAACCTGATTGAGGCCTTTTGAAATTTGGGCAAGATAACTAGCCAGCATCATAATAAGCTTCAAGTTTGAAAGAATTACTTTCTGCAAAAACAATCTTTTTGATGGACAACCTTCAAGTATTTAAGCAGATGAATGGCAACAACCCAATGCTATTAACAAGAAGTTTATAAATATTGAGTTAATTGATACACTTAATAAGTGATATCAAGTCTAGTGAATCCTAAACATAGGAACTACAAAAGTCTAAACACTTGTCTCCTGTATATTTCTATATCAATAAATAATGTTCATGCATAGTCAATGAATTTTATATCCTTAGGAAGAGGAGTAGTACTAGGTTTAGCACTAACAAGTCCTCCATCTTTAATGATCTACAAAGATGCCTACTTAAGCTTATACAAAGATCTTCTGAGTCTATAAACTTAACCCTCATTTGCCTTTATATATCCATATGGTGGAAGGGTGTATACCACTTCATCTAGAAAAATATGTAAAAACGAATTATTAATGTCAAGATGATGTAAAGGCCAAGAATATGAAAATGCCATAGCCAACTCTCTTAACCACAAGAGAAAAACTCTCCATACAATCTATTCCTTCAATTTTGTTATGCCCCATGGCCAATAGTTTGGCTTTAAATCTATCGTGCTGACACTAGGCCTCAATTTCAATTTATACATGCATTTTAAATCAATGGCCATTTTTCCTTTTGGTAACTTTTTCAATTCCAAAATTTAATTAGTGTCAAAAGCATCTAACTCTTACTGCATACTAACTCTTACTGCATAGACTTAAACCAATTTGCACTAGTCTTCCTTTTTTATAAGAGCGTGGCTCTTAAATATTTGACAAATTTGCCAAAACAAAGATATGTATGTGGATGAGAAACGTGTAGGTTAAGTGTAAGGGTAAGTGACTAATGTATAGGATGATGATGTAGGACCTTTAGATAAATATTATACACTAACAATATGTTCACGATCATTAGAAATTGAATGAGAAACAAAATCATTTTACAAAACAAGTTTACGAATCACTCGAGTACTTCTTCTTAACTAAGAAATATGATGAGAATTTGTTAAGGTAATATCATGTTCATATACAAAATGATCAAGTTCATCAAGTGAAGAGGAATCAGGTACATTAGGTATAATATTTTTTTTATATAAATGTTGGTGAAGTAGTATTTTGTTGTATAATTATTTGATTTGAGGATTCAGTTGAATTATTATCAATTTCAGTTGATATGGATGACAAAGGAACATTAAGATTGGAAATTGAGATAAATGTGTATAGGAATAAATTTTCAAAAAAAAAATCACATCTCTAGAAACCAGGACAGTTCGAGAGTTAAGATCAAATAGTTTATAAACTTTTTCACCTTGATTGTATCCAATGAAAATACATTTATAGGCTCTTTTGTCAAATTTATCTTTATAAGAGTTGGTATTGATTGCAAAACAAAGTTAATCAAAAGTTTTAAAGGATTCATAGTTTAGTGCATATATATATAAATTATCATAGGGTGATTTCCATTTTAGGACTGAAATAGGAAGTTTATTTATTATGTATATGGCTATAAGTATGATTTTTGTTGGACACATGTCCACCTATGATTGGGTTAGACATGAGTCATGTTTTAACTACATAATGGCAGTTAATTATGTTTAAATATAATGGATAAAATTCTGTGTGAGAAAAAATAGTGATATTCATTTTTTTTTTTGTGAAAAGGATTCTCCGGAAAAACATCCTCCTAACGTGTGACTTACTAAGACAACCTGTAAGTGGATATCTTCAAGATTATACATATCTATTAAATGATTTTTTTTAATGATCCTGTTATAATTTACATGATTACGAAAATCTAACATTGATATCAGAGCAAGTTTTATATATGCATGACATAATCTTGTCATTATTTTGAAATAAATTATAATGAGTCTATAAATATTCAGGATTACCATGAAGTTGTATGTGTTTTATACGACACATAAATAAGATGTGTTTTTTTCATGTACCCACTTTTTTTAAAATTTCGCTTGAATTCAATGCTATTTTATGTAGGTTGTTATAAATGATGTACCTGAAGCCTTCTCTGTGATTTTTTGTTTTCAATCTGCCTCTTCTACTACTAGATTTGAAACAAAACTTACACGAGTAGTTTTTAAGGGTTGTGATTTGGATTACATAATTGATGGTTTAAAGACCATTGGTAGTTATAAAAAAATAAAAACGAAACAAAAAAGGAACTAAAAACGAAATGCAGGGAAGGGGAATGATGATGGTCGTGTTTTTTTGTTATTTTTGTCATAGACATGTGCAGTGTTTCATATTTACAACGTTT
>JAOXYD010000008.1:16742051-16760356 GCA_028565735.1 Pinacopodium congolense | reverse complement strand
TCTCTTTGAGGTTGAGATTGAGTTTGGGTGGCTCTAAAGCCAGGTGGAGGTGGTCATTGAGGATTGGGCTGTGGCCCCATTCTTCCGCAATCTCTCTCACTCCTCAAACGCCGCAAACACTCGATCCTCCTCGCCGATCATCTCGTCGTTTGTTCCTCAAGCTCGATGGAGTTTCCAACCCGGAAAAGCCCACTTTTGAGGTCGAAAAACCCACCAAGGTATCGCTCGATAACCCACCAAGTACGGTGAAGAGGATTCCTCAAGCAGCAGCCGATGATTCTTCGAAAAGCCAAAAATTTTCAAGGAATAATGATTTGGAGAAGACAACCCTCAAAAGGAAGAGAAACAATGAATCTATTTCTGGAGTGGTCGATGTTAAAGATTCGCTCTGCCCGGCGTCACCTGACCAATTTGATAAAAAGAAGCAGAAGAGTGGTGAAGAAAATGGGAGAAAGGTGATGACGAGATCAATGGCGTGCCAAAATGCTGTTTCAAGTGATAAAAAGAGTAATAAGAAAAGGGTTTACTTTAGGAAAGTAATATATGATGAGGGGGAATTCCAGGTGGGAGATGATGTGTATGTGAAGAGAAGAGATGATTCGAGCTCCGACAACGACGACCCAGAAGTGGAAGAGTGCAGGGTGTGCTTCAAGGCAGGGAAAATGTTGATGATTGAGTGTGATGATTGTTTAGGTGGATTTCACTTGAAATGCTTGAATCCTCCTTTAAAAGAAGTTCCTGAAGGGGATTGGATTTGTGGATTTTGTGAGGCCAGGAAATTAGGTAAGGAGGTTGAGTTGCCAAGACCAGAAGAGGGCAAGAAACGGGCTCGAACATTGAGGGAGAAGCTTCTTTCAAGTGATCTATGGGCTGCTCGTATTGAGAGGTTTGTTGTGTGTTGCAGTTATTGTTTGCTTGCGTTTACAGTGTGTTTCCCAGATGAGTGACAGCTTGCAGTTCCCTTAAGCGTCTCTTTGATTTCATTATGAGCTTTGCAGTTTATGGAAGGAGGCTGATGGCAGCTTTTGGTTTCGGGGGCGATGGTATTTGATACCAGAAGAGACTGCTTCTGGAAGACAGCCTCACAATTTGAGGAGGGAGCTCTATCGTACGAATGATATTGCTGATATTGAGGTGATTCGACATTATCTCTTATGTTATTTGGTTGCAAGTGATGTTGCAGAACCTTACTGATAACTTGTGACGTTCTTTAACAGGAACCATTGGGTTTTTGTTGAAGTTGGTCACTTTTCTGATCAGTCACAGGGTTTGGGTTTGAAGACACCTAGCTGGCATGCATATCAAGAATCATTATTTAACCTTTTGACAAGTGAATTTCACATGAGACTTGAGATGATCATATTTGCTTGTTACCTTATCCATTCTTTTTGTATTCCTTGCTATATAATCAGGAGTTGAGAAAGGTTTTTTTTTTCTAGAGAATACAGTGGAATTGCTTAACTTTTGAGCCCATACCTGGATATGAACACAAAGAATCATTTTAGATTATCTGCTTTGCAAAATTTTAATTATGATCTTTCACATGAAATTTAGCAATTTTGCAAATATTTGGTGCCACAGATGGAATGTATTCTTAGACATTGCTTTGTAATGAGCCCCAAGGAATATGCAAAGGCCAACAATGAAGGAGATGATATCTTTTTTTGTGAATACGAATATGACATACACTGGCATAGTTTCAAGCGTCTAGCAGAGATAGATAATGGTGAAGAGGTCAGAAACAATGTCCTGTACTATTTAAATCGAATAGGCAATCCATTGAAAGTTTATTCACATCCTTCATAGTTTTACAGGATGGGGACAATGCCAACAGTGATGAAGATTGGAATTATTCCAAGGATGAAGACTTTGATACTGATGAAGACATTGACTATGAATATGAGAGTACTCAAATACAAGGCAGAGCATTCTCAGCTCAAGAGTTGGCTGCTGTAAGGACATATTTTGCTATAACTTTGTACCGAGCTTCATATTTGCATAACATCTAAGGTAATCAGTTATGTAATGTTAGCAGAACTTAAGGAAAGGTCACTTCTTTGGACTTGAGAAGATAGGAACAAAGCGAATCCCAGGGCATGTAAGATGTCACAGGCAGACTGAACTTGAGAAGGCAAAAGCCACACTTTTGTTGGCAACATTGCCTAAGTCTCTACCTTGCAGGAATAAGTATGTCAACTATTAATTTTCTTAAAATTTCTTGATTCTTACAAATCAAAAGTAACAGTTCACATTTCAATAACTGAGTACTAAATTTCAAAAAATTCATATGAGCTATATAAGCATTAAAATGTCGTGATGAATGCAAGTCCAATTGTGCAACAAATTAGATATTAAAACAAATGGCTGTTATTGGATTTATACAAGTATTGACACTGTATTGTCAAAACTTACAGTTATAATTTTTGTTCAAAAATTTTGAGAAAATTTAGAATGTGTACCTGTATCCCATAGAAGAAACTATTGATCTTCAATTGTTAACAGTTGCTCATCAAGAACCTTTTTTTGTAATAGAGAAATGGATGAGATAAATGCATTTGTTAAAGGCTCCATCTGTGAGGATCAATGTTTGGGTCGTTGCCTTTACATCCATGGTGTTCCTGGAACAGGCAAGGTAATATTTTTCAGCTCTGATAGGGAATTTGGCTGCTGTGTTCTAAGGAACATGTGTCTCATGGTTTTTTTTTTTTGTGACCTATAATTGCTCACCTAGGTAAGAATACTGTCTTTCTTTACTTGGCATGAATTGCAGACAATGAGTGTACTTGCAGTAATGAGAAACCTTAAGATTGAAGTCGAAGCAGGAACTGTAAGACCTTACTGCTTTGTTGAGGTTAATGGTCTGAAGTTGGCATCACCAGAAAATATTTATAGGGTAAATATCTGTATGATGTTTCTGATTCATGATTTGTGGCTGAATGGTGTCGTAGCCTCTAATTTTGGTTCTGCTATATATTCATCAAGGTTATATATGAAGCATTAAGTGGACATAGGGTCGGTTGGAAAAAGGCTCTCCATTTACTGAATGAACGATTTTCAGATGGAAAGAAAATCGGCAAACAGGATGATAGGCCTTGCATTTTGCTTATTGATGAACTTGATCTCCTTGTAACCAGAAACCAGTCGGTAACTTGTTGTTTTTTTATGATGTTAAATCCTAAGTTTCAAATAGGATTTGGAATTATTTACCAACTGAAATGTTAATGCCCATAATCCTTGTCACAGGTTTTATACAATATTCTTGATTGGCCGAATAAGCCACATTCAAAACTTATTGTGATAGGTATAATCTCTTTCTCACTCTCACACTCACAACCTCTTCCCTTCCCTGGGGATTGTTATCATAGTTAGATGATAATGATGGTGGTGGCCTATATGATCTTTAGGGATAGCAAACACCATGGACCTTCCAGAAAAATTGCTTCCCCGTATTTCAAGCCGTATGGGTATTCAAAGGCTCTGCTTTGGTCCCTACAGTTACCAACAGCTTCAAGAAATCATTTCAAGTCGCCTTAAAGGAATTGATGTTTTTGAAAAGCAGGCTATAGAATTTGCTTCAAGGAAGGTGAGTCTTCTCTGGTTTTGTTTCTTTTTCCACCAAGTTCCCGTGAAATTCATTCGCATAACTGTCAATTTCCCCATCCAAATTCATTTTCTGTAAGTATAAACTTGTACATCACATTCAGGTAGCAGCTATTTCAGGAGATGCACGACGTGCTTTGGAGATATGCAGGCGTGCGGCAGAAATTGCAGATTTTCGAACGAAAAACTTGACTCTTAATCCAAACCCTGCTGGTATATCATCTCTTCTAATTCGCTTTCTTTTTGTTTTTTATTTTTTTGGCTCAATTGCTATTAGGTGAATAACAAATTTATAACATCGTTGCGGTGTTCTGGTAGTGTGATAAGTTCATCTCATGTTTTTACTTCTCTGTTTTGATATTAAATTCTTTTTCTATGACTTCAAAGGAGTATCATTTGTGGTCACCTGTAAAGTTTCGATTGTCAACTGTTTTGACAACTTCCTACTGGGCTACGTTGGTGAAACTGACCACCATAGGTCATGCTTAGAGTGCTTCCTTTTTGGGACTGGAGTTCAATTCAAGCATTAAGTAGCTCAATCACTGCTCTTTTTACTAAACAAGTTTTCCCTCCCAGGAAAGGCCCTTGTTGGCATGTTAGAGGTGGAAGCAGCCATTCAGGAAATGTTCCAGGCTCCACATATTCAAGTGAGTTCCACAAATGATGCACTCTTCCTCCTATTTTCGTGATTGAGTTCCCATACAGTGCTCATCTTTAGGACTATATAGCCTAGGAAGTTCAAGCAGCTTGACAAAAAAAATTGCGTTATTGCTAGAGCTGGATGTCTAAACTAATGAAATATCTTAAAACATAGAATACTGGATTGAAGGCACTAAATGTTTTAAGAAATGATCTCATGTTACTGCCACGGAAACTACAGCAGTCCAAATTTTGTATGGAAAGAAATGATCTTAGGGTTTGCCTTTTTGAAGGGTAAAATAGTGCTTTGTAATTTATTTAACATTGAAGACAAAGAAGGCACCCAGAATATATGTGAAAACAAGCATCACTAAGATGTGTGAGGCAATCTTTGTGAAGGATCTCAGTGCATAAGTGTGAGTGCTAAAGCAATAATGTTTTTGGGTAAAAGGTATAATTTATTCCTTAACGTTTGAAAAATAATTTAACTTTTGTAAAATGATGTAATTTGTCTTCTAACGTTATAAAATTTTACATATTATTCCTTAAAGTTTATAAAATGATATATTTTACTCCCTTAACACTAATTCTGTTTAGATTTTATTAGATAAATGTTAATTTTTTTCGAGATTCTATTAATAAATTATTAACTAATTATTAAAAAAGTAATTAGTAAAATTGTAATGAAATTATTATTAAATGGGTAATTTACACTATTTTGTAAATATTAAAGAGTAAAATGTACTATTTTATAAATGTTAAGGGGTAATGTGATACCTTTATAAACATTAGGGGGCAATTTAAATCTTTTCAGAAATGATAGAGGGTAAATTGTACTTTTTGCCAATATTTTTGTGATTCTATGATAGGTTACAGATGAAATATGAGACTTGAATTATGTTAGCTGTTTTGATTACAATTTGTTTTGGCTGGCATATTACATGTATACTTATTGCAAGATAAAAGCAATTTGATGCCAATAATGGTGTAAACCCTGTAATATTTATTCTTCTTTTTGGTTGTGCAGATAATGAAAAGTTGTTCCAAATTAAGTAAGATTTTCTTGACCGCAATGGTATATGACCTCTATAAAACAGGGATGAGTGAGACAACGTTTGAAAAGGTCAAAATCTTTACCTGTTTTGCCAAAACTCTTTCTTTTTTCAAGTTTATTACCCTGATGCATTCAATGTTGGGCCATTGTGCTTTGGATAAGAATCTGTGGGTGTCAAAGCTAAACCAAGGAATGCGTATCCTGCAATTACTGAGTCCAACCATAGTCTCTGAGCCTAATTGTTTTTTCGCAGTCGTTTTTGTTTGGTGGTTTCTGAAATGTGAGCTTTTTACTGCAGCTGGCAACTACTGTTTCTTGTCTTTGTAGCAGCAACGGAGTAGCTTTTCCTGGTTGGGACACACTCTTGAAAGTTGGGTAAGTCCTCATCCACCAAACTTGTTGCTAGTTGCTGGGAGGAAGGACGATGTCTTAGTAATTAACACTTCTGAAGGTTTCTATTTAGGGATGTGACATGATCTGTCCCTCCGAGATGACCTCTGAACAAATAATAAATGGAAATCAGTACCTCTAGTACATATTGTAAAGTTATAATCTTCATTTTAGTATGGTTGAAAGATAATGAAAAAAAGGAAAATGAGATCATGTATTATACATGGAAAGATTCTTGAGATTTATAGAATCCAAAGTTTTCTGAATCTGAATTGTTTTGTGAGGGCAGTTGTACTCTAGGTGAAAGCAGAATTGTTCTTTGTGAACCGGGAGCCAGGCACAGATTGCAAAAGTTGCAGCTCAATTTTCCCAGGTTAGTTTCCTTGAGACCATATGCCACAAATAACTAGAGCATTAAGTACTACCTCTCACGTTAGATAACGGGAGAAATTGCCGGGCATTTTGGTGTTGGATTTATAGGGGATGGGAAAAGAAGATAGCTCTTCATTCTTTTTCGACAAGCCTATTTCCAAAACGTGAAAAGGCATTCATGATGGTTTGTCCATTATTGCCTATTTTTGTGAGGATGAGAGTATATATCAAATATAAAAATCAATACAGTAGTGTAAATTTTTCTTCTTTTTGGTTGTGTAAAATGGTTGACTTGTTTTTGTGTAACTTGTACAGTGATGATGTGGCTTTTGCACTGAAAGACAGCAAGGATCTGCCATGGTTGGCCAAGTACCTATGACATGCTTCTTTTTTAATTGAATAAATTTCAGAGATAAAAGATCAGAATCTATACTTCATTAGACAGTTCTGACAACAATCTTTTAACATCACATCAGTTCTAGTTTTTACAATTTTAGATTCAAATTACCAGTCTTAGCTAGGCGGGTCAGCCAGAATTATATATATATTTCATTTCATTTCCTTTTCTCCGAAAAAAAAAAAGAACTGTTATGGGAAATGGAGTCCCTGCACTCGAACTTCAATTTCTGGTGAGTAACAATGCCAATTGTTATATGCCTACTTTATTCTTTCGGCTTCTTTATGCTTCTAGTTATACCTCCATTCAAGGTTTCGTCAAGTTGTTTTATTGTCTTCAATTTAAACGATGTTAAAGGGTTTGAAATGCAAACTAGACATTAAAGAATTGAATAATTTAAGACTTGATTGGCTCTTTTCTTTTGAATTTTGTTTTTTAAGCAAAAATTAAAATTTATTTGGTTGTTAACAATGAAATATCAAATAAAATTTACAAAATAAATTAAATAATTTTCTTTAATAAAAAGTTTATAAATTAATATTGATTGTTAATATATATTTTAATTATTAAAATTAATAATATTATTTAGACTTAAATATTTGATGTATGAATTTTTAGATTTAAGTTCTCTATTTTCTAAAATAATTTTGTTTTCATATTAATTATAAAATTAAACTTAATTAGAAAATTAGACTAAATTACTTATAATTGTTATTAATAATCAACATTAAATAGTTAAATAATATACATTTAATTAATGATATTTATATGAGAGAGAGAGAGAGAGAGAGAGAGAGAGAGAAGGAATAATAGATTTTCATATCTAGTGATGAAGAATATGTAGTTGAATGTCGCCTTGTTAAACTAATAACATTGTTATTTTAATGGTGCTCCAATGTTAAAGGAGTGTTGACTTTTTAAGTTTTGCTCTTTACGTTTGAAGTCTTGCTTATCTCTTAAAACAAACAAATAAGTAATCTCATTTGACAAAACATCTCGAGCTTAAGGAATAACTTCTTTATCTTGCATTTCATAATCAATTTTTAAAGAGCTTTCTTCATGCACTTGAACTTGGTTCTTATCATTGCATCTTTTATTCTCCTCTTTTTCGAAAAGGTTTGTCTTCAAATTACCTATATGATATAATGATAA
The DNA here is from genome assembly GCA_028565735.1 of Pinacopodium congolense. Classification (NCBI taxonomy): domain Eukaryota; kingdom Viridiplantae; phylum Streptophyta; class Magnoliopsida; order Malpighiales; family Erythroxylaceae; genus Pinacopodium; species Pinacopodium congolense. The sequence goes on along the minus strand of JAOXYD010000008.1, from coordinate 16,752,752 downwards.
ATTAGAAATATTAAGAGTAACACTTATATTACCATATTTAACTTATAAGCATTGGTTGATTTGCTTTATCACTTGAAAAGGTCTATCATTTTGAGGTTGTAATGTAGATTTTAGTTATATAAGAAACCCCTCCTTTCGTATATAAATCTAAATTCAATCATCAAGTTAAAAAGTAACCTTCACACATCTCTTATTGGCTTATCCCTTATATTTCTCATTCTTTTATTTTGTACTAGCTTATACCTTTGCATGAAAACCTCTAACAAAAGTTATTTTATACTTCCCATCCAAATTAGCTCGTTCATTATTAGTAGTTAAAGATACAATATCCAAAGAAGTCAATGAGTTAAAACCATATGCAATTTTAAATGGAGAACATACAATAGTAGAATGAATAGTTATACTATATACACATTCAATATACAACAAACACTTCTCTTAATATTTTAAGTTGTTTTAACTAATAACACATGATAGAGTAGTAAGTATTCTAACAATTACTTCAATCTGTCCTTTCGTTTGACGATGTGTAATAGTAGAAAACAAAAGCTTTGTTTAATTTACTCCATAAAATATGTTGAAATGAATTGAGAACATCACTGACTAGTGTCCCAGGCAAACATGAAATCGAATATCCTTTGAAGAACAAATCATTATATGTGTTGCATCATTATTTTCAAAATAAACAATAAAATGTGCCATTTTAGTAAACCTATCAACAATAACAATTAGCATGCTATTAAAACCTATCAATAATAACAATTAGCATGCTATTGTTAGGTGGAAAGCATTCTTGTTGCTCTTCACTTCTTATAGGTGGTAATTTATGTGGTATCTCCTTAAGAAACAAATCTTCATATTCCTATAACAAGGAAATAATCGTATAAGACAAAGATAGGATAAGGTTGTTAGTAGAAAATAAGATTTATACAAAAAGATAAGTAATTGTTTCCTTACTACTATTGCACTCTTTATCTTATTGTTTTTAGCAAAGACACTTATTTTATTATTTTTCTCTACACTCTTTGATTCTTTTTCTATATGCTTTTCTCTATTTTATTCACTCCTCTCTCTTCTCTTCTAGACTTTTCCTTTTTTAGTATACTCTCATTCTTCTTCTCTTATCTAGAACTCTTTTGCAATTTTTACTTGGTCTTTGTATGCCTCCAATTATTTAAGAGGTGTTAGTATAATTGTACAATTTTTCATGTTGAAGGAACATTGATTTCTATATCCATCAAGAGTCAACCTATAATTGAATTGTTATGGTTGCCCTAATAGCAAATGACTTGCATGCATTAACACCACATCGCAAAGCATTTTGTCTTTATAAATCTTAATAAAAAAGATAGCAAGACATACTTTGTAACTTTGATCTCCTAACATTCAATTAGTCATTGTAACTTGTAAGGCTCAGGGGGTTTTAAGGTTGGCAGCTTCAACTTCTCAACAAATAAAGTATTAGTAATATTAGTACAATTACCACAATTAATAATTATATTATGTACCATATTATCCAAAAGGCATTGTATATAAAATAAATACTCCCTTTACACCTCATCACCATCCTTTTTAGGTTGAATACTAATCGCATACCTAGTGACCAATAACTTTACATGCACCAACTCCTTAATCTCTATAACACTAGCTTCTTTTAATGATGGCTTCTTATCATCACTTAAATTTATACTCTTCATATCATCATTGTCTCTTATCACCATAGCCCTCTTATTTGGATATTGTGATGCAATATGTTCAAATTCTTGACATCTAAAGCACTTAATATCATGAGATTTATAAGAGGGTTGAAGTTCGAAGTTACCTTTGGAAGAGGTATTTGCCTCTCTATGGTTAGACTCCTCCTTCATCTTACGAGTTGGTTTGTTGTCTTTTCACCCAAATCTCCAAGAAGAAGTTGAATTAGATTTAGAAAATTTTTTAGATTTCAATTGCTTCTCTATCTTATTAGCCTTGTTTATAAAATCCTCCATCTTTACATAATACTACAACTCAACCGCATCGGCTATTTCCTTGTTCATTCCTTCCTTGAAAGGCTGAAATTTGCCTCTTGATACTCTTTATACTACTATCTTTCCTTGCATAAACTCTGATATCTCTACCCTAGCCAATCTCTGTATACTATGAACTCTTCCTTTCTTCACCCATAAATATGGAATTCTTAAGAGATTTGGATATATATTAAATCTCCATGTCATCTAATTATGTATAATGAGCTTTTAATTGTTTAAGCTTTGCATCCTTATTTACACCACTACTCATTTGGACTTTTCAAAAGAATATGCTAATAATAAAAATTAAATTGGTTTACCTCACACAATTCTTCACGAGTTTACGCTCAAGATGATGTGCAATCTCTCAAGTTTTGTTTACACCCAAGACATCGTTCAATCTCTCATGTTTCGATCAAATACAACTTTTCTTGAAATTATACTCACCACTCTTTTTTTACCACTCAAATTTCTCCTTGCAAGCTCTTTTAAAAAGGATTGTATTAATGGTTTTACCAAAACAAAATAAGCAATGAACAAATTAAAAGGGAATAGAAATAATGGACGACATTAAGGAAGATAACATGAACTTAAGTAATTGAGTGATGAATATAACAACAAGAAGTTAAAGAATCAAAAGACTTGAAATTTTCATGAGCAAATACTAAAGTAAAATTAATTTGGAAGAACAGGAAAAACTAATGAATGTAGACTTGACTTTGTTTTTTTCTTATTGACTTAGGAAAAACTACAAATACTTCAACACATGGATTTTAATGTAAGATTGAATGCTATAATATCACGATTTTTTTGTACGTCTTTTCTTTTCTTTTCTTTTTGTATATTATGAATATGAATGCAAACAATAAACTAGAACAAGATTAATGTTAAGGGTCAAATTGATTGCATTTTGATTGATAATTTGTTGAATTATGACCCATAATTCCGGACTTGATTGTTCAATTTATGTATTATAATATTTAATTTTCAGGATGGAGATTAAAGATGGAGATTGGAGAAAAAATTGGAAGAAAAATCCTTATTTCAGACCATCAACGATATCATCACAAGGTCACATTGATAGATGAATAGGGGTCTGTTGGTGAGTTCAGCACACGTTCATCAACGATGGTCTACAGCCCACCATTGTAATTCGGCTCACTATACCATTCATAGAGTCAGTCAATAATATTAGCCTCAAATCTCCAAAATTGTGGCTTGAGCATGCTCTCCATCAATGCTCTTATCTTCTAGCACATGTGGTAGGTTGCTGAAGTTGTAAAAACAAACAAACAACATAGATTTATGCAATCAATCAAGGAGAATTCAGATTTGGAAAAAGAGAGAGATACTCTTCCTTCTCTCTTCTTTGTTCTTAGTAGCATATAAGTTTCAAATACTTTATATTCGTATAGTATGTTGTTTTTTGAGTTTTTAGACATTGGAGCTTGTTGTTAAGACTCATATCTAAGTTTAGGAATCATCCAAGGGGGTTTCTTAACTCATATTATTGTTTGTTTTACTCCCTTTTTTGAAGTAATCAAAGTTCTTATGCTTATGCCCATATCTATGAATATCATTTGATTCTTTTGCAAGATCTTGATGAAATAGAGCTTTGTTGGAGTCTATAATTAAGTTGGAAGTTCAAGACACATCCAGAAGTCTTTCTTGGGTATTCTTGTAGCCTCTAAACTTTATTTTATAGCTTATATTTTTAGATCTATCAATGCATGTTGTTTAAAGTATATATCTTGTATGTTTTAAACAAAATGTGTGGCTAAATTGTTTTTATTGCTAAGAATTGGTGTTTTTTTTAATGATTTAAGAGAGCCAAAAGACATGTTATAGGGTTTGAGTTTTGTTTATTGAAGGTTTAAAAGGTTTGATTTTAGGTTGGCCACCTGGGATTAGAGTTTAAGACAAAGTAAGTTTGAAAAATCATCTTAATTTATTAGAAAAATCAATAAGCAACACAAAATAATCTTTGAATGACCAAACTTAGATTTTTTTGTAAGAGTTAGAGATTTGAGATTACAATTCCAGAATTCTCCTTCTTGAAACTAAAGCCCATTTACTTGATTTGAAGCATAACTAAACTTTAAACAAGATTTAATGGAGAAAAAAGTAAAGTCTTAACTATAATTTTATTTTGAATTTGTGAAGGAACTATAACTAGCCCTTAAATATATTTAAACCTCAATTTAATCATCAATAACCTAATCCTTAGCTAATTTACACAATTAGTAATTTTTTGAAAATTTTGAAAGCATTTAAAAATCATTTTCAAAGTGTTTAAACCAAGTTAGGCTAGTTTAGCAATTTTAAGATTTGAATCAAATTGTTTGAATTTTCTTAAATAATTGTAATCTAATCAATCTAGTAATTAAGCCCTTTTCATCATGGGATCGACATCTAGAGTCTTAAATATACTCCTCTTTATTACTCTTGCAATAGGTGTACTTGTCTAAATTTTATTGGTTTTCAAAGTAAAATTGTTTCAAAATCGTAAAAAGTTTCTAAGTCACCTAACCAATGTAATAATAAAGAATACAATAAATTAAATAGCATATATAAGATCAGATAAAATAGAAGAAACATGAATTTGATTGAAGTATAAAGACCAATGGATATAGTAAAAATTCAAGTAATAAAGATAGATAACACCTGATTTGAAGAAACCAAGGCTTTAATACAAAATAATGAAAGCCTTAGGCAACGACTAGCCTAAAACCTAAATCACATAGAATGATAACATAGAATTATTTTTAAATTAAGAAAGAAAAATTCACCATAACCAAAAATTGTTGATTAGAACCATAGCTATAAAAAGGTTGATTATTATAAGTTATCTTGATAAGATCATATTAGAGTTATCAATGAAGAACAAAGATGAAATTCTCATAAAATAGAATTTCTTTATACATGCCATTTATCTTCTATCTTTTGAGTAGTAGAATGGTGCTAGAAAAGTAAGCTAAACGATGTCATTCCAGAGGGTTTTTTTAACCTTTTGACTTAAGTACAACTCTACCTCCTTCTCACTTGACTTCTCGAATCTGACTTGTACGTTTAAAGCTCTTCTCTTCATGTCCAAAGCCTCGTCCATCTCTCAAAACACACAAATAAGTAAAAATCATAAACATCTTGAGCTTTAAAAATAGCTTACTTCTTTTACAGCTCTATAATTAAACCTTAAAGATCTTTCTTTATATGCTTGGACTTGGTAGTTATCATTGGAAATGCAAGTACTGTCTTAATGACTTAAAATGGTGGCTAGACATAATTGAATACATGACTTAATTTACATCATATTAGGTAAAAGATTAAGGGATCTTTTTCTTCCCTCAATTATATCTTATGGTAATTGAATTTATAAAAAGGTAATCCAGTCAATTTAATGAAGATAGAACTAAACTTAGCTAGAAGATAGTCTAGTTCTAGTTTCTATGTTTACTGAAGCATTATGTGATTAATTATGTATTCTTGTAACTATAACTCCTTAGGATAGTTGAGCTTAATCATTCATAATTGACTAGTTATTTGTGATTTCACCAAAAGTTTCTTAAATCACTTAATTGTAAATAATTTTAAGTTATTAGTTAAACTAGCTTTTAGTGGCACCTGATCCCCATTCTAGTTAAACAACATGGTTTGTATTTTGAAATTGTTAATAACATTGTCAAGTGAATACAGTCATCAAACCCCTAAAACCATGTTGTAACCTCTTACATGTAATGTAAATGTATTAATAATGAATCAATTACCTACAATCAACATTCGAAATCATTACATCTCTTATTATATGGTAACGATAGCCCACACTTCCTTTTATTACCTTGACTTCCTTGACTTATTTAAATCATAATATCTATTTTTGATTGCTCTCGTTGTCGAATAAGACATTGAGAGTAATCTGATTGCTCTCATTTGTCTCAGGTGTCTAACCGCTATCCCAACTTTGGCTTACAATGATATGCTAGGCTGATCTTCCTTTCTCATTTCATTCTCCTATTTTATTCTTTTTTCTTAATCAACATCTTCATTTTCCATTATAAATAAGTTCCATTATTTCTTTTTACATTTATGGTTGGGTGTGTATCTATTGTCACACTAAAAAATTTTCCCTAAGCTCTTTTGTCATCAAATTCTTTACCATTTAGTTGCCTTGGTTGTTTGTGTTGAGTCTTAGGGTAAGTGCTTATAATGAGAGGTAGAGCCTGTTAGGCCAATCTATTGATGGATTAACATACATTGGCATTAGCCTCTTGCTTCTTAGCTAGGGAGTAAGCATGTTAGAGAGACTTGGGATTCAATAGCTTAATTGATAATTCAAGTTCAAGGCTTAAGCTTTAAAAAAACCCAATCCAATAAGGTTAATAAAATTAGAGCCTATTAGATTACTTGTCAAACATAATGCAATATTCTTTTTTAGTTCTCGTTTGATGTAGATCTTTGAAGTCTCCAACTGGATCATTGAATGCTTCTTCTTCTCTAAACCTCTAGGTAATTTCCAAAAAATGTTCGCTCCATATCGACTCCTCAAATGACAGTTAATTAAGTAATTTCTTAATTGTTGCACATTTAACATTTTTTTGGTATCGAGTTGAGGGAGCCTAAATAGAAGTCCTTAATAACAATACATTACTTTTAACACATAAGAGACTATAAGGGGCTTCCAACCAAAAGGCTTCCTAGTTTTATCATATTTCTTTATGCACTTCTTTAATTTGGATTCACAGAAGAGAGAGACCTTTTTTTTATTCGATTAAGATTATGTCCTTTAGTACCTTCTGCCATAGTAATTAGTTACCTAGAGAATGAGGATTGAGATAATACTGTTATATGTGTAATTAGAGTTCTAGTTATGGAAATGAGCAAATTGAATTAAAAAAAGATAGGAATAAATAGATATAGAATCAAGAGAAGAGAGAGACTAGAGAGATTGAGAATGTCGTTATTAGTAGTTAACTTCCCATTACTGTCTACAATGTTTATATCAATGAATAATTAAGGCATTGATCAAGGTTTAATGGGATTATTACACGTGTATCAATATGACATCGTTCTATTTTATATATCGTCATATTACTCTCATATATTCATTTTCATTCTCACTTGTTATGCTCTTTAATTCTTTTCTCTTGTAGCTCTACTTTAGCTCCCTTTTCTACTTATGTTCGTGCTAACTTGCTTCATAACCTTGTCCACAAAGCTGACGTATGGAAAACATTGCTGAATGTTATAAAGATATTATCATGACTTGTCATCTTCATTGGTGGAATCCCTCAATCAATCCATACTCAGACCTGTCTAGATTTATTAAGGAATTGTGAGTGGCTGCAGTAATCCATAGGGAGCCTTATTGTCATGTTTATTCATCTAACACTTATTACATTTTCTTATAAAGTTCCTTACATCTTTTTGTTGTTTCTTCTTGAAAAAAACAAGTGCTTAACTTCTTATATGTTCCTAACCACTCAAACTGACCACCTTGAGGCGATCCATGAAATTATGTAATTAGTTTACTCCTTAATGCACTTGCATTGCCCACTACTAGCCTATCTTTCTATTTTTGCACTTCATTACTCTACGAATAAGTTGTATTTCAAAAATCTCCTTTCTTCAAATTTATGATGATTTGTTTAGCAAATCATCTTATTCCTAGTTATTTTTTTTCCTTTGGTAAATTTATTTTTATTTTTGATATTGACAAAGACAATAATTCAAAACAAGTTCCTTGAGATAATAAATCAATAGCAAAATTTTGGACCACTTCTTGTATCTAATTCAAAAACCAAAACCAATTAGCTTAAGAAGTTAGGTCTATCTAAAAGAAGTGGTGATTTTCTGCTCCATTATATATTTTAAACCATGATGATTTGTTTAGACTATGAAATCCTTGTCAAGTAATGATACCATTGTTTAATAGCCATTACTATAAATTGAAAGATGCTTATAATGATCTAATAGCACTTTACTAACATATGTTATCGGATGGCCCTCCTGCATAAGGATATCTCCTATGCCTTTATTACATATGTTAGCCTATACTACAATTGTCTTAAAGAAATTGGGAAGTGCTAATACGAGGGCAATAGTAAGGGCTTCTTTCAACGTTGAAAATGCTTGAGTTGCCTCCATTATCCATTTAAATACATCCTTCTTTAGTAGATTGTTCAAAGGCTTGCTTAACATCTCACAGTTCCTTATAAATCTTCTATATTACCTACATAAGCCTAAGAGTCCTCTTAACTGCTTGATTGTTTTAGGCTCTATCAATGACTTATAGATTGTATCTTAAAAGGGTTAGTTGATACCCCCACTACGTTGATAATGTGTCCTAAATATTCCACCTTACTTATAGAAAAAGGACACTAATTGAGTTTTATAAATAGTTAATGATTCCTCAGAATTTCCAACATTTTATTCAGATGGTCCGAATGTTGTTTGAAGGGTTAGTTATAAATTAAAATGCCATTAAATAATACTAGGACAAATCTTCTTAAGTTTTCCTTGAACATGTGATTTGTGATATTTTGGAATGTGGCTAGGGCATTTATCAATTTAAAGGGCATGACTAAGGATTTGTAATGCTCTTAATAAGTTCTGCGAGTAGTCTTACACACATTTGAATCATGCCCTTTAATTTAGTGATAACCAACTCTATGATCTATCTTTGAGAAATATTTGACTCCGTAGAGTTCATAAAATAACTCTTCTACCAAAGGAATAGGAAATTTGTCTTTTATGGTGCATTGGTCCAATGCTCTATAGTCTTTATAAAATTTCCAAGTTCCATCTTTCTCTCTTTTTTTATAATCAAAATTACTAGAGCTAAGAATTGGGTTACACTATATAGAATGATCCTTTGAGGTAGTACCTCATCTATTAACTCCTTTATCATTCCTTTCTACAAACTAGAATACCTATAGGGTCAAATATTGATCGAATTAGTTAATTTTTAAGAGATATTTGGTGTTCAAATATTCTATTGAGAGGAAAAATTGTAGGTTTCCTAAACACATCTCCATACTGCATTAACAAGGACTCTAATGATCTTTGTAATCCTCGGATGTCTCTTCATTCTTAAATTCTAATGACATGTTCCAATACTCCACTTACCATCCCCTCTCCTTTCCTTTTGAATTAGCTTCTTTTGTTACTAAGAAATAGCAAACTACATCATTTGCCTCATAGTTTCTCCTGATAGTCTTTTCCTTTAATTCTTTAACCTATTTCATCTCTTTGCTTTTTAGCTCCCATTGTTTTCCTTTCTACCAGAATTTCATTGTGCCCTTTTGATAGTTACAAACTATATCATTCAATATTGATAGCCACTAGACACTTTAACATATCATTCCCCATTATATCTATCATCAAAACATTAGTCATAATCTCCTGTCCTCCCACAATCCATTTAAACTCATAACATAAATAGTTGCATTTTATTTGTGTTCGACCTCTTACTGTTATAAACATATTAGCTATCCCTTTTATTCTTCCTCTAATTCTAGCTATAAACTTTCTGTTAATAAAGCTATGTGTAGTGCTACTATCTATTAACACATGAATAGTCTTGTTTTGAGCCTTACTTAGAATCTTAAGTTGTTGATACCTAGCTTTAATTACATTGACTATGGCTTGTAGAGAAATCTGGGTAAAGTGTTGTCTTCTTCCACCTTAACAGTTTCTTTTATCTCCATTTCTCCTTTAACTACATACATTTACAAAGCCATCTTCTTGCATTTATGACCTCGTGTATATTCCTCTTCACATAAAAAACACAAGCCTTTATCTTCCCATTCATATAATTCCTTGCTAGTAGTAGTTCTCTCCTATTTTGATTCCTTGTTAGGCTTCTGATTCCCTTATATTAAAGATTTTGGAAACAATCTTTGAGATCGATTCAAGGTTTTGCTTAAGTAAGCCCCCACAATTCCATTTAATCAGCATTTTCTTTCCCCAACAATGAATTTTCATGATTTCATACTTCTTAGCCAAGTTATATGCCTGTTGTAGATTCTTGTATCTTTAAACTTTTTAGAATCATGCTCGCTAGATATGTTTATGACATAACTAGTTTGTGAGATAGTAAATCAAATTTAGTATGGAACTCTTTAACACGCCTTGTTTACTTCAATTCCTTAAGTTTCCCTACAAGATCTTGAAAAGCAATATCCCCAAATCTCTGTTCTGGAGCCAATAGATACTCTCTCCAACTAGGTGGCTCTCTAGTTATCATGTTACATAGAAAAAGTTCATGCTAAGTGAGGGTTTCCCCCTCTAGGCATGTGGCTACTAGCCCTACCTCCACTTCTATAAAAGTGCTATCCAACGTGAAGAATTTATTGTCACTTAAAAATTCAGGTCTTCAAATCTTATACTTTAAACATTGGGAAATCCATTTTATTGAACCTCGTGAGGATTAAGTAACATCCTAGTCTCCCTTCATTTTCGGTTACCCTTTGGTCCTTGGAATGCTTACATTCACTTTCCTTCAAGTGCAGTTTTAAAATCTAGGCCATGTTTGGTATCCTTTTGGTTTCTCTTTTTGGTTTCTTGTTTTTAAAAACACAGAAACCAATAAAATCAGCACAGAAACCGAAAAAGACAACATACTAATACAGCACAGAAACCCAAAAGATAATACAGAAACCAATAAAACTATCACAGAAACCAATACACATACACA
>JAOXYD010000008.1:16711697-16732292 GCA_028565735.1 Pinacopodium congolense | reverse complement strand
TCCTCTGGTGGCGGAGGAGATTTGTAGGGATCTGATGGATGCACAATATGCTTTGGTGGATGTGGGCTTGGATGATGGCCGTGGTGGTGGGGTGGCGGTGGAGACGCATAAATGTAAGGTTTGTCATTATCTGCGATGACACTGGTGGCTATGAGGCAGAATGCTAGAGCGCATATCAGATGAGGCAAGCGCCTCTCCTCTACTCGGGTTCTCATGCTTCAAGACAGAACCTTTTGGTGTATGATCCATTGAGCACCAACTTCAGCCCTTTATATAATGAGCTCTGCACATGTTATTTATTTTTAATGACCAAAACAACCTGGATTAGAACATTATAATATGCTTCAGATCTCACCCTATCTATTATAAAAATTTCTTAGCCGATGACTCTATGCCTTTTCACATCTTGCAATTGCTAGTTTCCCGCTGTGCATCGAGATACTAAGCAACTAACAAATAGTTCGAACAGAAATTTTAATAACAAACTTCAAATTGTACTGTTATGGTGTGCAAAGGTCATAAGACTATTGACTGCATGCGATTGTACTTGCAATTTAAAGTCTTGCTTAAAAGCATTGGAATTAATTATGGACGAGATAAAGTTGTACTTTGCCTTTCGTTTCTCTAGAGGTGACAAGGTGAAAACGAATGATGCAGGAAGTGTGAAGTCAAATAAAGAATTATACGTGCTTATTAGACCTCTTCAATAATGTGGATGAACATGCAGAGACAGAGTTGTAGGAAACTGAAAAACCAATCTATACACTTGGTCAATGATTCTCTAACGAAAAAACCAAAGTTTCTACGACAATCCCAATAGTTTGATCGACTAATCCTCCAATATAATGTCGGTGAATTAAATAATATTACCCAACTAATCAAATTCATTGCTGCACTGAAATTAATTTGACTAGTTTCACATGATTTTATACGATTGATGTCACCCCATTCAGCTAATCAAATCCATCCCCACAACTTGATCCAATAGTCTGGATTTGCTTTGACCGAGAAGTGACGCTATTACTTGGAATTGCACTGACTCCTTATGACCTAGACAGATTAAATGGGGAAGCCAGCATTCATATGTAATTGGTCCAGAGAAACCTTGATTCTGTGAAACTTTCTTGCAGAAGCATTGTTTTGAGGTAAATATCTAGTATGAACATTCTATTTTGATAGCGATTACCGATTACAAAGTTCTAAATATTGTAGTATGAACAATAAAGTGAAATAGAACCAAACTATCAGTAGAAAGCTTTTAATGTTCCTCTTTCGTGGTAAGAAGCTTCTAACGATGCCCTAATCATGCATTGATTATTGCCAAGATTTAAGCTTCTTCTTTTTTTAATCCGTCTGGCAAATAGTGCTTGTCCCCTAGTTCTAAGGGTTGACCTTCAATTTATGAGTGGTTTGTGCATTCTCACGTCTGGTTTTATAAGATAAAATACATATGTCCAGTTACCGCCTATACATAAGGGAAGGTTCTTTTGGGAAGGCACATTCGGGCAGTGCATTTCATTCTCTAACCGAAGCAAACTCAGCACCAGAAGGGGCACGAAGTGTCGTGAGTTTTCTTCAAGTCAACCTATTTTTAACTAAAAGAAACCAATTGAATAAGAGTTTTATTTTGACATAAACATTTAGATATTTCTCTATCTTTTTTTATTTTTTGATGCAGTCATTTTTTGAATTTAAAAGCTATCACTTTCTTCTTCCCACTTAATCAAATTTGCAACTAGTAATTGGTGAATTTAAGGGTGTTCATTCGTTAATTGAATTTAAAATCATTTAAATTCTTATAGTTTAGTAAATTATTAATTAAGTTCTTATAATTTGATAAAGTATCAAATAAATCCTTAAAATTTCATATTATTTTTACATATTAATCTAATACTACTTAGCATTGTCACATATCTCTAAATGTGTCATGTAATCATATTATGTAAATATACTATTAGTTTACGGGAGATAGAGGTAATAGAAAATTAATAGATTGAAAATAATTTGAAATTTTATGAACTTATTTAATAATTTTAAAATTATTAAAATTTAATTAATAATTTACTAAATTATTGAGTCCTGATGATTTTAATCCAAGAAAAAATCTTTGTTTCTTGAAAATGAACAATACATTCATTCACACTCACCTGGTTGCTTCACGTTATGTCAATCAGAACAGACAATTATATGCGACTTCACTGGCATATTTCAAGGATTAATGCCTCTTGTACAAGCATGAATCCACAAGGCATGGCTTTTCTTTGCTTGGACAGGAAGTTGTTTCAGTAATAGGCAACTATGTCTTCATGTTTAGATGTGTTATGCTATCCAACCTTAGTTGTGTTCTTAGAAGCAAATAAACAAGGGCTAGAGTATCCACAACAGACAGAAGAGGATCTCCATTATTCAAGCATTTGGAGCAGGAACCGGAACCATGATAATTTATAATGCATACCAACAAACTTTAATCAGTAGAAATTAAATGGGCTCTAGCTTCGAGTTCCACAACCATAAATGGCTCTCCTGCGCTCAACGCGGCACATGAGGTATGCCTTACAGGAGCAAAGACAACGGTGTAATAAGAAATGAAAAATTTGTATGTCATGCCAGGTGGCTAACATGCCGGTGGTGCAATAAGAAATGAAAATTGTTCATGCCAGGTGCCTCACAGTCACGTGATTAAGCTGAAAGAAGTCGCTGAACTCCCAATGGAAACATTCTGTACTCCTCATCTTGCTCAATGATTTAAGCACAATACTAAGGCTGTGTGCGCAAGACCAGATGGGCTTAACTAAGCAAATCCCTAACGAGTCGTAGGACAACGCATCTAACCCACAAGCTTCGTCCGTAGATTCTTTGTTCCCATCCCTTTCCTCTCCTTCCTCTATCTCCTTCTCTCTTTTCTCGTTGCTGGACTTACACTAAAAGGCTCACTATGACCTCTAATCAGTGGTTGCAGCATCTGACATACTTTCATCGGAATCTCACATGGTGTAACTTACATGAGCTCCAGCCTCTTCACACATCGATTTTAGGTAAAGTTCATAGCTTCAGTTAATTACAAAACTAATATCTTTCAAAAAAAAAACACACACACACACACAAATGGGAAACTAAGCACGCAAATCTGTTTGCAGGACAAACACCCAAACTCGAGGACAATTGTGACAACGAAAAATCTCTGGTTGTCTTCTCTTTTGTTTATCAAAGATGCTCTTCAACATTTTGTCCCGTCGACGAACACCTCTTTGTAACATATGGGGCAAGCCTGAAAGGAAGGCGTGGAAGTGAGCGTTAGAATCTAGCTAAACGGCTCGCTACTACTATAACTTTCCAGTTCTATTAGAAATTAAATTGCCACCTTATTAATGCTAAGCCATCGAGTACCACAATCTACATGGTACACATGTTTGCACGGTAGAGTAATCCTTCGATCACCTCGTTGATACCCCATTTGGCAAATCACACACCTACTTCCGCAAAGACAAAAAGGTTATACCATGTTAAATCTATGGGAACGATGAACAAGCTAATGTGTATGGGCTCAATACTTGAAGCATGCAGGAGTACAAGCATTCTTATGCATTGTAACATCTGAAAAATAATAATTAGGCAAAGCCACGGGTCCTAAAGATCCAGACCAATAACAATAGGTAAACCAATCAAAACTTCAATTGTCATGGTCAATACTAATTTGAGAACCCGGAGTATAATGGGAAAAATAGCAGAATCAGGAATTAATTGAAAGGTCTCAATGTCAGGAATGAACAGAATACCTCATCAATTCTATCCAAATAATCATATGTTACGTAAAAAAAAGAATGCCATCAAACACAGCACAACAGACAAATATTAAGATTTGGGATCTATGTTATCAGTACATCTTATACGATGTACGAAATGGAGGATCCCTCAATGTGAGGCATTACATTGCTTCAGCGTTGGCCCTCAATTCATGCCATCGTCTCATAAAATGTGATTGCTAAAGTTAGTGAATGAATATCCGTCCAGAATCCATGAACCAATATAACAATCCAAGCAGAGATAGCAGTATCCGAGTTAGGCCAACCAAAGACAAAACAGGTAAGTCATTAATTCTCTGCAATCAGGCAGACATGTAAAGATCCAAATATCAAATTTGATTGTGTGTATTCACTTCCTCTCATTATTTACATCTTCATGAAATTAGCAACTTCACATGTAAGTCCAAAATAATTAAAATCAAATAAAACAAGATAGTAAATGGAGCAATGACATTTCAACCTTTTCAACTGTTTCACGACACTGATAAAGTCAAGACAGTTTAGAGATATAATAGCTGTCAGAACATAGATAATCACTCTGCATAAACGACTAAATGACATTTACTACAAATAGTGTACTTAATACTACCTCTCACTTCTTGATGTCCTTCTTGAAAAAAAACTGCGCTTGTATTTTGAAGTTGGAAGCAAGGAAATAAGCTCTAGGGAAAGGCCGCGATTTTGAGTTCCAACTGTCTCACCTAATTCAAGCAATTCCTGAAACAGGAAGGCTTTGTTAACTTTTATGATCCAAAGACGCATGTCAACCAAACACGAACCGGACAGAAGATCCTATGAGGGCAGTATGTTAATAATATTTTAACAGTTTCGGTGAATTAGTTATGCATATACCATGACACTTCTGGAAATTGACAAGACTAAGGGTAAACAATTGCCTTATCATAGTGATGTGACAGAGCAAAAGAGAAGATAGAGATACATAATATGTAAACATGCTAATGATGAAACTACAAGGTGCCTAACCTCATAGGTCATATTGTCAGGATCAACATTGTCTTGCCAAATATCCTGCATTATTAATAGAAAATATTTGTAAGATTACAAACAAAGAATCGCACAAAATATAACTTTTTGTAATATACACTCATAAAAGGGAAAAGAACCAAAGAGTTAAATTCGGTGTCATTCAATATGTAGTGGCATCAATCTCTTCAATGGTCATTTCAGACTTTTTTTGTCCAACGTTACCTCATCTCTCATAAGTTAGTTAACAAAGGAAGCAAGTGAACAGCACACACACATATAAAAGCAAGGGAATCATAATAGTGTATGCAATCTATGATTTCTGAAAGCACTCCTACTAAAAGGAAAGCTGAGGTACAAGGCTGCCTAACTGTGAAATTCATTCATATTTGTAGGGTAAAGCTCGAGAGATTAGCAGAAGCCCAAGGGAACTGTAAGGGATGGAAATAAAGCAACTGACAATAAAGTGAAGGAGGTTAAATAATTTTGAGATAATCCAGAATCATTTACATCCTTGCTGCATCTAGTACGCAGTTTTCTTGAAGTTATTCCCACATTCAGCACTCCATATCAGTCATTTAACTTGGATGTTTTTCAATTGGTGTTCAGAACTTTTAACATGAAGCAGCTTCCACAATTGTTGAGGCTTTTGTCCAGCCCCAATATCAGGGAGAGAAGGGGGAAGACATTCACAGAGTTAAAGCATAATTTGAAGTTAAAGAATAATTTGGTGTACAGTAGGACTTAGAAGCCACCCACCTGATAGTCGTGAGCATCGTGAGGTCTCCGCATGCCTGTAAAGCAGTGAATACATTGCAAGCCAGAAAATATAGCATAAGTTCCAACAAATAGTTGACAAGTAAAGATAATTTATAACCTAGTAGTCTCACGAAAGAGATAACAGTTCCACTAATCAACAAAACCTTAATCCCAAATGACACAGTTCAACTGAATTAAGTACAAATCTTTATATCAAACTGATGTTGAAGTGCTAGAAAACAAGAAGATGATATCCTAGAATAATTTTGCAATCCAACATTTTCTGCCAACAGCTACTGCATTGAAAAATAAAACAATTGGGATCACAATTCCAGAACCCATAACTTACATTCCACGGGAATTTCGTGCATAAATGCGCTTTCCTCTGCTTCCCATTGTGAATTTACCACAGGTGTCTGTCCATTTTCTAATGTTGAAGAACTATCCATCGTCCTTCTGTGGTCGTGAATTTGTGGTTCATGATCATGAACTGTATAACAATGGCTCTGATCCTCATATGAAGTGCTTCCCAGTTGGGAAACACCAAACTTGTCAGAATTTGCATTCGTTAAGGGGTAAACGCTGTCCTGCATAGGTAAGGGAACATTCATACAGTCAATATATAATGCAACCTAAGCAAGAAGCTCTCCTCCAATGTGTTATCGAATATTATCAGATTAATCTAACAAACAATTTCATGGGAAAAAGGATTGAACCAGGCATGTTATGTTACATCAGCAAAATGCAGTTTCTTCTGCATATACCAAAAGTTTAATTAAGAGGAAGAGAGACAGCCCCCTCTTGCAATTCAAAACGTGAATGACCATATGAGGGTTATTTTTCCAATTTTCTACATTGTCAAAATATTGTCAATATAGCGTACCTGAATGTGAGAGACACTACTGAAAATAAAATTCACATGTTCATACGTGAGTCCTTCAAAATATTCCATAAAGCTACCAGCTGAATTGTAAGGATAGTTGGTGCTTATGTGCTGTAACTCCATCTGAGAGTTCCAATTCATCTCAAAGTTCTCTGATATCTAACACAGGAAACACATGGTAGGAATATAATGTAAGGAAACAATTAGTTCAGTCCCGAAAAGCATCGTAGCCCAAAAAGAGAGGAAAATGCTAGAAACGAACCTGCTTCTCTAAAGCAATACACTTAAGTTCACTCAAGCACCAAACCTCGCGGTCAATACACCATCCCCAGCTAACTTATCTATGCCTCCATTGTTCCTGGCAAATAAACAGAAAACAAGAAACGAATACCAATTAAGGCATGCTTGTAGATGTTTTCGCTTTCGTACTTTTTTTCTGTTTCTTTTTAAATAAAAGTTAAAAAGATAATACATAAATATAATAAAAATTTATAAAAACATATAAAATAAAAATATAAAGAAAAAAAGTTTACCCGAGCGAACCAGTAAAACAAATCATATACAAAATAAATAATTAATACAAAATTTTAACAAGTAAGCCTTTTGTTTTTAGAATATGTTTAGTTATATTTTTATTTTTATTTTTAATTTCTTATTTTTTAAATATAAAAATTAAAAAAAATCGAAAAAATAAAATATTAATATAACATAAATTTAATATATATATATATAAATTAATAAAAAAATTAAAATTAATAATTATAATTAATAATTCAACTACACATCAATCGACCAGCCATATTAAAATTATCCTAAAAGACAAGAAATTTAACGAACATATTAAGAAAAATTCCGAAATACCCTTGTTCAACCCAATAGGTCTAAATGCATAAAGTTCCACAAAACCCCAAAGCTAACTCAAGATCCCGAGCAATTCCTCCTTTTCAGAAACCGAAAACGAAGAAAAATTATGAAACACTCAGAAATAAAACCTTTTGTGGCATTGAAAGGAAATACAGAGAAACTGATCCGTCGTTGGCCACTTAAACAAGAAAGAAAACAGAAAGAACGCGGCCAACTCTAAAAGCGCTAAGAAAACAGATGCCAACAACAAATTAAGTAGTAGCTAAAACAACTCTAGTCACTAACAAAAACTGGAAACGGGGTTGAAGGTACCTGATTACAAGCTTTTGGGTATCCAAAACCAAGAACCGCAAAATTTCACTCGGAATTTAGAGCGAGAAAAATACGAGGAGTGAAATGGGGATTAGGGAGATAGATAGAAACAGAGTAGGAGATAGAAGGAAACAGAGCAAAAGATAACGTGAAATGTGCGTGTTGGAATGTGTAAAAGAAAGGGTGATGTAAATTGAGTACTAATGCAAAAGGTTTAGTAAAAAGAGATGGAGAGATTATATTCTGAGAGGATAAATCACAAAGAAAAAAGCCACATTGATACTCTTTTTGGAGCTTCTTTATCCTAAGCTCTCTTCTCCTCTCTCTCTCTCTCTCTCTCCGGTAAATAAAAACGGCTTCTCGCTTCTTCCTCTCCACAGCAAACAACAAATCACTCAACCGTTCTGTGTGCCTGTGAGCATCTCCTTTAAGCATTAACACGGCGTTTCGAGTAATAATGGGTCCTAAAAAATTCGATCTATTATCTTGTTTTTTAATTTGTAAATATTTTTTTGTGATTAGAAACTCTTTCTTTTATAATGTAAAACTGAATTAGATCTCTTTCTACCTGGTCCGTTGGTTTCCAACTTTCACCAACGTCAAAAACCAGGCCTTTTGTTTTGTCCAAACTCGGGAGAAAATGCCAATACAATACTACAAATGCCAAGTTATGGCATCTTCTATAAGGTCTACGTTAAGTTACCTAAAACATTTTAAAAATTGCAAATGTCCACGTCCTCACTCCTACAGTTACAAGATAAATCTTTTTTTTCTCTCTCTAGATTAGGAATTATTTAATATTATTATTAGTTGTAATTTATATATTTTTTATTAATTTTTATGTGTTATTTTCAATTTTTATGATATTTTTTTATTTTAATATTATATTAGTATGTTTATTTTTTTAATTTTCGTAATATTTTTATTGATTTTTATATTTTAAAAAATAAATAAATTAAAATTAAAATTAAAATTAAGAGATTATTTAATTGGGTTGTGAATTGTGGTTATTATATTATATATTAGTTATTATGTTTTTTATAAAAAAAATTTATTTATGAATTTTAAAAAATAAAAAATTAAAACAACAAATTAAAAACAAAAGTTAAAGTAAACGTGTACCAAAACTACAGGAAACAACCCCTAAATTGGTGGGTTTTGTTTTTTTAAGGAAAGGGACCCATGAGATAAGCTGGTTAAAGACCATCTGAGAGCCTTATAAGAGAAGACGGGTAAGTTGGTGTCAGTTAAGGTTGGTTGCTTGGCTGCTTCGTCAGAGAATCCAATCCACAGGCAAAGCAAATAAAAGCTCCTGGCTTAGCTGGAATGATATCCATTCCAAGATATAATACATATTTAATATGATGCCTTAGGTTTTTATTATGATTAATATTATGAATAGTTCTGTAATTTTTTAAACTATTATTTTAGTTCTTAAATTTTTTTTTTAATCACTAGTCCTTTATCAAATTTTATTGATGTGACATAGACACATGTCAAAAATTTATTAGTCCACATAAACAAAATCTGATAAAGGACTAATAATTAAAAAAAATAAAAGTTTAAAGACTAAAATAATAGTTTTTAAACTATAAAAACTAAATTGATAGTTTAAAAAATTACAATGATTACTCATGATATTAACCCTTTTTATTATTATCTACATTTGAGGGTAGCGGTTCTAAGAACAGTCTCCAACTTTCCCACTATGAAAAGAAGGAAAAAGAAAGTTCAAATAAAATGCAGATTGATTCTTACTAGAGGACGACCATATTAAGTAAATATTCTTTCATTCAAATGTATAAATAACTGTGTTTGAGAAGTTTTGGATACTTTAAGAAGAAAGACATGGGAAGAATCAAATGAGGATTATGGAAGAAGTTATGATCTCCGATTTTCCTTTCAATGGGGTCCCATCGTTTTTTGTTATGGTCCCCTAAAAGAACTCTCGTGTCCCATGTGATTTTAGATTTCACAGAAGCCATGCTTGTAAGCTAACCTTGTTTACTTTATCTTTAATTTTTAATTTTAATTTTCTGTTTTTTTAAACACAAAAATTAATTAAAAAATATATTAATACAATAAAAAATAATACAAAATAAAATTATCAATACAAAAATACAACAATCACAATTCATAACCTAACTAAACATCTTTTTAAATCTTTAGAAGAAAAATAAATCATTTAAAAAAAGTAGAGGATTTCAATCTTTTTTTTTTTCATCCACAGATGTACACAAGAATAGAATGCGGAATATTTTAAGCGAGAATTAATAGCCCGAAAGATTTAAGATTTTATTTGTAACATTCATCGACAGAAGTCATATTCACATGGGGATAGAAAATAGAGACTGGGAAATAAAAGTGGTGTCAAGTAAATCACGTCTAGTGTATAGTTTTGATGTAACTACAATTATTTGGACGGAAAGGGTGTCAGGCATGTGGTGGTGACTGGGGAATGAACAAAACCTGGCGTGCAAGCTACGAACGTACCATCTATATGATTATATCGCTCTTTTATCCTTTCTGTCTCCACGCCTTGTGAAAAGCGCTATCCTGTTTGCGGCTACCCCATTTTCTCCCACATTCGTGCCATTTGAGCACCATTAAAACATTTGGATCCGTTTGTTTAGGTCGTTTGTTTCATTTTTTTGTTTTTATTTATGTATTTTTTTAATTTTTTTTACCTATTAACATTTTTTTTAATTTTTGTGTCATTTTTTTAGTTTTTGTGTTAAAAAAACAGAAATTAAAATCTAAAATAAAAATCATTATCAAACATCTTCTAAAGGTATTTAATTTTCGTTTTTATTTTATTTTTAAATATAAAATTAGAAAATAGTATAAAAATATAAATACAATACAAAAATTAAAAAAGATAGTATAGAAATTATATAAACACAAAAATCGATAAAAACACATAAAAACATAAATAAATAATAAAAACGAAAAACAGAATTAAATGAATAATAAAAACATGTTCGTATTTTTTTAATTTTTTTAATTTTATTTTAATATAGAAATTAATAATAAAAATTTATTTGATTTACTTCTATTTATAAACACAATTTATAAGTTTACAAAAATAAAAGTAGAAAACTAAAAACAAAAAATTTTAGTTTATTTATATTTAATAAATGAATTTTATAAATAGATTTTTGTACATTAAATAATAGATATAATTTATTTATAAATATTATTGTAAGGTATATAAGAATATTTTGATATAAAATTTTGAATTTATTTCGTATTTAGTTGTCATCACTAAATTAGTGTTTTTATGACAATCTTAATCAAATAAGATTTTATTTTTCAATTTTTTATTACAAATCTCAAATAAAATAGTTTTATTTTTTAAAATAGAAATTAAAAATAAGAAAAAATAAAAATGATACAAAATGGCCCATTTTTTCATGCAAATTAAGGCTTTGTTTTTCATACGACTAACTATATGTAGCCATCTAAATAAGCAAGAGTGTATTCAAATCTACCAATTCTTATATATATATATATATATATATTAGAAAATTCCTTTTATCTATTGTGTCTACATGTTCCTTTCATGTTTAATAACAAAAAAGTTAAAGTAGATGCTAATGTTTCTTAACAAAGTTTAGATTAAATCTTAATGTTTCAAAATATTTAAAAAGAATTTGAATATTTTAGAAACATTAAAAAAGAATCATAATTTATTTAAAAAATTAAGGAAAAAAAAGTTAAATTAAACTTTAACATTTGTAATAAAGTTTAAATTAGAACCTAACACTTCAAAACATTAAAAAAGAATTCTAATATTTCAAAAACATCAAAAAGAACCTGAATATTTCAAGAACATTAGAAAAGAATCCTAAAATATTAAAGAGGAAAAGGTTCATTTTGAATATTTTTAAAACTTTAGAATTCTTTTTGAATATTTTTTAAAAAATTAAAAATAATAACAATGTTTTAAAATATTATGATCTGACTAAAATTTTGCTATAGATATTAGGTTTTATTTTAATTTTTTGCTAAAATTTAAAAACAATAATAGACTAACAGAGAACCAAGGTTTTGAATATCGTACCGGTACTAGTACCGATACCAAATTTGGTTTTGAAATAGTACTGTACCGGTACTTGTCAATATCGGTACCGTTTCAACTAACTTTTTAAATTTATAAATCAGTTTTTGAATTTTATGAAATTCATAAAATAGTCCATAAATATATTATATTGTATATTTTTTAACTTAACTTTAAGTTTGTCCCAAAAACACTAATAACAGTATAAATTTAATATAATAATAAATTTATTAATTACTTTAAGATAATTAATAAATTAGTTGTAAGTTGTAATCAAAATAATTTTTAGACTTTTTTCTTTTTTATTTTTATTTAAAAAATTACAAATATAAATATGAGTTAATGGAATCTTTAATATATTATCTAAATTTAGTATTAATTAGAGATTAAAAATCAAAATAAAATTGACTTTCTAATAAAATAATCAAAAATTAAATAAAAACATTTGTTATTACCAAAAATATCAAAAAGAAGCGAAAACTATTTATAGAACAAAATAAAATATTAATGAAACATTTAAGGTCATTTAATAGTATATTATAAAAAGATTCTAAATATAAATATGAATTAATGAAAATTTTAATGTCATTAACCTATTTTAGTATTAATTAAAATTATTTATTTATATTTATAATAGGAAATAAGAATATTTATTTAAAAAATTCCTTATTTTTATTTTAGTCCCCGATACAGGCTAGTACAACACGTTTTGGACGATACAGGCTAGAACAGGTCGAAACACTCAATACTGACTGATATTTAAATACGGTACAAAATACCTTATTTCCGTTCCATTCTCTGGCCGGTACAGAATAGAATTTAAAACTTTGAATAGAACCCAGGGTTTTGTTAATTAAGTACCATATGTTACTATCATATTAATTTTTTTTACATATTTTCTTTAAGGCCTACATTGTCAGTTAAGCTTCAACTGACAGTGTGGGGCTCATAAAAATTAAGTTGAATTTTTTAAAAAAGTACAAGTAGTGTCATTCTCAACAAGTATCTAGTTTTTTCTGTTCTAACCTACCAACACCTCACCATCACCCACCGTTCTGTTTTCAGGCCAACGCCCTCCTCCTAATCCCCAATGTCATCATTCTTACCTATTCCTCTTTGCTCCATTTTGGGCCTTTCACTTAATTGAGCCATTTTCCTCTCTACTACCTAGGCATCTATCCCTCTTCCTCTCTACTTGGATACACCTTTATCCCTTTCCCACATGCATCTCTCTCCTTAGCACCTAAGCTCTCCTCATCCGTCTATATAGTGAATTAAGTTTTTATGACAATTTTATGCATTTACCAACATCACTATAAATGTCGTCCCATCCTATTATCAATAATCCCCATCTAGATAGTAAAATGATATTGGATTGATGTTTAAGTAGTAACTCTTTTTAATTTTAATCAAGTTTTAGATGTTCACTTGAGTGGATTTTTGTGAGCTTGTTTATCAATTTGGATTTCGATCTATGAATTCTTGTAGTTCATAATTTTAGCTCTAAATGACTAGTAAATGACATAATACACATAGAATTTTTCATATTGATTGCCAAATAAATAATCTAGGCTAGTATGTCTTTTTTTGGAGCAAAAATGGATAGAACAAAGTTTAGATTCTTATTATGTTAAGTTAACTCGCTTTGATATAAAGGCAAATCTAGTTTGCTTTACTTGTTCCTTTTATGCATGCCAACTTTGATAGATTTACTTGGTCAAATATTCCTTCTTGTGATTCCTAGCTTTTTAGTTTAGGTGCCAAATGTTTCACTAGATCTTTAACTAATGCTTGATATTAGCTTAAGGTACCTAAAATACTATCAAACCAAATTGAACAATCATTTACTTCCTATACAATTTGAGTCATGAAAAATAATCATACAACAACTTAGGCAATTAGGCAATTATATCCTACTTATGGTTGAAGGATCTAAGATCTGTGGATTGCAAAGCTATTTATATACGAATGTGAACCATGGAATCATTGCTTTTTTCAGCATTATCAATGTAAATTATGACCAATTTATGATGAAATAAAGAGTTCATTCATTTTAAGTTTATGAAGTTGGTTTCATTTATTTCCTACTTATAGTCATGAAGTTAGTTACCTCATTATCACACAACCATGTTTATCACGTATTATCTACATTGCCTCCATTTCCATGGATCTTCCATTACCATGGTTTGTTTGTAGCATTGTTGCTCACATCGCTACATATTAATGGTATTAGTGAATTGTTTGGTTTATAAAAATTTCAAGATATGCGATACATAAAAATTCTTCATTACTTTTGATTAATTTAAGAATATAATATGAATAAAAAAATGATTTCACTATCTTGGTACATCAGCTATTTCACATTGTATCATAAATTAACATTAATTCATGATAAGGTGTCAATATTATGATGTATATGTCACCACATTAGGAAAAAATTACAATGTTAGAATCAATGGATATTTTTTTATATTGAAATGTGCACTTAAACCCTAAAGTAGGATAATATCTTATACAAATCCATGAAAATGAGGCATCCTCTTACTATTGCTACTAGTTTTTTTAGGATTAAAAGGAAGGAGTTTGAAGGAAATATTGCCACTAGTCCTGCAAGTACATAAGTACGGATTTAGTACCTACACATGTGTGTTGTGATAAGTTACTATAAAAAAAATCAAGATCTTATACTTTTCCTTGATAAATTGACATTTAAAGGTTTAGGGACTAAACCAAGATTCTTTATTTAAGGATTAAGTGGATATGTTACTCATATAGATCATGAGCTTTAGTTTACGAGTTTGATCACACACTTCTTATCTTAAAGTTTGATCACACATCTCGTAGAGTGAGATATTATTTGCAAGTTATTTTATTTATAGAATCATCATCATCAATTTTTAGATCATTCAATTTAGTTTCTCATAACAAGGTTCACTATTGTAGATTAAATGCCTTATTAAGGACCTTATAGTCATAGCATAATCTAGGAATAAGATTTGGTAAGCGTGCCAATTATCTAGTGAGTGAGTTTTAAATTAGTTGTGAATTGAATAATGTTGTGTCTTATATGAATGTTTTACTTAGTATACTTGTAGGTTAGAAATTATGACTTTTTCAAATGATATGATAACAAATTTGCTGCAAAGGCAGTTAAAGTGATTCATAAATTAACAATATAAATTGCTAGATTAAAAATTTTAATGAAATAAAGGCAAGTGCATTACATTAAAACATCAAATTACAGAAACCGAATAAGATTAAGGACTAAATAAAGTTAATGAAGTAAAACATTAATATGTTGGTGAAAGACTAAGAAAAAAGAGTTAAAGATCATATTATAATGTATTGTAGGATTTAATATACTATTGATGGTTATAATCTTCAGTTGATGGTTATAATCTTCAGTTGCGCTATGCATAACTATTGACATTTATAATGAAATTTAATTGAAATTTGTAATGACATTTGTTATTGTTGCTATGTTAAGCTATATCAATGTAAAGCACTTATTGAAAATTTTCTTATTGTGTTTATGGAAATGGTAGTTTGTAGATATGCAAATGGAAGCATTAATTTTGATTACTCATATTAATGTTGTAATACTAATAGGCTAAGTATATACAAATCATTGATACCTAAAATATTATATGTTTCCAATACATATATAAAAATAAATATTATTACCAAAAAGTTATTTTCATGACATTTATAATGATTGATCTTTAGCTACATTGCCACTTATGCACTAGGTTGAGACACTAAATCTTGTGATGTCTAACCACCCATTATAAACCATGCTCTCCTCTTATTCGCTTAAAATTGTAAATATTGAGAAGTGATACTTAAATGTGCTTGAAACCTAAACCCCTTTAATTCAAATGCCAACTTGAATATATAAGAATCAACATCTTTATTTACCTTATATCACACCTAAGAAAGAGAGGTAAGGGGTGAATGTTTCAAAATTCTTAAATATAAAGATGGTTTTTCCAACTTATAGTGCTTATAACCACAATTCAATTATAATGATGATGATAATGCCAATTTATATTATTGTAATTCAAATTTGGGCAATTCAATAAAAATCACAATGATAAGTAAATAAAAAATAGTGAAGGGAAAGGAATACACAAACTGATTTTATAATAGTTTGGCAATAATCCTTTGCCTACATCTACTCTCCAATTTACACTTGAAATTTTTACTAATTATTAATCTTCTCTTGCGTTAAAGAAAAACCTTTAACAATATTCTATAATGGATAAAAAGAAACCCTTATTATCTTCTTCAATAGATAAATAGTAAACCTAAAAAATCTTCTTTAATGGGTGAAAAGGACCCTTAACATCAACCTCAACCCAAAGCTCGTCAATTGATAAAATACAAATCAAGATATCTTATTTGAACTCCTTAGTGACCTTGAGCTCAATCAACATGATATAAATGCACCAATAACCCAAACTTCTCGAAACAAACTTAACATTCACTAAAACTTAAATTAAATTCCTAGTACTTCTCTCTAATGCTTTAACTTTTCATTTAATTAACAAAACTTTACTTGATATCTCATGTATTTATATGCATAGAAAACTTAATTAGCCATTTATAAATGATACTCATAAAGAAAAAGTTGTTAGACACAAGAAATTAGTTGTTGGATATAATTTTTGGACACATAAATTAACCATTCTAGTATATTAGTTAACTAATGGATTAATTTTACCTAGATTGGTCAATCATTCAAGAACATTGGTTGAATAATAATACTTCATTCAATATTAATCACCGACTCCCTCACACTACTCGATTATTTTTTTTCTAGAGAACACATACTAGTCAACCAATACCTCAGCACAAGATACATTAGTTTATCAATACTTGAAAAACAATTTTTAACATTTTCAAAACATTTTCTATGTTTTACAAGCTTTTAAATACCTTTTCAAACCAATCAAATCAATTTTTTTAATTAAAGAATAATTTAAACAAGTTTCAAAGGGTAAAAAAAAAAAAGCTTTAAAGACCAAGAACTTTCTATGAAATGTCTTGTTCTCAAATAAGACTTTCACAAATTCATACTAAAAAAAATCAACATATATATTAGCTCACTTACTCTTAATGTATCAATCTCCATTTTCTCTTCAAATTAATTTCAATTGGACTCCAATTTCCATTTAAATATCTTCCATACTACCTATCTTTTACAAGCTTTAATACAAACAAAATCATTGGTGATAATTGTGTTTTTTCATCACAAACATATATTCAAATCTCCTTTGGTTTAACAAATTTTGAACCTCTATTTGTTAGCATGTGTTAAGCTACCAACCTAACAAAATAATATAGTAAGTTAATTATACAAAGTTTGTGATATAACTATAAATTCATATCATATTATACAAAACTTAAAATATTGCTTTATTGGTTACGTATGACAGTATTTTCACAATGTGTATCCATTAACCTATATTAACTAGAAGATGAAAAGATAGATAACTCAAATAAAGGGAAGTAATAAAAATGTGTTAAATAATTAAAAATTGATTGCAAATATTTATAAACGTGCCTCAGATGCTAATTGTGTAGTTAGAGGTTGCTCTATGTTATGCACTTACAATATGATTAACAATCAATGAGTTTTAATTTATAATATTATTGACAATTCCAATAGACAAAAGACACATACATCTATAAATATCATTTTTTGGCCCTCTTCAACAAATTTTGTATTATAACAACATTATTGTCATACACTAGCCACTTCAATTCAAAGGACTAGTAAAATCTAACTTATCTCTCCTATAGATATTTAAGCAAAGTTATCATGCTTACAGGTTTGATTTTATCAAGCCTCTTCATCTAGTCATTGAAATCTTCTACAAATGTCGACTATGCATAATTTTAAAACTATATTTTCAGTTCCTTTCCACTCTAATTCCTATACCAATTGTGATAAGTATGCATTGTACATATTCAGTGTATGGTGTTTGGTTGAGTCTCTTCTATAACTCTATAATCAATTTATTGCTAAAATTTCAAAGTGGCATGTACATAACCTTTTATATGTCTGATATTATAATGAGATCATCTTCATCCTCCAAGTTTAAATCTAATACAAGTAAGCTCATAAAATATAGTGTTTTCTACTTTCATAATTGCCTATGTTAAAGGATATATCCCCCCTTCCATATCCCTCCAAACTATATTAGCAATTGGCTTTGGAACTTTATCTTCAAAAGGCAATCATCAAGACCAAATATTAGTCTTAAATGTCTCCATATTCTTTTTATGACTTCATGTATAACCATTTGAACTATAACAAACATATGAAATTAGTATTCCATTCCTTAATATTATTACATAAAATTTAATTTTATTACTTACATGTAATAAGAAATTTTCTTAATTCTTTGACAACTATATCTCTGCTATGGATCCAAGATTGTTAAATTTCAATTCATTTATATACCCTTACAGTTTGGTATATTCATTCACAAAAGTCTCTAGCTATCTCCTGCATAAGTTTCCTCTTGACTGTTTTACATATATTAGAGTTAAGAAATATATTCAAAATTTCTCTACATTATTCAATCATTTTAAATATTAATATGCTAGGCTTTTCAAGAATTTTATTGTTGAAATATCTCATCAAGAACTCAACAAATGTTATTTCAGGTTTGTTTGTTTTATAACTGGATATATATTTTAATTTTGAAATGTCTTTCATTCTCGTATTATTCAACACTCCCATGTACATCCTTCAATACATCCAACCTTGTTTTTTTTTTCACTCTTCTTCCACCTTAAATTGAATATTGTTTACACTAATTATTCAATAACAACATCTTTGAACTCCTTTGTAATTGAAAATTCTCTCCCAAATGACTACTATAGTGTTATGCCAATTGGTTTATGCTTGATTTTTTTACTTAGTCTTCACAAATTTTTACCAAGATCATATTCTTTAGGATATTTATCATTACCCATACGACTCCCACAATCCATTGAATTAATTTCAACTAGTTGATGATTATTTAGAGCACGTACTTAAAATTAATTTAACTCCTATTGAACATTAAGTCTTGTACCATACAAAACTACATTATCATCTTTTTATCTTTAATGACTTCATCATCGTCATCATTTTCATTGGCAACATAATCATCGTCACCTAAACCTATCCTACTTACTACGTCATAATGATCTTGCTCATCATCTTCATGTTCACTATGATCTTGTTGACTTGAACCCACCCTTAATTCTACTTCATATTATAGTGTAGGAACTAGAATTAGTGTATCCAATTTTTGTGTAACATACACATCTACAATCTCATGATTCTTTATCAAGTTTATTAGACTAATACAATTTTCATTTCATTTAAAATCTTTAGTGACTTGCTAAACTCAAAACTAGGGATTTTGTTATAAATCTTAACTTGGAAGCACCATAAATCCTTTTCCATCTCATATATTTGTCTGTAACTCACTTGTTAGATTTTAATCTAAACTTCCCACTATAAAATAGCCTTACACAATCATCCATTACAAACTTCCATATATTGATCAGAAAAAATCATATTAACATTCAATGTTGCAAAATATATAGTAAACCAACAAATATACATTATATGTTTTTAACAGTTCATGTTATCTTGTCAACAAGATATGAGAGTGTTAAAGTGTCATAAAACATCTTTAACGTAGAACTTCATTAAATTTACTACTTATTTATAGCAAATGAAAATTTTTTTATTTTACTTTCATCCTGGAATGAAACTTCATTTATATTTCATTTTACAGGGGCTACATTATTATCAAGTAAAGTGTAGATCTTTGGAACTTAGGTGTATATTTTGGATATAAATCTTTCTAAGACAAAAGGGTGTATGAAAGTAAAATCAAAGGATAATTTGTTGTTGTTGTTGTTACTAAACATAGCATGGATAGGTTACGTATGTATGGTGATTCCCTGGGAAGTTACAATTAGTGGGAAGCTTTATTGTAGAGTTGTTCATGTCTTATTATTGTCAACACTAAGTACCAGTGTTTGTTATATCACACTAATTTTAAGCTACCTAATTTTTCTAACTTTAAATAAATCAATAATTGAGAAAGAAAAAGATAACAATTGCATAAATATTCGTGGAATTATACTTAAATTCTAGGTGGTTGATCTCTCTTTATAATATGTAGTGAACCATGACAACTACAATAGACCATGGGTAATACAGACAAAGCATAAAATCTAACATATTATCACGACTTGAAATAGGCACGTGATCGATACGTGGAACTCGAGGACCGAAACCCTCAAATCACACATAAATATATTATTAATGAAAAAAATAAGTTCAGAATATAAGATAAATAAATAATAGGATAATCATGAATAAGAACAATATGATACATAATAGAGATACAATAATGTTAGATGTGTTAGAAGAAAAAATTACAATATACTAAATATTGCAACTGTAAATGTTAGAGTAAAATACAGATGAAAGCAAATGACAAGCGCACTTAGGAGTAGATAAGCTATAGCCAACACGTCTCGAAAGTCACTGCTGCAAAGTTGGTAGTATCTGAAAAATAGAGTTGAGGGAAATTAGACCTCATTGAATAAACTTATATTGCCCAACAATATCTAGTGACATGCTCACACACAATAATGCACTAATACTAAAATATGCACATATATGTGCTACATGTTAAATTACATCAACTGCACAAATAACTTTGGAGAAGGAACATTTGAAGGACCCTACTCTCCAGAGGTGACTCATCATAGTACTAAACCTCAAATGGCTATGGAGAGCTAATCATCACCAATGACCCATCCATACTCTTACTCTTATATAGTTATAAGGCTCTCTTAATTCAAAAAGATTGTAGGGACCAAGCATCACCAATAAACCAGCTCTCACTCAA
>JAOXYD010000008.1:16700381-16711597 GCA_028565735.1 Pinacopodium congolense | reverse complement strand
AAAAGCAAAGTCTTAACCATAGCTTTGTTTTGATTTCGTGAAGGACTTTAATCAGACATTAAATCTATTTTTAAACTTGAATAAATCATCAAACATCCAATCCATAGCTCCTTTAAACATTTGGTAATTTTCATAATTTTTCAGAAGCAATAAAAAAATCGTTTTCAAAGTGTTTAAACTAAAATATCCATGTTTTAAGCTTTTTCCAATTTTCAATCAATTTCTTTAGATTTTCCTAAATAATTGTAATCCAATAAACCTGGTAATTAAGCAACATATTCTTTGTGGGATCGACACTCGTAGTTTTAAATTTTACTTCACTTTATTACTTTTGCAATAGGTGCACTTGCCTAAAATGTCCGTTGGTTTCCAAGTAAAATTATTTCCGATCACTCGTTATTTTTAAAGTCACCTAACCAACGCAAAAATTATGCGAATTCAATTAAATATTTCAAATTCTAGCAATTCAATAACAACCATAAACTTACATAAACAATAGATTATAGGGAATAGAGAGTGAAAACTGATTTTCATAGTGATTCGAGAAAATAATCCTTGCATATGTCCACTTTCCAAGATCCCACTTGGAATTTTCACTATGAAAAAATCTCCTTTAGGATGAAAAGAAACCTTTACAATCTTCTTCAAATAGGTAAGAGAAACCTACATCAATCTTCTTTTCAAGAGTAAAGAGGAGCCCACAATAATTTTCTTTCTAAGGGTAAGAAGAACTCTTAAAAGGGTGAAGAGTAACCCTTTCTCATTGAATCCAATCTCAATAAACAAAACCTAAAACTTAACTCAAGCTAAGATTAAAAAAAAACATAAGACATAATTACATTATATTGCTAGATTAAAATAATGCCTAAAGGAGCTCAATGACATAATGAATGCAAGTGTAAACACTTCATACTTTTTCTCAAACTCATTCAACTTATAACACCAATCCAAAAACCATTCAATGAATTAACATTCACAAAAATTCATAAAGATGCATAAAGATTGCTCTAAACAACTTAAAATATCTATTTATAAGATATCTAATCTTTAAGATCATTAGAGACTCAAACTAACGATTAGATCCACTTAAGATGCCATTAGAAATAATAAAAGCTAACAATTATACATCTAGACCCTTGACTAGTTGAGATGGTCATCCACTTGATCACACTAGTCTATTAGTGCCCTAATTTCTAACATACTACTTGACCAATCTCCAATTTTTATTTAACAATTCTTTTTTATATCAGTTTTCTAACTTCTGCTGAGGCTTTCCAAGCTTTTCAAATATCTAAAACCAATGTCTTTTGACTAAAAAATGATTTAGACACGTTTCAAAATTCTATAAAAGTATCTAAAGAACAAGACCTTTTAATTAAATAAGAAAACCAAATATGTCTTGGTCTATAAAAATTTAAAATTTTTTTGGAACTTTTCATTCCAAATAACTTCCAAACATTTTTAGAATAATTCCTTTGCAATAAAAACAACTTCATTCAAGTTTAAAATTTCATCCAAAGTGATTTTTGTTATCAATACTAATGGCTCGCAATTATACTTATTTTAGACATGTTTTTAAGGTCATACTTCTAGATTTCAAGTGATTTGTGTGAATAATTAATTCATTCTTGAATAAGATACTGCTTATGTTATTTTCACTGTATGTTCATATTTTTATAGGAATTTGAAGACAAATTCGATGCACTTTTAGAGATAGAAGGGATGTGGAATGAATTTAAGGAGCTAAAGCGTAAAGTCGTGAAGTCTTACTCAAGTTTTAAGGCTAAAGGATGAATAATAAACAGTGCATCAAGAGAAGAGCAAGAGTAGCAAAAAGCTACGCAGCTCACGACCATGAGCATGACACCCGAGAGGTTCATAATTAAGGCCTTGATTGGTTTAACTTTCTGTTTTTTATGCATTTTAATTGATTTTTATGGGTTTTTTCAAATTTTTATTGCATTTATATGTTGTTTTTTTAGTTTACGTGCTATTTTTTTAATTTATATATTTTAAAAAATAAAAATAGAAAACCTAATTTAAAAACCTAACAACACATGCCCTAAGCTCATGGTCATGAGCCACGCCATAAGCATGAGACCTCAAAGAATCAAGAGAAGGCTCACGAGTGACTAGGTCAGGTTGTTCTGAATTATCAGATGTATTTTTTCATTATTCCCTTAGTTTGACTTTAATTGTTAAGATTTCTATTGGATTCATTTATAGAGTTAATGACAGTGGTTTTTGGCTATTATGAGAATGTAAACATTAATTCTAATGGTGTGATTGTATGTCTTTAGATTAATAAATCAAATTTGTGGTTACATCAATATATAAGTGGTGCATCTTGCATAAAGACCTAGAGATAGGCTTATATGAGATACCCTAATTAAGTATGAACTTAATCAAAAGAATAGATTCCATAGAGCACATTAATACATTTAATTGATATTTTGAGATAAAGAAAATTTTTTTCTTAATTTATCAATTTGAATAAAGGTTAAATAACTCAAGAGAAAGTGTAGTTTAACTTAGGGAATCTACGGTCCAAGACAATCTAAAGAATCTATCAAGTTAAGGATGCATGATGAATGCGAATATATCCTAGATGGATCAACTATCTAGATCTTAACGTCACTATTACTTATTAGTTATTATAAGTTTGGTTTTGAATAATCTTTAGTTATTTTGTTTATTTGTTAATTAATTATTTACTCAATTGTTAAATAGGCTAGATAATTGAGATAGGAAATTGTTACTAGCTCTAATCCTTGTGGATTGATGAATTGGACTCATAATAATTATATTACATTGTGATAGGTTCATTTGCCTAGATACGTATTTTGATAGTGTTTGATTATGATTATTAGATTTAAATTTTATTAAAAGTTAGATATGCATCACACGCATTAAATGTTTTGCCCCATTATCAAGGATTATATAATTAGTATTTTTTAAAATCTTTGTTAGTTTATTTTTGTTTTTTAATGTATGAAATTATTATTTAGATGCACTCTTTATCTTTACTTTTATACAATTTTTCTTTGTTCAAGAACTCTTCTTTGCTTGATCTTTTGTTTTTTCATTTAATTTTCCCTTTAGGTACCTTATTGTATGACTAGGAGTCATTCTACAAAATTCACTGATTCTGATACTGAAGTTTAAAGGATATTTATGAGAGGTTTAAAGGAGTAGAATTCTGATAATTCTACAAAGATTAAGGTTCTAAATATATAAGACATGGATAGAGAAATGGGAATAAAAACTCAACTAACTATAGGGGATTTGTCAAGACCCTCACTATAAGACATGAATCTAATATATATAGACTGAGGTGGAGACTGCTAGCTTTGAAATAAAGCCTTAGAGGGTCTAGACATTTTAGAATTTTGTATGATTTTATAGGTTGCTAGATGAGGACCCCAAAAGCTTATATTGCCAATTTTCTAGAGAACTGTGACATATTTAAGTTGGTGTTTTTAAAGAATCTATTAGGTCAAGACTCATTCCATTCACCTTGAGGAGTATAGTCAAATCTTGGCCCAAGTCTAACGCACCTAGTTCTATCACTTTTTAGAACTAATTGGCAGAAAAATTTCTTACCAGGTATTTCAATTCCTATCGTATGCTAAATTACATAATGAAATTATTTCTTTTTTGTAGTGGAAATAGGAAAATCTCTATGAGGCTTAGGACCATTGGAAGGGCATGCTAAGGAAGTATCTGCACCATGGCTTTGACCTTGGCATGGTTATGCAGACCTTTTATGGCACATTGAATTTTACAACGAAACAACTAATTGATGCATCCTCTAGAGGTACAACAAGTTTTAAGACTCTCAAGCAACTATAGACTCTCGAGCAATTATAGTAACTTATAGAGAACATTTCCATGAATACATACTAGTGGGGTAATGCATGACAAAGGTCTAAGCCTAGAAAGGGAGTGTATAGTGAGGATGTAGTAGCTCCTTTAGAGGCCAAGGAGAATGCACTTATAAGGAAGTTGGAGAGTGTAATGGTGGCTTCTGTTTCCTCTCATGTAATGATGTGTGATTTCTATGGAAGAGGGCACCCAAATTATGAGTGTTAATCATCGGGAGCTATAGATCAACTTGAACAAGCTTACTATGTGGGATATAATTTAGGGTGGCACAATCATCCTAACTTTTCATAGAGAGCTCAAGGTTAGTTAGGACAGAACCCTCCACTAGGCTTCTAGCAATAGTAACATAAACAACCAAGCCTAGCAATGCTACTTGCTAATTATAACACCACTTCAAATGCTTGATTTCGAATGTAGAAGTCTCAATCAAGAATTTAGAAAATCAAGTTAGGCAACTTGATAGGAGTGTTTCAAAGAGATCACTAAGCACTTTACCTAATAATACTGAGAAAAACCTGAAGAAAAAAGTGTATATGGTGTTCTTGGGTTATGAGAAGGAAGGAGCTAGTGAGAAGGAAGTT
This sequence comes from Pinacopodium congolense, assembly GCA_028565735.1. Lineage (NCBI taxonomy): Eukaryota > Viridiplantae > Streptophyta > Magnoliopsida > Malpighiales > Erythroxylaceae > Pinacopodium > Pinacopodium congolense. Next base: position 16,707,131 of record JAOXYD010000008.1, on the reverse strand, counting down.
ATGAAGGTGGTGTATAAGAAAGAAGCTTTAAGAGTGGAATATGGGAAAGAAGCTAAGAAAGACGAGAAGAAGGAGTAAGAGATTAAGAACGTAAAGCCATAACTTCAACATCCTAATAGTTTTAGCAACAAGAAATTAGAGGAGTACTCAAGTAAGTGCCTTGAACATATTAAGAAATTAATTACTAACACTCCTCTTGTTGAATATCTTACACAAGAACTAAGATATACGAAGTTTGTGTATGTTGTTCTTAAGATAAAGAAAGTGAGGGATTCTTTAAGGATGATGACAAGTGAAGGATGTATGACTGTATTTGTCGACAAGTTGCACAAATGTTGAAAGACCCAGGGAGCCAATCCTTGCATGATTGGTAGTTTATACTTGCATGATGCACTAGCCAATCTAAGGGCTTGTATAAGTCCTATGTTAGATAAAATTTTTCATAAACTAAGATTAGAAATCATAAGGCCTACTAGGATGAGTATCTAGTTAGAAAATAGATCAGCTAAGTACCATAGGGGAATTATAGAGGATGTTTTAGTAATGATGTATAAGTTTATATTTCCTGTTTATTTTGTGATCTTGGATGTTAAAGATAAGGTAAGATTCCTTCGATTTTAGGGAGACCTTTTCTAACTACTTTAAAGGGATGGATTGATGTTCTAAAAAAGAAATTAATTCTTAGAATTGAAGATGAATCAATTATTTTTTCTACTTATAAAACTGTTAAGTTCTCCTTAAATGAAAAACATTATTCTTCTTCTTCTTTTGATAACTCTATTTATGGAACTCCAAGTGTATTGCAAGGGAGAGTAACATATGAGTCTTCAGAGTTCGAGCTAAATGTCGAGCCATAAGTATCATGGAGAGAGGAGTTCAATCCTTAGCATGAAGGAGCTAAATGAATGGAGAAAGGAAGATAAGCAAGGCATAAAAATCTCTAAAGAACAAAAAAAGCAAGGCTCGAAAAAGAGAAGCAATAGAGGATAATAATGAAGAGGTCATTGAGCTTATGAAGTTAAACAAGTGCTAGTTATGAGGCAACCCAACCTTTATTAAATTTTATTATTTTTATTTTATTTTTTCACTTTAATTTGATTATTAGGTTTTGTTGCATGTAATTTGAGTCATTGCATGTTTGATTTTGTTTCATTGGCATATGTTCTTCAATCAAGTTTCTTTAAGTTTTACATCATTCCTAAGAGCTAAGGTGATCCAATTTTCATTTATAATTGTTTAGATGGTTTTAGGAAGGCTTTAAAACACATTTTAAATGATAAATAATAAAATTAGGCTTATAGATGTCCTACGTCATGAGGAGCACATGCGTGTTACACAGCCTAGCTTATAACTGTGACCAAAACTCAAGACATGCTCACGAGTTAGGCCATGTAAGGTGTTTTAAAACACACCTACCTGATTTTCTCCCATATTCTTTACCATGTTTTCAACCTTCCTTCGTCACCTCATATGTCTATACCTCGTCAATCTAAAATCAACCTTTAAACTTAAGTTTTTGTCCATCAATTCAAAGGTTACATCAAATCACTAAGGTATGTCTCTTTTATTTACATTTAACACTTAAGAATTAGGGTTTACTTCATGATTTAGTGTTTACACATTACTAGGAATTTGTAGGTAGATTTGGTTTGATTTTTCATCATTCTTGAGTTCATTTCACATTGCCCATTCACATTTATATTAATTTGAAAGAATTTTCATGTGGGCGTGAGTGTTGGATGAAAATTGGATGCCTTGGTCGTATCAAACTATTATTTTCATGCTTTCATTATGTTTATTGTGATATATATGATTATGACACTTACAAAATCACTCTTTGATGATTAACTCACTATGGCATATGGTATTGATGCACACTTGAATCGAATGAAGTTTAGAGTGTTTAATGTGGTGAGGATGATACATAGTCTTTTAATTGGGATTATTATGCCTACAAGAATACATGTTTTAGTTGTGATTCATGAACATCTTACCCATTATGGTTAAGTGGTCTCTTTAGCATGTCATTATCATGATTGAGTTCAATGGTTGATTGTTGCGATGGACTCATAAATCTTATTTTGATGTAATTTTGAAGCATATTATATGACTTATATGTTTAATGCTCCCCATTCTTTAATGATTATAGTAGTATGTGTATGTATAATCATAAGGGTTCTACATCCAAAAGTTAGGTATGAACTTCACTACTCACACATGCTTTTGCATTATTTACTGATATCATGTCTAGAGAAAAGTTGAAGGCCAAGAGGTTACATATGGAGGATGCCTCTTCTTCAAAGACTTAAAAGTTGAAGCATCTACCCCTAGGTTTAGTAATCCAAAAGCTTTATAAAAATACCAGACATTGAAGGAACTCAATATTGAACCTAACAAATACTTAGTTTTTGAAGACCTAGAGAAATTGGGAGTAGTAAACTCTATAAGGCACTATCTAATGGAATGAGGGTGGAACTTGTTCTTAAATATTAAGGAATCAGGTTATGAGAATCTATTATATGAGCTCCTTGTGACATTCCAACTCAAAAAGTACCTGGTGGAAAGATGGAATAATGATGTGATCAAATTCTAACTAAGAGGCAAGTAGTTCTCCTTGTCCTTTTGGGACATCGAAATAACTCTGAGAGTTTAAAATAATGAGTTAAGAGACCTAGTAGCCACAAAAAATGCCAAGTTAGATTTTTAGACTCCATATGAAGCTGCACATTTTTGGCAAAAAATTGGCTATGGGGAGTTTCAAGAAGGGGTGACAAAGAGCACCAAGATCAAGTTTCCAGCAATCCAAATCATTCACTACTTAATCACATATACAATTAAAGGGAAACATGAGAGCCCAAGAGCAGTCAATCTGGGAGACCTTAGTCACATGTCATATGCGGTAAATGGTGATAATTGCAACATATGAGGCATCCTAGCTCTTTAATTTAACAATCATAGCAAAAGGATGAATGGGTCACTTAATGGATCTTTTTACATTACAAGGCATACAATGAACCTGGAGTTTAAGTTAAGCACACTGGATTTAAGGAGAAAGATAGACATGGAACCCCTAATGCCTCAATCTCAATTCAAATGGGCCTTGATACAAAGATTAAGGGGTGTCTCAGGCTTAAGAGATCTCAGCCTCCTTCAAGTGAGCAAGCCGATAGTGAAGAGATGACAGAGGATTATGAGGATGATAAAGACAAAGATGACACTGAGGCTAGATCTTCTAATAGTATCGACCCCTTAGTTGCATAGATATAGGAATGATACTAGATGGGTAGAGTACCAATAAGCATAGCAATAGAGATGGTAACAATAGTAGGCAATGTTGTAGTAGCTCATATGTTTTTATCAACAGCCACTATCGCCTCTGAAGGACTGATTACAAGAGTTATGGATCATTAGGTAGTTAAGTCTAATGTTTAGTTTCTTTTATTCTTTGCTTTATATTCTTTGTTTTTCATGTTTTCATTTTCATTATGGATTGTTTGTTTAAAAATGTTTGCATTAGTAGGATTTTGTCTTTATGTTTTTTATTTCGTGTTTTGTTATTGTATCTAACTTGATTTGATCCTCTCAGAAAAGCTTGTACTTTAATATGGTTATTCAAGTAATAAAGTACAATTTTTTATCATTCTCTTTAAAGTGCTAAAAGGTCATGGAATATAATCAAATCTCTTAACTTAAGCCTATTAATCGGTCTTCAACTTTTAAGAGAGCCTTGTTCTCTTATCCTTTTAACACTTTTATGTTTTAGTGCTTTCATCCACAAAATTGAAGACAATTTAGATTAAGTATAGGAGGGAAGATAAGAATGTGTTATCATGTATTCACACTCTTGATTTGTTGTAAATCTGTTGGTGATGTTATGTAGATTATGTATATTCTAACATCTTAGGCATGTTGAAAGCATGTAGATTATGTTATGCCTAAGATGTTAGAATATAGACATAATCAAGTAAGTCACAATCAAGACATAGTATTTGGATCCAAGTAAGTCACAATCGTGACATGCTTCATGTTTTAATAGGAGCGAGTTTTACGTGGTTTTGGATGAGTTAAAGCTATATGGTTATAGAAAACACATGGGAAAACCTAGCAGCTGCTATTTTAAGTTTAGACAACATCTAAGAGAGGAAATGAATAGGTTTTAAAGAGGAAAAAACAAGAAGAAACTCAAGATTAAGGTAGAGACATCAAGATTAACCAACCTGCTCAGATTTTCTAGATCAAAAGGCTTTAAGCTACATATATTCTTTTCTCTATTCCATTTCTTTCCCTTGAATGTTTAATTTGAATAGTTGTGTGTTGAACAAGATTATGGATTGCTAAACATATTTTAAGGTTTATTCTTGAATTTTTTGTATTTTATCTTATTAATTTAATATATCAATGTTTTGTGATATTTATTGAGCTTATAATTGATTCGAATTAAGAGGTTGGATTGATTTATTTGAGTTAGGTTATGCAACGAGATTTGGTGGCTGAATAAACCTACAAATATTGGGTTAATAAGTAATTGAAGAGAAATATTGATTGCTTGTTAATTATCCTTAGGATTACTTCAAATCCAATTGAGTATTTAGGAGTAGTTTTGTGAATTTAAAGGTTGCAAATCAACTTATATCTATTTTAATTAGGATTACTTGATTAGATCTCGAGAGAGGATAATTAAACTATTGGATATATAGGATAGAAAATAGTTAAATCAATATGGTAAAAGGAGGATAAAACAAGGATAGAATAACCCCTAAGTTTCCATCATTAAGTAACTTCATCATTTTTTCTTTCTTCTCCGTGTTCATTCTTTGAATTTTGATAACTTAGTTTAATTTTTAGTTTGTATAGTTTTATTTTACCTTAAATAAAGTATAATTCAAGTTGTTAGGTGTTTATATTTGTAAGCCCTATAGCACCCAAGAGGGAGATGAATTGGATGTTCAAATAATTTCATGCAGAATTAAAATAATTTAAACACCTTATACCAATTTTAATCAAATGCAATTTCTAACAAAAATTAACTTAAACAGAATGCCAAACTTTGTGTCAATATTAAACAAATTCAATCAATAATTAAGCAAACACAAAGCACAAATATAAAAGAGATAAGGAAGAGAAAGAACACCAAGATCTATAGAGGTTTGTCTACTCCAAAGATAGACTACACCCTCTCTCCAATTACTTGTAGGAAATTTACTAACAACTAATCTTACTTTAATTGGACAAAGTGTAACCCTTACAACAATCTTGATTCAAGGCCATGAGGAACCTTTACAACAATCTTAATTCAAGGCCAAGAGGAAACCTTACAACAATCTTGATTCAAGGTCAAGAGGAACCCTTACAACAATCTTGATTCAATGTCAAAAGGAAACTTTATAGAATCTTGATTCAAGGCCAAGAGGAACCTTTACCAATCATGTTCTAAGTTAAGAGTAACCTATCAATCTTACTTTTCACAAAGAGGGTGAAGAATAACCCTTAACAATAATCTTTTTATGGTAAAGAGGAGCCTTTCCAATGCAACCAAAGATTATAATTTTTGTCCTACAAGGACAGCTCCTAATCCAAGCTCCCTTGAGCTTTAAACTAAGCTTATATAGCTTATGACAACCTTGATCAAAATCAACACAAGATAAGGGCTAAAATGCAATAAATGCAATATGGAATGTCAATGCACAATTAAGGCCTAATCTAATCTAATTCATATTCAAGGATTATCTTAATCCAAAACTTCTTTATCCTAGGTGAAGAGCTACCTAAAAAATATATTTTAAAGGCAAAGAGTAGCCTATTAACACAGCAACAATTAATATAAAATCAATTCCCTAATTTTGTAACCAAAGCACACCTTTTATGGTGTTTCTGTAATGCTCATGCAATATAAAATGATTCTAAATTTTCTAGAGATAAACCAATATTATAACAAGCCTCCTAACACATCAATAGGTTATAAACAATTAGATTGACTAATTAAAAACGTGATTATTGCATATAAATTTCAGATTGAACACTTAGACATAAAATCTGTCAAAATAAGCAGTCTTAAAGTTCCAACCTATAAACACAAGAATTTAATCACCCAAATGATGCAAATTAAATGAAATAGATAGACTGAAATATCAATCTATATGTTAACAATAAATCACAGGAGTAAACACAAGTTTACCACATCAAACAGATGATCTAAATCAAGAGAGAAACTAGAATGCTCAAACCTAGACAACTTTGAGAAACCTGCAAAGATTAAGCTTTAAAAAAACAATATAATCACTCAAAAATTTAAACAAAAATGCTGAAAACCTCCTAAGACCTTAATAAAACTGAAAGCATCAAATTTGTACACCCAGAAACTGATTAAAACTCAAAATCTAAGTGTTCAAAAGTATTGTATAGAAAAGTTGATAGATTTCAGGTTTTTGTGTTCTTTGAGTTAAAACACACGATTTGAGTGCTTAAAAATTGAAGTAAAAGATCCTATGCACTCTTGAGACCTTAAAAAAATGTTTATGATAATTTTGAATCAATAAAAATGATTTTTCAAGCTAAAAAAATGAAGAACACAGAAGATAAACCAAAGTAAACCAAAGCAGAGATAGCTTTGGTGTGCTTGACTTTGAAAGCTTTAAACAAATGATTTAATGGATCAAAAAATCAATTGAAAGCTTTTTAAGTTTCATCTATATCTAAACAAATTAGAAACTCAAAATTTACAGCACAAGGCTAGTTTGAATTAGCTAAAAG
>JAOXYD010000008.1:16687844-16700281 GCA_028565735.1 Pinacopodium congolense | reverse complement strand
TTCGGGTCTATTCAGGTCGGGTGCATCTCGGGTTCATATGAAATCGGGTTCGGGTTGGGTTCAGGTCGGGTGCAGGTAGGGTTCGGGTCGTTGACTTTTTTGGTCAATTCGGGTCAAGTCGGGTATGGTCCAGGTCAGGCAAGTCGGGTTATTGGGTCGGGTCAATTTTTGACATCCCTAGTTGGGAGTTAGATTCTATAACCTGGCTTCCAAGTCCAGGTCATGCAGGTCGGGTTATCGGGTCGGGTCAATTTTTGACATCCCTACCGCTGTATGAATTTTGTAACCTGTCGTATCTATTAACCAAGACCACTGTATATGCCATGTGCAGTGAAAAATAGAAACAAAGCGCAATACTATAAGAATTACCCTTGGAGACTAGGGTTCTATAAATGTTCCTTCTCCAAAATCATTTGTGTATTAGATGTGATTTGAAATACACCATATACCTTTATATAGTATAGTATCAACATATTTCTAAGTGTGAGCATGTCATTTAGATATCTTAGGACTATATGAATTTATTCAGTGATGTTTGACTCCCTTTAACCCTATTTTTCAAGACAACTACCACAAACTTCCTAAAAATGACTTCTAAAAAGTTTCGGTTGCAGTAAACCTACCTCTATGTAATTTTTTTCTATTTTACATATACTTATACTCTAGCATTTGCAGTGATATAATTTAGTATGATGTAAATTTTCTTCTGACACACACTAGCTTGATTATACATTTATTGTGTATGTACTTATCCGTGCCTGTATTATTATTATTTTCCTTAAATTTTATGTACATTTGTCATTAATAATCATATTTAAATATGATTTGAAGGCTTCGGCTCTTGAGTTTCACGTACCGATCGCGTCTATTTCAAGTCATGATAATTAAAAACCCTTTTCTCACTAACTGAAAAACTTATCCTAGAGAGGATTCAGTTGTATTACTCAATCGATAATCATATTTTAAGAGTGATCCCATCAATTGATGAATAATGTAACCTAGAAAATTATTTGATTCTTCAATAGCAACCCTAACAAGAATAATGTGGAGGAAGGCTTCAGAAAACCTTATCAACTATATATGTGATTTGACATGCTCCATATTTGTTTATATAGTAAACATATTTTATGTGCAAGCATGTCATTTGGGTGTGGTAAGATGATATGAACTTACTCAGTGAGATTTAACTTCCATTAACCTTATTTTTCATATCAACTACCACTAACTTCACAATAGTGACTTTTGAGGAGTGTCGGTTATAACAAACCTACCTCTATATATGTTTTTTTTTATTTTTTTCACATGTATTTGTACTCTAAAGTCAATAGTGACATATTGTAGTATGTTATAAATTTTCTTCTAACACACACTATCTTTATTATACATTTACTATATATGTACTTATGCTTGCTTATGTCATTATTATTTTTCTTAAATTTAATGTACATTTATCACTAGTAATCAAGCTTATGTGTGATATAAGGTCTTCAACCCTTTAGTTTCACATGCAAGTCACTTACCTATTTTAATCTATGAAAAATTTGGTATTAGAGCCTAAGTTACGTGATTCAAAGCCTAGGGTATCATTCTATTTGTTATTACGAACTCAAAGGAATTTAATTTAACTTTAAAATAACTCCCTCACTTGGAATAATTGTTTATTTTTAATTAATGTTACTGACCGTTCCTTTACTTCTTTTTCAATATGAACATATGCACTTAATTCCTCAGTTCGCTTGACTAAGAGGCCTACCATAAGGCCTCGACATAGAATGAGGTGCCTACCCCTACAACATTAGCTGAAAGTGTGGTAGGTGTAGGAAGACTAGGACTCAATAGGGAATTTCGAGCCAATATGCCCCAAAATTTGTTTTAGATAAGCTAAGGAAGAAAAATCAATATGTATTATAGTTGAGATCCTATATCATTAACATAACTATGAACTGTTGGGAGAAGTTCTCTACTTCTGTAGATATAAAGAAGCAATTAGAGAGAATCCTTACGAAAGAAGGTGCCTTGAATACTAAAGAGAAAAGAAAAAAACATTCCACTACGTCTTTCAACTCTCAGCAACAACAATAGAAGTAATTGAATTTAACACCATGGTACAGTCTAAGTTGGGACTCCCGATATAGGGTCATTTGTACACATGGCAAAGTAAGATTGAGTTATAAGTATTTAGAGGATCCAAGATCAAATCCTGAGCAGGTAGTAATAGTGGTGAATAAAGATCTGGGTCTAGTAATTCTAGCTTGACATCTTCTACTTGTCAACCGCATGATAGGGTACATTAAGACTTATATGACATACCTCCAAGAGTTTACTACAAATGTGATTAGTAAAGACACTTAATCAGGGGCTGGCCAATAATAGGATATTAGCAGCCCTCTTTCAATGTGGCACAATTACCATTTCAAAAGCTTTAAGGGGTTCACATTTTAATGGCTAGCAGGGTCAAAGTTTTAAAGGGAGAAATTTAAAAGATAAATTTAGAGGTCATAATCAAAGACAATCCTCTAACTCTCAGCAGTCAAGTTGTGGTCAGGCCAGGGTATTCACTCTCACACCACAAGAAACATAACTCTGAACACAATAATATCAGGTATTCTTCTCATCCTTAGATTAGAAGCTAAAGTTCTAATATATCTAAAAACTACCCATTCTTTTATGTCATCCAACTTTGTTATAAGACTAGACATAGTACCGAATAAGATGGAAGAACCCTTTTCTTTCTCTACACCTCTTAGAGATACCATAGAGGCGGATTTGATTTACTATTCATGCCCTATAAAGATTGATAGAAGGATGTTAACAGTGAACCTAATGATAGTGTCAGTCATAGATTTTGATGTAATATCGAGGAAGAACTAGTTGTTTGGTCATTATGTCACTCTTAATTATAAAAAGAATAAAGTAGTGTTTTAGATTCTAAGTGACATGGAGTTCACTTTTAGAGGAAATAAAAGAACCATACCATCTAATATAGTTTCAGTGTTAGTAGCCAACAAAATATTCATATAAGGATGTCAAGGATTTTTTGCCTCAATCAAGGATATATCTGTAAAATAACAAACTATAGAGTGTTCTAGTGACTTAAAAGTTTATAAATGTATTTCTTAAAGAGAAATCAGGGTTATCTCTAAAGAGGATAATTGAATTCTTCATTGAACTACTCCTTGGTAAAACCTCTATTTTTATACCTCCATATATGTAGAATCCAAAGAATTAAAAGAGCAATTACAAGATTTATTAGATAAAGGCATCACCAGACCTAATACATTACTATAGGATGCACTGGTACTATTTATAAAGAAGAATGATGGTTTTCTTTGGTTATGTATTGACTACAAACAGTTGAATAAGGCGATCATCTGTAAACAAATGCTCACTACTCAAAATCAAGGATCTATTTGAACAACTTAAGGGTATTAGATACTTTCTAAAATCGACCTAAGGTTTAAACAATTCTAGGACAGGTTCGTGATTGTCTTTATTGATGATATTTTGATATATTCACGAACAAACAAAAAACACTCATAACACTAAATAATGGTACTACAAAAACTTTGAGAAAGTCATTTGTATTTCAAGTTCTCAAAAAGTGAATTCTAACTTGAGAGTGCTACATTTTTAGACACGTGGTCTCTCAAGATGAAATATAAGTGGACCTAAAGAAAGTGAAAGTTGTAACAAATTAGGAAAGACTTAACACGATGATAAAAGTGTGAAGCTTCCTAGGATTGGCAAGCCACTATTAGAGATTTGTTTAAGTCTTCTCTTAGATAGCAATCCTATTAACCCAATTGATGAAAAAGAATATTTAATTTGTTTAGTCTAATGCCCGCAAGGAGAGTTTCCAAAAGCTGAAAAAAGTGTTTAATTGTACCATTAGTATTGACTTTCCCAATAGAAGGTGGAGAATTTAAGTTATATTGTAATGTTTCAAAAGTTAGCCTAGGAAGCGTGTTGATGTAGAATGGTAGGGTAATCCCTTATGCTTTTAGGCAACACAAAATGCAAAAGTAAAATTATCCGACTCATAATTTAGAGATGGCAATAGTGATATTTGCCTTAAAGATTGGCAGACATTATCTATATGGTAAAACAAGTGAGATTTACATAGATCAAAATAGTCAAAAATATTTATTTTAGTAGAAGGATTTAAATTTGAGGTTAAAAAAAAAGGTGGATGGAGTTGCTGAAGAACTATGACTACACAATTCAATATCATCCTAAAAAGGCAAATGTCATAACAAATGCACTAGGAAGGAAGTCCTCGAATAGTTTGGCTTATATCGTAATAGAGAGAAGAGCTTTGACTAAAGAGATATATGATCTGATGGATCAAGGCCCTCGATTTCAATTTTCAGATTTAGGCTAGTATTAAATTATGGACATTGTTATTAGATAAAATCAAGGCCGCTCAAGACTAGGATCCTAAATTTCAAAAACTTATGTATGGAGTTTTTTTTTTTCGAAAATAACTTATATATGAAGTTTACAACGAGCGCAACACAATTTCTGAAGTTGATGAAGGAGGCATTTAAGGATGATGGAACAATATACATTCCAGATATAAAAAACCTAAAGTAAGAGATTTTAGAAGAAACGCTTTATGTGGTGTACAATATACACCTAAATTTCACTAAGATGTATCATAACTTTAAGGACATATATTGGTAGGGCAATATGAAAAAGGATGGAGCTGAGTATGTTTTTAGATACTCAACATGCTAATAACTAAAAGTCTAGCATAAGAGGCCCTTAAGTAAGTTACAACCATTGTCAATTCCTAAATGAAAACGGGAAAGGATAGCAATGGATTTTATAATTGGCCTACCATATCTAAGGAATCTATGTAATTCAAATTGGGTGATTATAGATAAGTTGAAAAAATTACCTCATTTCTTATGAATGAAAACTACCTATTTAGTGTCCAAAATTACAAAGTATATATCTAGCAGATAGTATGTTTCCACAGAGTTCCGTATCGATAGTTTCTGATTGAGAGTCACAATTGACATCTTGATTCTAGAAGTAGTTATAGGAAGCATTTGCCACCAAATTGGATTTTAGTATATCTTTTCATCCTTAGATTGATAAGGAATCTAAAATGTCGATTCAAATCTTCAAAGATATGGGTAAGATGTGTGTGATGGACTTTGGTGGCATTTGAGATTCATACTTGCATCTAATCGAATTCATTTATAATAACAGCTACTACAACAGTATTGAGATGGATCTATACGAGGTATTATATGAATGAAAATGTAGATCATCGACGTGTTAAGAGGAAGTAAACGAGAGGTAGTTAGAAGGTCCAGAACTAATCAAGATCACATAAAAAAGATTATATTAATCAAGTAGAGACTAGAAAGAGCATTTAGCAAACAAAAGAGTTATGTGGATCTAAACTACAAGGAGATGAAGTTCTAGGTTGGAGATTTCGTATTCCTAAAGATATCTTCGATAAGGGGTATGATAAGGTTCAGAAAGAAAGGAAAGTTGTTTCGAAGATATATTGGACCTTACGTGATAACAAAAAGAGTTGGAAACGTAGCATATTGATTGGAATTGCCCTTAGGTATATCTAAAGTCTACTTAGTATTCTACATTTATATTCTTTGCAAGCATGCTTAATCATTTTCATGTACTCCAACTATGGATTATGGAGGTGAATAAGAATTTGACCTACGAAGAGGCATCGGTGGCCATTTTAGATTTTTAGGTGCATCAGCTACAATCAAAACAGATTTTGATGGTCAATTTATTATAAAGGAATGGTGGCACTATTGAGATTACGTGGGAGATAGAGAAAAAGATGTGAGAGTTATATCCATATTTGTTTTCTCAAAAGAAAATTGTTGTAAAATTCAAGGAATATTTTTTAATAAAGGGAGAAAATTATAAAAATTTGAATTTTTATTTATTATTGAAATACTTATTTTATCTTCCAAAATTAATAAATAAAGAAGAACTCATATTTAATTCATTATTTTCAAATATTAGGATCAAAATGAACCATAATCATTTAAGGGGTACATGTATATATATATATATATAATCACAAGGAAGACTAAAAAGTATTATTCTAACCTCTGAACTTTTTCCTAATGCTCTGAACGTATTCCTAACTTCCAACAACCATAACTTCAACATTTGAATATTATGTCCAATAAGCTAAGATTCTATGGAAAGCTCTTGAGACGCTCAATCATTCTCCTAAGCTCATTTCACCAAAATTAACCCAATTTTGGAGAAATCCAAGCTAGAAATTTTTTTACTTTTAGTTAGGTATTCGTTCTTTACTTTCCAATCATTTTTAAGTCAAAACAATGTTGCCATCATTTCTAATAGCCCCAAAAACATAGGAAAGGGGAAAAGATTCAATGGCGATCGACTTATTATGTTGGTGAACAGAAATGGGTTACTATTGAGCATTGGAACTTCGATTCGCCTAAACCAAAATGAATTAGAGTGCATGGTAAGTATCATTGGATTCAGCAATGGTAGATAGTCATTTCTAAGCTAGTCTGGGTTAGTCTAGTAATAAACAACTATCAAAATGGATTTTCCAATTAACCCAAAAAAGGTCTGAAATATTTTAAAAAAATCGATAAGTCATGTGGATTAACTTTCATAATTGTGGTACGATGAAATTCTTGATTGATTATGAGTTGAAAGTTACGAAAATTTTAGGCAAGAACAAGATCAATGACTAAATTACATAATTAGATTACCCTAACAAATTTAATGAGCCTTAGTTTTGTTGATCGAGTCAAATAACTTATAAATGATACTGACTGAAGTATTTCTTTCTTAATTTTCTAGGTGCATCAAGAGTAAAACTCTCATCGCAAGGCTCGGACAGGGAAGTGCAATAATTAGGTAAGTTCATATATATTTATTGATACATAATTCATACCAATCCTTGAATATTGTTTAACGCTAGATAGACGATGACATGTTAAATTAAGATAGATGATATGTTCATATGCATGTGTGTATGATATAATATCGATATATTTATATCTATATATATATATATGCATTGGTATATACATTTATACTATATATACAAATATGTAATTGTATAAACACCATTGTAAAGCCCATGTGATTATTATTATTATGATATCTAAGTATATACATACAGATTGAGTACTTAGGATATATTGCATGCATTTACGATGATCTTTGTATGATTCAATGGTTGGTTGGTGAAATTGCGTTATTGATGTTTGGATTGTGTGTTTGATTGTAATTGTAAACTAGGAAAACTCTATAGAACATGCTATCTGATGGGCATGACATAAGATCATATGTACACTAGTTATGATCATAAAAGATATTATATTTCATGATATTAAGACATGTTACAAACCAATTCTAGTTTATGCTTGATTCTTGATCGAGTCTTTGTGTGATATTTATATTATTGATGTGCTTGTGTTTTGGATATATTGAATAAGGGTCAGATTGTTGGTGATATTAAGCTCTATGCAACCCCTTCAGACTAAGAAAGCCTTATGGCTATTATGAATATAAGTGCATGGCTGAGTTGCTAGTAATATTTAACGTCTTGCAGTAATTCGAAGTTCATAATGATGCTTAATTTCTTTCAATTATTCTAAGTTTAGTATCATGAGGATTACCTTTAGAGACTATGGTTCTATAGATACTACTTTTCCTTGATCATTTATGTATTGGATGTGATTTGACATGAACCATGTATATTTGTATAGTATAGTATCAGCACCTTTTGTGTGTAATCATTTCATTTGGGTACTATAAAATAATATGAACTTATTTAGTAAAGTTTGATTTCCATCAACCCTATTTTTCAAGTCATCTTTCTTCAACTTCTAAACAATGGCTTCGGAAAAGTGTTAGCTGGATCAAACCTATTTCTATATACATTTTTCATTTGTTTTTACATGTACTTGTATTCTAGTGTTTGCAGTGATATAATTTAGTATGTTGTAGATTTTTTTCTGTTATTAGACATTTACTATGAATATACTTATGCGTAATTGTATGTTTTTTTTTTCTTAAATTTTGTGTACATCTTTCCATAAGAAATCAGCCAACAAGACATTCAAGTATCTCCCAAAAGGAAGAAATATAGACACCATTGCCAAATTTGAGCAGGCCCTCGCCAAGGCATGTTCCTCCATGCCGAATTGAGTTGGCCAGGAAGGTTCGAGAGCTAGTCCTTGCTGCCAATTATTATTAAAGGAGAGTATTCTGGCTATTACTTGGATCGTGGACCTCTTAACTGCCCTACCCACAAGAGTTTTATTATTTTCGTCTGATGAATGAGCATCGATCATCCATCATTATACTCTCCTTTACTTCCCAAATTTTTCTTTCTTGTCTCTCACAATACAGGAAAAAAATAAATCTCTGCAATTAACAAACGGTCAGAAAACATCGATAAATAATTAGGTTACAAGGCTTTCACTGCGCGTTTGGAAAACCAGAATACAAAGTAAGTCCTTTTACAGGGAAGTCAACGGCAACCAAAGAATATTTGGAATCCTTTTCTTATAAAATTAACCCAAAAAAAGCAGGAATTTTGAAATTTGAGATGTTGGTACGAAGTAATGAAACTTTTATGGAGTAACGGAACTTTTTTTTTTTTCTGTTTTTTATTTTTGTCTTTATTTTTATTTTTTTATATGGTAGTGGAACTTACTAGTAAGCAATATAAATTATAGACTTATATTATTAAAAAAAACGTAAACATACAGACTTTTTAACAAAAGTTCTTTTCTGAAAGTTTAATACAGACTTTTGTATTAAAAAAATGTTTTGATAAGTTTGAGATTAAATTGATAAAAAACAAAGTTTAGAAATTTAAATATTCTTTTTAGTAAATTTCAGGATCAAAAGTAATATTTTTCCTAATGATAATTCAATATATTCGACTCATGTGATAGATTTTAACTGAGTATTAAAAACTTGGCTATCTTTACGTAAGAAAAGCTGAATTATCAGATTTTCAAAAAGAAAAAAAAAAAGCTGAATTATCAGCATTAGTATTCATAGAGCAGCTTTTGATAACCTCAAATTTAAGATATGGAAACTCACACATCCCACTGTTTCAAAAGGATATATGAAGTAGAACTTTTGTTTTAAAAGCAAGCATGAATAGAATCAAAAGTCACTTCCAGTTTCATAAGTTGAAACTAATAATTGGTCTATGAACTTTAAATTTCACCAATAATGTTGTTTGAAGTGATATTCCCTTTACTTTTAAGATTTTCGTTTACTTGGCTGCTTTATGTCTTGAAAACAGTTGTGGAAATTGGCCTCCACGCATTGAAGTCTAAGCTGAAGGAACAATAGTTTATCAATGGGTATGTAAATATGATGTGACAATTTGAAGGACATAAACCACCTTTCTGCACCTTTGATGTTTGTGTTTGGACTTTGGACTTTGGACTTTGGACTTTGGACCGGGGATTCTTAGCTTCCCAGTTAGTATAGGTTGGACACTTCTTCTGTCTTCACACACAAACTAATTCTAGATCGAGGTAGAAAGAAGACAAACTTACACAGGCCAACTAGTCTTTTTGATTAAAGGAAGTGAGGGGTCTCCTCTGTGTGCCTTTTCATATGTCACTGTTGATAAATGAGTCCTGCATGAATGTTTTAGGTTTCATTCTGCTATAAAATTTCCCTAGTTGATATTCCATCTATATAAATATATATATATATATATATATAAAGCAATATATTGTTTTGCTGCCATTCATTCGATGAATCGACATTCCAAACAAGGCTCTTTGGCTCGTCGGGGTGGGATTTGGCTTCTGATTTGAATAATCGAGATGAATAGTTATTATTATTATTATTATTATTATACGAGAAACATATTAGATGAATTTGATTACACAGTTTTTTTTATTAATTTATTATTATTATTACTATTATACAAGAAATATATTAGACGAATTTGATTAGACAGTCTCTCCTGATTAATCCTTTCTCATGATTTATACGTCTTGTTTATATAATTTATATAATTTTTATAGACATAATTTATATAATATTACAACATAATTTATATAATAATATATTTAAAAAGTACAGATTATATGTAATTTAAAATTTATTTATATTATCATATATATTATATTATATTATTGTATAGATCATATCTATAAAAATTGTATAAATTATATAAATAATTTGTATAAAACTACGAGAAAAAGCCAACTGTGAAGTTTTTCTAATATTTGATTTATGTAGCATAATTACGAATTGTTAATTGAATGCACCCGGTACATTTGCAGGTGATGAGATTTAAGAAGAAAGATAAAACCTAGATAGTCTGTTCTTTAGCTGTTGCCTTTGCTCTTTGGTTACTGTATACGTACCATTCACATAAACAAATGCCAATCTCTGGTTGCTTTGCTAAAATGTACTCCCGTCTCATATATATGCGTTTATTCTTCGACAACTCTCCATCACTTAAATGGGGTCCTACACTTGTCGTCTCCTCTCTCGCTCTCTCTCTCTCTCTCAACGCGCGCGCGTCTTTGTACGTGTGATTTGAGGAAAGCAACAAATAATATAACATGCACTGTGCATCAGAGTAGGAGATGAGTAAGACTTGTGGGTAGTAGCCATGCCGGTCCAAAGATGCAGCAATGAGTAATCTCATAAAAATGTTATGTTTACATGCTCTCTTGTATTTCACCACCTCAAAAACGAACCTGTTACAACATATATAACTGGATGTTTTGGTAGGGAAGGAGAGGTTAGCTATTTAGGGCTTATTTGGTATAGTTGTAGTTTTAGGTTTTGATTTTTAACACAAAAAATCAAAAAAAATAACACACTAATATTGCATAAAAATCGAAGATAAAACACAAAAATTAATATAAATATATCAAAATTATAATTAAAAATTATAATCTACAACAATACTAGACCCTTAATTTAATAAAATTTTACAATACATTTCTGCATGTATAAACTGGTACACCATATTACATTGTTTGACTCGTTGTACTGTAGCACTTCGTAGAAGAAATAAACATACAACCATGTGGACCTTAGGGTGATCGAGAGAGAGAGAGAGAGAGATGTGTTGAGTGTAAGCAATTATGCACAGGGAAGAAGAAGAGCAAAGACTTAAACAGTGATTTTGGTTGGGACAGTGTATCAGATGGTTCCGAGCCAGGCCGACCAGAGCGCGCCCACCAAAGCAAGTGCTGGGATGGTTAGAAACTATTTGTTTCCCAAGGAACCGAAATTTTCACTCTGACATGAGATGGGATAAACTACGTGTATGCTTGAAGTTGTAGTAGCCTAACAACACACACATTCTTGTTTGGGTTAGACATTTTTAGATTTAGGAGAGACAAGCCTCCATCCCTAATTACCAACTTCGTCCGTCTTGTGCCCATCTTTTTTATCAGTATCTTTTCTTGGTTGGTGGGTAAAAGTATTTATCTTAATTTATTATTAGCTACATAAAATTATTTTCCACACACTATTCAACATGAAACCATTTTTCTTTCAAGTCCCAATATCATCTCTATTCTCTTCTCCTCCTCCCTCACTCTAGCTCCATCCCCTGATGTTTCTAGCCTGTTGTCTCCTCCCTCTCTCTCGGCCCTTTTTTTTTTTTTTCTTCCTATTATTTAGTCACACCTCATAAGTGCCCTTTATCATTCAATTTCGTTTACTTTGTCAACCTTCACCTTATACAGTCTTCTTTTTCCTTCAGACCCTTTACTCTTACACTGCTATTCTTCGTTTGGTGATCTTGTTCAGTGATCTCCACCTTATGAACTTTTCGTCGTATTTATTCGTGTATTTCTCTCTCTCTCACTTTGTTCATCAATAATCTTTCGTCGATCCCACTTCTAGCCATGGCTGATCCGTATTCTAATTACCATACTGGATGGTATAATAACTTCAATCATCTCCGCTATTTCTCTGCCTCAACATCATCTTTTAATCCTTCTTTCTATGGCTGCAACAGTCACTCTGATGTTCATGGCATCACTAGTTACAACTCTTCCCTCTACCATCCATCCTCACCACCATCACCGCCTCTGAAAGAAGTTCTTCCACTTCTAAGTTTGAGCCCATTAAGGCATGAAGACCAGCAAGATTCTTCATGTAGTGTCACGGAACTCGACAAGAAAAAGGACCAAGAAGTCAACCTATGCCAACATGATGAAACTGTAACTGTCTCCCTGCATTTAGGGCTTCCAAGTCCTGGTTCTCCTGAAGTGATCCCAAGGCTTTTCTCTACAGAGATCTCAGTTGACAAAGAAGAAGTTACTGTCGCTTCTGGTTGTCACGAGGCAGGCAGTCTCAACAAGGGTCACTATTGGAGGAACCTCCTTTAAGTTTTTAAGTATCACAAACAACATTCAAACTACTACTACTTCCCTTATACAAAAGTATTTAGT
>JAOXYD010000008.1:16671200-16683462 GCA_028565735.1 Pinacopodium congolense | reverse complement strand
TGTTGATAAGGATAGGCGAGGCATTCGGTTGACGAGCTGGTCTTAAGGCAGGGAGGTGCTTCCCCATGTGTGAGAGAACAATTTCATCTCAACGCACGACTAATTTCTGTTCCTTTATGATAAAAGAATTTAACAAGCAAATTAAACCTACGAGACAATGATTGTCATATAGCTGACAAATATGTGAAGATATTCATAAATAACCTAATAATGTATACGAAAGAAGAATATTCAATGTTCATCTACAATAATCGATTCTAGACTAACGTAAGTCAACTTCATCTTTAATTAAAAGAGATATTAGTTTACGCAAGAACCAGTATAGCCTTCTCGTTATTAGAAAGCAGTGGAAAGAGAGAGATGCTCATTAACATATCCCATGCTTTTGATTATTTAACGAGTGAATTCAATTAACGTGTCTATATCTATCAAGGGGTTTTGATCCTCTTCCCAATAAAGTTTTTGAATGAAACTTTGATTGGTGTACTCCATTTCTGCTTTAATTGCTCTACTTTTTCTTCTTTTTTGCTTTTAAGCTGTAGATCTTTTTCTTATCTCGCTCTTAACAGTTCCCTTCCCATTGAACTTTGACAAAATCCAATCAAAAGCTCACTCTTTTGTATGTTCAGGCAAGATAGGACTAGACAGCCTTAAGTCTTTGTATCTCCCAATGAGATACTTTGTTGGAAGATTTGCAATTCCCACGAATTGTGATGTATACGCCAGGACAGGAAACTAAGCAATTCAACAAGTGCAATTTCTAATCTTGCTCGTAAAGTTCTGAAGGCTGCTCTTCCAGAAATTTGTATGTTTTCTTAGTAAACGGGATATAGTCCAATTGTACTTCTTGGTAATATGGATGTTCAACTCTAAAAGGGTCAAAGATCTTTGATTTGGGCTAGCACGTGAAAAAACATCAGAAATATGTAAAATGTGAAGAAGATAAAATAAGCTGTTCATCCACAAATAACGTTGGATATTCTGACCACACTGATGTTGGTTTATACATTGTATGGGTAATTCTGCTGGGATATAGAAGACACCACATCCCACTGATCTGCTAGGGTCTGAAATGATACAATTATGTTATGTGGTGTTTCAATAGCTACAGACTCATCTCCTCAGGTAAGCTGATTTCAAGGAAATATAGGCTGCAAAACACATGAGAAAATTGTCATAATTTCACAAGACAATCAAAAGATGATGTGGAGAATTTCTTTTAACATGACAATAGCATCCCACTATTAGACCAAGCGTGCAAAGTGTTATATGTCCTTTTAAGCATTCACTATCATAATCACCATAACCACTCAATTTCTTATCTATATCTTAGGCAAGCTAGGATAGCCCACTATTAACTCGTACTAAAAGTTTTTAGCAACATCCATTTCAGAAGTGTTTCCTTGTCAAAAAGAAGTAAATAGCAGGTGGAAACTCAGATAAAGTAACCACTTCTTGCAATGCGTTTCTGACGAACAGTAATCAGTCAAATGGTTAATTGTTTGTTTGTCAGTGAAAGCGAAGGTTTCTCAGATTTTTGAAACTGCACTCAAACCACAATGTGGGAAATCAAATTATGGAGAAAAATGTGAAACAAGTCAAGACAAATCTATTACCTATTTTCCACTGGCATAATTTTAACACAAACAGGTATTAAAAATATAATGCAGAATATAAAAGCTCAACTTCTCTCCTCTTTTTCAAGTTTATTTTCCTCTCTCTACCTTTTTAAGGAACAGTGTTGGTGAATTAATGAAGGGTTCATTTCATCTTTAAATAAGTGCAGGCAAGGAATTGAATGTGTACAGAATAATTCCATGCTAAAGAGGAAATGAATAACAAGTTTTCAATTAGTCATAAAAAGCACATATTACCTTGCTGACATGAATGCCATACCAAAGAAAACAGCTTTAACAGCTTGTTTCTGCCCCGCATAGTCGAAAGCCAAAGGCAGCATCTCCTGTAAGGTTAGGAATGCCATCACTCCACCAACTGCAAGAGTCATAAAGACTTAGGTTGAGAGATTGCTGGAAAAGAATCAAACACGTCAAGCAATAAACAATATTGCAAACCTGATCCCAGCAAGCCCTCGAGAATTTCCGGACTTAAGCTGCTTGGGAATAGATATGCTGCAATCATTTGAAAGATATATATCACAAGTATCATAAACCTTCGGGCTTTGGCATCACATAAAATGAAAACCAGTTGACATACCTACAAGTACAACACCAAGGGGCTCAGCAAAACCAGAAAGTGTTGCCAATTTTAACGCCTGCCACTTGCTGAAAGTTAAGGATAGTTGATTAATAAGTAGAATTTTAGATAATGACAAGTTTAAATTGATGCAGAATACAATTAATAAAATGGATACATATTTTTTAGAGGAATGCACCAATCAGCAAAAATAGCTAGCACCATAGATTCTATCAACCTAAAACCACAGGCACTAGATAATGCCACAGCTAGAATATGTTGTTTGTGCATAACATTTATGTAACCATCCATTAAGCCGATCAATGTGGCATTTGCAGGAAATTAAATTTGTCCAATCAGCATCAATGAGCTTAGTAAAGGATGTTAACAAGAGTATCGACATACTGGCATCTATGTCTCTCATTATTAGCATCATTGACCACATAAATTTGCCAGGTCTCCCCAAGATAATGATGCTTGGCCAATTTCAGGAATATCCCGAGTATCAGCAGGACAGATCTTTAACATACCAATCAACACAACCCTCCACCATAACCTCACTCCTATTATTAGCAGACAGCCAAAAACACAATAAACCTCACACAGTATTAGCGGCCTTGACAATATTGCCAGTACATTTCCCACCATTCATCTTAGTAAAATCAACTTACACTTGGTATCAAATGAAATATGCTTTTGATAATGTGTTTCAAGGAGAATTTTTCCACAATATAACTAGCTAAACTGAGCAGTGTTAAAGCAACACTCACCTCTGTGTAGCAAAATAAACAGGCAGTGCAACAGCAACACCCTTAAAAAAACAAAAACAAAAAGTTAGGAGTATTCAGAAATTCTCTGAAGGTCACTGATCAACCAGAAGATTGCTTTTATCATCTGAAACATGAGCCTGGAGCTATGAATTCTTTTGATATAGCAAGACACCTAATTTGATCCTAGAATCTTGACTACTAGTTCCCAATTTATTGCAAAAGCATGCAACTATTATTATTAGCAAGCTTTATCTTGTCTATCAAGACCATTTCTGATCCATGTGAAACAATGAGAAAAATATGATATCAATTGGTAAGCTGAAAAGCATCACTTTGGGAAACTCCAACTATAAGAAACAAGAAGAACAAGCAGTGGGAAGAAACACTTTTCGGTGTCAAAATATGCAAATCTGAAAATAATTCTCGTTCACTCAATTGGTTTATATATATATAAACGCATAACTGAACAACCCAATCGAGAAGCTAATCTCTACTATCTATCAAAAATTTACATAAAATCCTAGAGATAACATCAAGTTTTGGGGACTACATCAAATCTTAGACAATCAAAAGATTTGATTACCCTAATAAAACAAAATATTTGACACTCCTCCTCAAGTTAGTGAATGGATACCTTGAAACATATTACAGTGAATATCTCCGCTAGTTTATCTTTTGTTGAAGCGAGTGCAAATTAAGCCACTATTTAATGTCTCTTTAATCAAATGCCTATTAATCTCAATGTGTTTTGTTCGATCATGTTGTATAGAGTTATATGCAATACTGATTGCTAATTTGTTGTCACAGTCCAATCTCACTAGGCCTTCCTATTTTATCTGTAAATTATCAAGAATTATTTTTAACCATATTAACTCACATATTCCAAGCACCATCAACCTAAACTCAGATTCTGCACTTGACCTAACTGCCATGTTTTGTTTTTTACTCCTCCATGTTACAATATTACCACCTAAAATGGTACAATAACCGAGGTGCCTGTCAACCAATGAACTAGCATAATTTTAAAACTTTAAAGTCATACTTTCTCCTTTCTTGAACAAGATTCTTTTCCCAAGGTTACTTTCAAGTATTGTAAAATTCCATGTACTGCCTGACTCATTTTTTTAGGGTTATGAATAAAATGGTTGACAATACTCACAATAAATGCAATGTCCGGTCTTATACGTGTCAAATACACTAATTGTCCAACAAGTCTTTGATAAGAACCTCTATTTATCGCAGAATGATCTGAAGCATCCCATAGTCTATGTTTGAAATCAACCGATGCATCAACTGGCTTACATCCCAACTACCTCATTTTCTTTACTAAGCCAAGCATGGACTTTTGCCATGAACAAAAAAATATCTTTATTTGGAATGTGTTACTTCAATGCCTAGAACGTATTTTAACTTCCCCAATTCATTGACATCAAATTCTCTTAGTAAATATCCTTTTAAATTGTGCATCTTGTCTGTATTGTCACCTGTTACTATGATGTCATTTACATATACCAACAATGCTATTATCCTCTCTAACTTCATGTCTCACACAAAAAACATGGTCTCCATGGCCTTGTTTATATCCCAAGCTGGTAACTACTCTAGAAAATCTTCCAACCCAAGATCTTGATGATTGTTTTACATCCTTAGAGGGCTTTCTTTAACGTACTTACTACTTCTTTAGATTTAAAACAAGGAGGGACCTCCATGTAAATTTCCTCTTCTATATCACCATGCAAAGAAGCATTTTTTACATCTAATTGTTGTAAGTTGCACCAAAAGTAGCAACCAATGATAACAACACCCATGTTGTTGACCAGAGATTATTAGATTGATCTTGCTATAATTGAGAGATTTCATAGAGTTAATAGCTAAATTACTTCCTAAATAATAGCTAGATTACTTCCTAACTAGTAGCTAACAATTCTATAAATAAACCCTAGTTCTTATATACAAAATATGCAGTAATAAAATTATTTTTTCTCCATTCATCATGGTATTAGAGCGCGACACCGACCCAAATTTTTCCGACTTCGCTCCAGCCCAACCAACCTGAGCTCTGATACCATTTGTTGTATATGGAGATTCCTCCAGGGTTTGAAGATGAGAAGACACAAGGAAAGGTTTGTAGGTTAAAAAAGGCCTTATACAGGTTGAAGCCATCACCATGAGCATGGTTTAAAAAGTTCAATCGGGCTATGATCTCCTTTGGTTATCAACAGAGTAATGCGGATCATACCCTATTTATCAAGCACTCCCAAGGTAAGATCACGCTCCTTATTGTCTATATTGATTACATTATTGTAATTGGAAGTGATACAGAAGAGATGGCTAGGCTAAAGAAACTACTTGCTCAAGAATTAGACATTAAGGACCTAGGAAAATTACAATATTTCTTGGGAGTTGAAGTCGCTAGATCAAGAAGAGGAATCTTTATCTCCCAGAGAAAATATGTCCTAGACTTATTAGGAAAAATCGGTATGATGGATTGTAAACCAGCTGAATCTCATATCAAGAGCAACCACAAACTGCAAGCAGAAACAAGTACATCAATGGACATGAGAAGATATCAGAGGTTAGTTGGGAGACTCATCTATCTTTCTCACACTAGGCCAAACATAGCATTTGCAATTAGTCTGGTATGTCAATACATGCATGATCCACAAGAACCACACTTATAAGCTATATTCCGCATTTTGCGCTATCTAAAGTCTACTCCAGGAAAAGGTCTTCTGTTCACTAACAATGGTCATCTTAAGATAGAAGAAGCATTTATAGATGCTGATTGGGCTGGATCTCCAGATGATAGGAAGTCAACCGCTGGTTATTATATGCTCATAGGAGGAAATCTAGTCACTTGAAGAAGTAAGAAACAGAATGTAGTTGCTAGATCCAGTGCCCAAGCTGAAGAGCTATGGCTCAAGGTCTATGCAAGCTATTGTAGGTAAAGAAGCTGATGAATGAATTACAACTGACAGATGAAGGAAGTTCATCTCTCTACTATGATAACTGTTAAATAAGCCTAACTTACTTTCAAAAGTGCACTTAAGATTGTAAGGTTTACCACATCTTATAAATGGTTTTAATCCCCATACCACAACCAATGTGGGATTCTCAACACACCCCCCTCAGCCCAAATCTGGGTTGCAGAGACCAACTCTACCGAAACCAACTCAGGAAGGTGTGTTAGCCCATTGTAAGGCTCTAATACCATGTTAAATGAGCCTAACTTACTCTCAAAAGTGCACTTAAAATTGTAAGGTTTACCACATCTTATAAATGGTCTTAATCCCCACACCACAGCCAATGTGGGATTCTCAACAATAACAAAGCGGCCATTAGTATAGCTCACAACCTGGTCTAGCATGATAGAACAAAACACATAGAAATTGACCGACACTTCGTGAAAGAGAAACTTGTGAATGGCTCTCTACAAGTATTCCATGTGGGGTCAAATGAACAACTGGCAGATATCTTCACCAAAAGACTCTACAACAAACAGTTTTATGACCTCGTTTGCAAGTTGGGCATCTGCAATATCTATGCACCAACTTGAGGGAGAGTGTTATTGACCAAAGATATTAGATTGATACTGTTATAATTAAGAGATTTCATACAGTTAATATCTAAATTACTTCCTCAATAGTAGTTAGATTACTTCCTAAATAGTAGCTAACAATTCTATATATAAACTCTAGTTCCTATGTATACAATATGCAATAATAAAATTATTTTTTCTCCAGTCATCAACCCATATTATATTCATCTTAGTAACCGCGGTAAATGTCTCAAGGTAATCAATACCAAATGTTTGAGTATATCCTTTAGCAACCAACCTTGCATTGTATCTTCCAAAGGAACCATTAGACCTATACTTCAGGGTGAAAACCCATCTACATTCAACTAACTTGTTCCCTTCTAACAATTCAATCAACTGCTACGTTTTATTTTTCATTTTTTAGAGCTTCCACCTCCACTTTCATAGCATCCTTCCACTTCTTATTTCCTAATGCCTCGCATAAATATGTCGAAATAAGAATTATATGAAAGTTGCTAAGAAAGTCTTTATGACAGAGATAAGTTTTGGTAAGTCATGAATAGGTGTAGTGGATGTTTTATATAGGATCTGGTTACTTTTCTAAAGGCAATTGGTAGGTCAATATCACTTGATTAGTCGAGTTTATCAATTGTTTGTTACTTTTCTAAAGGAAATTGGTAGATCAATATCACTTGATTAGTCAGGTTTATCAATTGGTTGGAAAAGGTCAGTTTATGCTATGATATTTGTTATCAAGAGGCAATAGAGAATTTTATTCCATGCATATCGATCTGTACAGATTGGGTATATATACAAATAAAACTACATCAATTAGAGATATAATCCCTATAATTAAGCTATAATAATAGGAATATAATCTCTATAATAATGAGAGATGATCATCTTATATTATGCATATAGTATTGTAAAATAACACTCCCCTTCAAGTTAGAGCATGGTTATTAATATACCCAACTTGTTACAAATGTAATTGGTAGTGGTATATTTCCTACCACAAACCTTGCAAAAGAGATTCAAGTATTCTGTGACGAATCAATTCCTTTTTTTGGTTATTGAAACCTTTATCTTAATCTTATAAATTCGAGCAACATCATGGACTTTGAAATATATCTACCCAATAGCATCCCAAATTTCCTTTGCAACACCTAGGAACATACCCAGATTGGTTATCTTTGGAATCATAAAATTTCATAGCCAAAGCATTCTTAAGGAATCTTGTTCATCCCATGCCTCAAGTGTGGGGTCATCTTTTGAAGGACCTATGCCCAATAAATGACTCAATTTTCCTTTACCCTTCAAAAAGGTACAGACTAACTATGATCATTTCAAATAATTCTTTCCATTCAATAGACTACGCTAGTTGAATATTTTATAAATCCGCCAACTGTAAGAGCAGTAATATTATGAGATGCAGAAGCATCAAAGACAAGGCTAGTTATGGTGGATTCTAACAATGATTACTTGGAAAGATTGAGCGAAAAGAAAGTATATAACAAATAAGAAGAATACAATGAACAAAATAGAGCAAAACAATGAGAACAAAGTTTTCAAGAAAAAGAGAGGCTCTGATACCATATCATAATATGTGAACTTTGAAAACAATTCTCATCCATTCAAATGGTCTAATATACATGGATACACACACACACACAAACTGAACGACCTAATTAGGAAGCTCATCTTTATCATTTATCAAATCCATAAAGGAGCAGGGATTCATTTCTAAAAATTAAGGATTACATTACTCTCTAAAGATTAGGGATTACATTAAATCTAAAGATTATATCAAACCCTAGAGATTACATCAAATCTTACAGTTTACGTCAAATCCTAAGTAATCAAAAGATTTCATTACCCTAATAAAACACAATATTTGACAATCAAGAAAGCGACCCTTAAGTACAATTGTAGAATTCGAGACCCTAACACCTACCCTCCCTCTAAAACCTCACTTCACCCCCCTTCCCCAACTTTAAAAAAAGGAAAGCTAAAGAATTACTTAGTGGTCAAGATTTCAAGATTCTTCCTCATGGTCTGACAATAGAAATTAAAGATCCTTCAAAACTTTTTGTGTCAATTTTAGTGTTTCACATATCGGATATAAGAGATTGCGTGTCTTAAAGAATTTAATATCTCTATCTAGAGAACTAGTTTTAATGGATTAATCAGAAAAGACATGAGCTTGGATGAAGGACAAGTTTAAAAAATCATCCAAACTAACATTTTCTTATCGATCACATCTATAGGAAATCAAAGCTATTGAGTCTCAATCTAAAAAGTAAAAGTATAAACATTACTCAAAGACACACTGTTAAAGCTAATGTGCAGCACTGATAGCATCTAAAGCATGAGATCCCAAGATGCATTTAAGTGCAACCTCAGTCAAAGGTACTTTCTTTTTGGGTTAGGCAATCTTATAACTTCCTGAAACCAGTTTGCTAATGATCAATATCTAAATTAGCTGGCCTAGGCAGTTTTGGAAGTCATGGAACAGGAATTGAATCAACCAATAATTGGAACAATTGTATGAAGGCACATACCTCTGGAACGTTATGCAAAGCAATGGCCAAGGCCAAGTTAAGACCAACACGAAGGCCCTGCAAAAGAATTGTGCAAGAAACCAATAAATTTGAGTAACATAGTGTTTGGGATCTCAAGACTAGGTATTCAATAGATTAATTGTTTTCTTTCAGTTGCAAATGACATATTCTAAAAGGAATGAGAATAGTAACTTTTGTTCTGTTAAAACCATCTGGCACATAAAACGTCTTTTCAGGAAATGACAAGTATTTAGATATATCACTGTGGATTTACAAAGTTTGATATGTTTGTCTAGTATCCTTGGTCTTTTGGCTGTTTACAAGACTCAAATAATATCTGACAGAATATAGTTTCTCAGCTAGTGCGAAAAACATTAATAACTGAACATCAACTCTTCCACTAACTTAGTTGTGGCTAGAGTACTTTAGTCACGAAACCCATTCAATATTACCCTTACAATCAAGGCTGATAGCTACCTTCATTGACCCAAGGAAAACAGCCATGCCCTCCGGAAAATTATGCAAGCTTATGCCTGCAAATATCCATTCAATCAAAAAAGTTACAAAAATTTTCTAGAACCTTTTTTGATTTAAGATACCCCACATTCTTTAATACAGAATAAAGTATATATCCATTATAAAATATTGCAACCTTTTATTCAAAGTTATGTCAAGTATATCTTCTGTTGAAAATAAAAATTATAGTTTTCCAACTCCATGAACTCTTAGCAACTAACCCAGAGTTGTAAGGTAGCAATACCTATTGCTGTGATAATGCCGCTGAATAAAACTTGGCGACGATGCTTTTTCATAATGTCCTTTCCCCCAACGTCCCCATTTTTCTGTTGCCAAGCATAATGTGAAACTCTCATACGCCTTCCAATAACTCAGTTGCATAAAAAACCAGAAAATGCCAACTAAAATTATGTAAATCAGTAAATTAGGAGAATATATCACCCAAAACCTTTTTGCTTTTAGCATCTGATTCTGGGGTAAACACCGGTTCTGGGATAAATTTGACAACAATAGCAAAGAAAAGAACACCTCCAAAAAACTGCAGAAACACCACACCACCCATAATACTTTTAAATAAATTAAAATAAATACAGATCCAATAGCAAATGGTGATATAGCTTACCCATAGGTTGCCTTTCAAAAAACCAATTGAATTAATGGCATTATGAGCCAGGTCTAGGAAAGAAATACTCAGCATCAGGCCTGCAGCAAAACCCTGAAAGAGAAGTTTAAACGAACTTTAAGCAAGAAATTGTATCCAGAAATTGCTATCCAGCTTTAGACCGCTCAAGGTGACTCAATAATTCGCCAGTAGACTACAATTAATCAAATAAACGAATAAAGTAAAATGAATAAAATTTAAACCAATATGGCACTGGCTATTGCTAAGAAAGGAAAAGCCAAGCAACAAAATCAACAAGAGAACCAACAACTTCATAATATACTGCCCCCAAGGCGAAGAAGCAAGAAAGAATCTAACAAGGCACCAGTCTTTTCTTAATCATAAAATATAGTATTCAGCTCCCGAGAATCACCTGTAGAAGCCCAAGCATCTTCAAATTGGGTGCCCGACTAATAATTACAAAGAGCGCACCTGTTTGATGAAGCGATAGTACTCATTAAAACAAAAATAGAACTAAGGTGGACCTGGGTTCATCAAAACAGGAAGTGGCAAAAAGGTGAAATTGTTCGTAACTTAACCACATGTTCTATGTAATGACTGCTAACAACAAAACTCAATCCTAATGAATGACTGCTCTGGCTCATTCCACAAGTATTAGCCTCGTATGATTGTGTAAGCTCAGAAGTAAAGGGAACAGAGCAAGTCTCCAATCAGCATTAGAGCTTACGCTCAAAATGACCAAGCTAGTATTTTCAGGTAGAGAAAAGTCGACAATTCATGCACAAGGCCCAAGCTCTCACTGAAGTTGTATAAGAAAAACCTTTGCAAAACAGTAACAATGTAAAGAACGCAATGCTCAAACAGTTGGAAGCCATCATATCTTTTATCTTCATTTTAAACACAACCAACCAATTCTAGCATAATTGAGGTCGAAACATAAGAGTAGCATCTAGCCAAAAGAGCATATGTCAATCATAAGCAAAAAGAGAGAGAGAGAGAGAGAGAGAGAGAGAGAGAGAGAGAGAGAGAGATAAGAAAAAATCTTTGGTGATCCATGAATAAGAATCAAACTCATAGGCACACTGATAATACCTCATTGTCACTAAAAGATCCCAAAATTAGAAAAAGCTGTGAATCAAAGACAAACAAAAGATAAGATGACCAAGAACAACATAAATAAAAAAAACATTAGAAATAGCTAAAACACAAGCGCTAACTCCCTAGTAACGATGCCAAATATTTGGTGAGCTTGTCATAAGTTATAAAATAATAAAATACCTAAGTAGATCTAAATTAATCAGCTAGGGTGAGTTAGGGTCGAATCCTTAGGGAGCTAGGGTGAATAGCTACCTCTAATGTTGTCAAGAAAACAAAAAAATAAAAACCCTAGAATCAAGGAAGTTAAAAAACTAAACTAAACAGCTCAAAAGACAAAAACAAAAAATACTTAAGATAAAACTAAGAAAAATAACAAAGAAATGGGCTAAAGGTATCATCGAGATTTTTGAATGGCTATTGATCCTCGAATCTAGATAAACAGTGCTCTAGCTATGGTGTTAGTCTATAGGTTCGAACAAGCTCTTATACCCTCAGTTCCTCTAAATTAGATAAATCTAACAAGCTCTAGAATTGCCCCTATCCACATCTATAACCTCTAACAAGCTCTCTAGACTTAATAGTGAAGACGCCTTAGGTACTAAGGTACCACTAACTTAGGCCACCTACTCACAAGCTCGGAAGGTGTAACCTAAAGGTATGGAACCCTAGGTCAATTGATTAAGTATCTTAACAAATTCAAATAAACTTATTGCTACTTTTGGAAATTGCTATGGACTATTACCTATCATAAGCTCAACCTTAGCTTTTGGATTAGGAAATTACCTAAAGGGTGATCAATCCTAAGGATAACACCTAATCCATGGACTTCAATTAAAGTCCTAAGCTTTAAAACACCTAATTAAGCAAACGTAATTCACATTCTCACAATGAATCATCCGAAATCCTTCCTACGCCTTCAAGCCCAAAGGACACTAGCTAAACATTAAGAAATTAAGCAAAAGAA
>JAOXYD010000008.1:16652517-16668381 GCA_028565735.1 Pinacopodium congolense | reverse complement strand
CACAATAAATAAATACACCAATAAAAATTAATTCTAACCCAATATTAATAATTAAATAAAAATAAAAACACAAAACACAAATAAAAACACTTAAATAAACAAAACTTAATCCAAATTAACACAATTATAAATAAAACAATAATTAAAATTATACTAAATAAAAACAAATAAAATAAATATTAAAACACAATAAAAACAACATAATATGCAATAAACACATGCAAAACACTTAGAAAAACATATACAAAAACACAATTATCAATATATCAGTTAGCGTCCAAGAGAAACCTCCACTGAACCACCCCAACCGGGCCATATCTCAATCAATATATCAATCGATAAATCCATCAATCCATAAACCAATATCATACACAACTGACTAACTTATTGTGTGCATAGCCTAGTGACGCCTACTAAGTAACTCATCCTACAAATATCCTCCTCATCATCACATATCATATAAAGTATAACATAACCTATAACAATATTTGTACATGTACCAAACCATATGAATGAATATCATAAATGCATATGAATGAATATCATATATACATGTGATAATGATAGCAATTTTTAATGATTAATATGAGAATGAATTCCTAATGCATACTTATAACCATAGATATTATCTCACAGGTAGAATGCGCTCCTCCGCGTTGAACTTGGTGCCTCGAAGTGGAAGGTCCTGATCTTGATTGATCTATATAAAGAAAATAGAATGAATCATTAGGACGTAAAGCCTACATCAACCCAATTTTTCATTTGTCTTAAAACTTCGATGACACATTTTACGAGAAATCAACATAAAATCTGACAGAGTTTCTCCTATAAAATGGACATCCTCC
Source organism: Pinacopodium congolense (assembly GCA_028565735.1). Taxonomy (NCBI): domain Eukaryota; kingdom Viridiplantae; phylum Streptophyta; class Magnoliopsida; order Malpighiales; family Erythroxylaceae; genus Pinacopodium; species Pinacopodium congolense. Next base: position 16,667,536 of record JAOXYD010000008.1, on the reverse strand, counting down.
TTCCAAAAGAAGGGTCATTCCTGAAATAAAAAACACACTTCTATATCCACTAATAGCCATAGGGCTTCCGAACTATATGTTTATACCCAATTAAGTTCAGATTTATAATGTAAAATCTATAATGAATTCAAATATGCCAAATTCTAATCTTAACATCATTATTTATACTCAATATATCCATATAATATTAATTCTAATCAACAACAACTCAAATTTAATCAATTTTATACATTTCTATAAGGACATAAACCTTTCAAAATTTTTATCTCACAAATAATCAAGAATTTAAACATACTGTTTTTATGAAATTTGATCTACATAATATTTGAAAATTTTTAAAGTTATTTTCAACTATTTCTAAATTGGTTAAAAAATTAGCACCCACGTTCCATCACCGGAACAACGGTGACTTTCACCACCTACTTAGAAAGAAAGAGCTCAGCTCCAAGAATCTAATGGTGCTGGTCTCGTGTTGAAACTCCTCCTGGTTTATGAGAATCAAAGGTTTGAAACTCAATGGAAACTTATTTCTGTTCACTAGTAAAATGGGGCGATCAATGTCAGATTTCCCTCCTTTCCTACATTTTAGGGCCGGTAGACATAATGGTGGTGTTAGATTTTCTAAAAAATGACTAGAAATAGGAGAACGATCACTTACCTATAAGGGCCGAAATTTCCAGTCAAAATTTCTCCAAATCTGATTTGTTTTTGGTGAAACCAGTTTAGGACTTCGACAGAGCATCCCAGAGCTTTTCATAGAGTCCTAGATAACCAAAAACAGTGGTCGGACAGTAAAGATATGGGTATCGAAAGTTGGGGGTAAATAATAACCTATAAGGAGAAGATTTAAGAAAGAAATGAAACATAACCTTTCTTAAGCTTAACTTATAACTTTCTAAGGGTTTTCTCCTTATTGGTCCATTAAGAGAAACTTAAGCCACTAACTCACAAGCTCAAAAAGTGTAACTTAAAGGTAAGGAACCCTAGACTAGTTGGTTACATATCCAAACAAATCCAACTAACCTATTACTACTTTTGGAAATCACTAAAGACAATTACGTATCACATGCTTAATCTTAGCATTTAAATTAGGAAATTACCTAAAAGATGATCAATCTTAAAACTAATATCGAATTCATATCATTTATCCAAAGTTCTAAACCGAACTAACCTAAAAACACCAAATCAATTCAAAATAAACTCCATTCTCATAATTGATTATCCTTAATCCCTAAAATACCTTCAAACCCTTAAACATCTAACCACACATATTTAAATTAACTAAAAAATGCCTAAACAAAGACAAACCATACTTAATTAAATTAAAAATAAAGCTGAAAATTTTAAAACACCAAACAAAAAACATCATTCAACACTTAAAACTAACACAAACATAAATTATTTAAACCAATAATCAATTAATTAAAACTTCATTTAAAAAAAACTAAAACTAAAACTTTAAATAAAAATTTTAGTACCTAAATAATGAGCAAACGTTAATATTAAGTAATTAAAATCATAAAAACAAGAACAAAAACTAATTACCAAACATAAATTAACTAAAGACATTAATAATAAATGAAAATTCAATAAATTAAAGCTTAGCACTTAATAAAGATAACATAATAACATAATAACATAAATCAAAGTTCATTACCTAAGAAAGCAAAATAAAAGAATTAAAACCATAATAGGACACGACAAAGGAAAAACAAGTAAAAATAAAAAGCAAGTAACTAAGACAAGCATAAAACATTCGGCCAACAACACAAAGCAAGGAAAAAAAACAAACAAGCCAAAAGGTGGTGCATGAACAGTAAATTAATTTAAATTAAATGTTAAATGGAACTACAAGGACATTGCTATATCTCCACCAAGCCACATCTTCAAACCATCTAGAGAGCTTCAAGGAAAAGCTTCCACTCTTCAAGCTAGTTGTAGTTTGGTGTACAGCTCCTATCCCACGTTTTCACGTTTCTACAACAATCTTTTTCTTGGTGGAGAGCTATAAGTCGTCCCCCAATGAGTTGGAAGTTGCTCCCCTTCTTGAAATATTCTCTTATTGTCTTTATTGAGTAAAAAGCAGCTCCCCTCTTGTATTTGTTTTACTGTCGCCCCCTCTCTTTTTGAAAGCTTCCTTTGTTTTTTTATATTTCATGCCCTTAGGGTTGCATGATTCTTTCCAATCAAAATGTTGTAGCATCTCCTATATAAAATTATGTTGTCTCCTATAGCTTTCCATGTTGAAAAATGTTGCATTTTATCCTTGTTTTGTCCAAAATGTTGCACTCCAACTTAAGCTTGTAAAGCTTTTGTTTTACTTTTTTTATTGTTGTTTTATGTGTTAAGGAAAGACTCCATGAAGCTGTCATTTTGATGGATAGCTTGCCTTCCTAAACTCTCCACGAAACTGCCGTTTTATACCAAGGCGAAAGGCTCTCCTTATTCCGTTTTGCTTTGAAGCTTTTAGGTCCAAAAAGAAAGCTTCATGTTGTTTTGCTTTATCAAATGCTGCACTCCTTGAAACATTTCTTGCTATGCCATTTCATGTGCTAAGAAAAGCTTGCTTTCGTTTTTGTTTAATTGTTTTTCTTTTTGCCAAAATTCCCAAGGAAAGCTCACTTCATCTTGCATTTTTGCTTCCCACTTAAAAACATGTTCTTGTTTTTGCTTTAATGTTTCCAGCTTGCTCTTTTCTTTTCTTTTTTTATGTAACCTTCAACTTTTGGTTCATAATTCATCCAAAAGGGGTAACCTGTTTATTAATCAAAATATAACACAATTTAAGTATTTTTGAATAAATAATAGGAATGAAATTACATGAATTTTCATATAAAAATATAATAAAACTCATTCTTATCAAATACCTCACACTTGAACCATTGCTTGTCCTCAAGCAATGATTTAAATATTCTACTTAAGCAATCTCAATCCAAAGTTAAGAGCTAATTGAGTACAAAAAAAAGCAAATTCATGCATTTAATCTAGTTCACAAATCTCAATTCTTTCATGACTAAAAACTTGGTTAATCACATGCAAACACATAAAGTTAGTAAGAAGTAATCTCATATGTATAATACCAAATGTTCAAGCCATTTTACATAAGTCATCTAATGAATATAGTCGAGGATGTTCAAAATATGCAAAAACTCATATGAAAATACAACATAAATTAAGTTTTGAGTAATGTCTATTTGAAAAGTTATCTAACTTTTTGACGCGAAGGTGAACACTCTATGGTGAACACCCCGGTTATTAGGTTAAATCACTATCTCAAATGGCTAAAAGAAGCACTCATAAATTTAACCTTAGAGAATTTGGTTTGAAGCCAGCAGATTGGAGATTGCCCAATATACAACAATATAAAAACAATAATATTATTTATTTAACAATAAAAACAAAGAAACTTTTTAATTCAACAACACAAAAAACAATGACAATGTTTTTCTTTTCTTTTTTCTTTTTTTCTTCTTTTTCCTTTTTATTTTTCTTTCTTTTCACTTTTTTCTTTTTTTTCAATAAATTATTTCAAACATTCCATTTCACATTCATGTGATAAACTATACAAAACTTACTTGAACATCAAATATTATACAAACGGATCACTAACACATATAAGCACTCAAGAAAAAAAAACTTAAAGGTTAGAAATTAATTTAGAATCAATCATTGTTCACTAAATTAAGAGCATAAATTACTTTCCAATACCGCAATTAACTAATAACTAAAGATCAAGATTATCTGAAGTTAACATATTTAAATTATAACCATCGGACTCATAATAGTTCAAGTGTAAAAATTTTCAACCTTACCTTATCCCCACACTGAAATGAGACATTGTCTCCAATGTCCTAAAAGCAACAAAAACACATGCAAGAGGGTAAGAATAGAAGTACTCCCCTCGATTGACAAAGCCAAATAAATCTTAAGCACGGAGATTGCAGCTTTCTTTTTTACGAAGAATACAACTCAGTTTCCACCTACAACCAAAACACACATATAAAATAAAGCAAACCAACCAAAAAATATTTACAAAAGAACAAAATGAATAAACACAAAAAGACACGGATGGGGTACCACTTATCAAATGCCTAATTAAGGTCATAAGCTTAACCTTGGGCATCTTCAACATCATCCATTATCAAATGGATGCTTGACCCCAACATAAAGCATGCCCAAACTCAGAGATGAGCCTGGAGTAATTTCCTTCGAAGTAGGCTCATAGTCAGCTTGATTTCGGGTAGAATTAGAGTGGAACCACATCGTGTCATAGTCATACTGCGTGCTCCACTCGTTTTTATCGACATCTCCCTTCCAACAGAATGATCTTCCTAGTGGTATAGAAAATGCTTTTGGAGACTCAAAATTCTGATCATCACCTTTAAACTCCCGCTTGTTCACATACATCTCCTTTAAGAATTTAACTTACTTTTGCCCCTCTTACTCCTAATCCTCCTACCTCTCAAGCTCGCTCTTCTTCTCTTCTACTTCTTTTCTACTCTCATTCTTTTTTCTCTTTGAACTTGCTAGGGAAAGGAGTAGAAATATAGTTAGCAATATAAAAAGTAGTATTACTCACCTGGGGATGTGGGTCATCCTCCATCTCTTCTCAGTACAACTACTTTTTCTTAATGGATTCCTCTTGCTCTTCTAGTTCTCTACCCTCTAATCAAAAAGTACACGCCATCCCGTCATGGTCTTCCTTTGGTTAGTTAGTCGTACTTGAAGAGACTTGGTTTTCTAAGTTAGTTTTCACTTTGGCCAATTGTCTCACTTGGTCTTCAAAGGTTCAAGCCCCCTCGTTTCTTGTTAGAACTGGAGAGTGTTTGTAGTCAAGCTCTTTAAGATCGCCTTTAATGACATTCCATTAGCTTATGGTGACGATGGCGGAGGTGGAGTCATGGGTGGGGAATGCAACCAACTATGATAGCATGGTGGTGGAGAATTAAATCCATATTGGGTGCTCTCATATGAATAGTAAAGATGATCCTCCCACTCTGGATGGTAAATTAGAGTATAAGGATTATACCATCCTTGTTGTCGCTCATCCAAAGTGGGAGGATCATACCATCCTTGTTGTCACTCTTGGGAACCATCAACTCTATCAAACTACTACTCAACCTACAAGGAATGACACATATTAATTGAATGACCTAAAAATGAATAAAAATCATATACTTTAGTGTCAACTGTATCTACACTACTTATTCGACTAAGGATGTGTGATTTGTTACTTATTGTCCCAACCTTGAGATAGTAGCAAACTCCCAATCATCATCAACATAAGATTTAAGGTAAGAAGGATCACAATAAAAAGAACGCTAAAAATAAGCTATCATTTGAAAAATCCATGAAACATAAATAAACATAATACACAGGTGACAAAAAAATCAACAAAAACAAAAAGGGAAACAACAAAAGAAATAAAAAGAAGACAACGGTAACTCCTCGGCAATAGCATAAAAAATTTGAAGAGTCCATCGCTGACTATCAAATAATAAATGTAACTAAACTTAACTATGTAGCTAGGGTGAGTCAGTATCGAATCCTCAGGGAGCTAGATGGTACTTCTATTTCTAATGTTGTAAAGAAAAGAAAAAACAAAAACCACTAAACGCAAAAAGAACGAACATAACTAGGATACAATAAAAATAACCAAAAGGGCAAACATAAAGCAAAAAATAATAAACAAGCAACAATGACAAAGAAATGGGTCAAAGGTATTGTCAGGATTTTAGGATAACTATTAATCCTTGAATCTAGATAAAAGGTGCTCTACCTAAGGTTATAGCCTATAGGTTTGAATAAGTTCTTAAACCCTCAATTCCTCTAACTTAGGTAAATCTAACAAGTACTAGATATGCCCCTATCTTCACTATAACCTAGAATAAGCTATTTAGATTTAATAGTGAAGACACATTAGGTACTAAAGAACGACTAACTTAAGCCACTAACTCGCAAGATTGTAAAGTATAACCTAAAGGTAAGGACCCTAGATTAGTTGGTTAAGTATTCAAACAAATCTAACCTATTATTACTTTTAGAAAAAGCAAAGGACAATTACATATCACATGTTTATTCCTAGCATTTAAATTAGGAAATTACCTAAAGGATGATTAATCCTAAAGATAATACCTAATTCATGTCATTTATCCAAAATTCCAAACCAAACTAGCCTAAAAACACCAAATCAATTCAAAATAAACTCCATTATCACATTTGATTATCCTTAATCCTTAAAATATCTTCAAACCCCTAAATACCTAACCACACCTATTTAAATTAACTAAAACAAAGCCTAAACAAAGACAAATCATACTTAATTAAATTAAAACTAAAGCTCAAAAATTAAAAACACTAAAGGAAAAATACTATTCAACACTTAAACTAACACACACGAAAATTACTTAAACCAATAATCAATTAACTAAAATTTAATTAAACTAAACTAAAACTAAAACTTTAAATGAAAATTTCAGTACATAAATAAAGAGTAAACATTAACATTAAGTAATTAAAATCATAAGAACAAGAACAAAAACTAATTACTAAACATAAATTAACTAAAGATATTAATAATAAATAAAATTAAAATAAAATAAAACTTAGCGCTTAATAAAGATAACATAATAATATAAACCAAAGGTTATTCCATAAGAAAGCAAAACACAAGAATTAAAACCATAATCGGACATAACAAAGGAAAAAATAAGTGAAAAAGAAAAGTAGCTAACTAAGACAAGCATAAAACATTCGGCCAACAAAACAAAGTAAGGAAAACACAAACAAGCCAAAAGGTGGTGCATAAACAGTAAATTAATTCAAATTAAATGCTAAATGGACCTACATGGATGTTGTTGCATCTCCAAATTGTCTAGAAAGCTCCAAGGAAAAGCTTCCACTCTTCAAGCTAGTTGTAGCTCCTCTCCCACATTTCTATAGTCCTCTCTCACATTTCTGCAGCTATCTTTTTCTTGGTAAGAGCTAGAAGTCATAACTGCTTCCCTTTTTGAAATGTTCTATTGTTGTCTTTGTTGAGTGGAGAGTAGCTCCCCTCTTGTATTTTTTTTGCTACCCCCTCTCTTCTGGAAAGCTTTCTTTGCATTTTTAGTTTTATGCCCTTAAGGTTGCATGATTCTTTCCAATCAAAATGTTGTACCATTTCCTTTAATGCTACACTTTATCCTTGTTTTGTCAAAAACGCTACACTCTAACTTAAGCTTGTAAAGCTTTTGATTTGCTTGTTTTGCTGTCATTTTATGTATTAAAGAAGGACTCCATGAAGATGCCATTTTGATGGATAGCTTGCCTCCATAAACTCTCTATGAAGCTACAATTTTATGCTAAAGAGAAAGGCTCTCCTTATGCCATTTTTCTTTAAAGCTTTTGGGTCCACCAAGAAAGCTTCATGCCATTTTTCAATATAAAATGCAGAACTTCTTATGTCGTTTCTTGTGCTAAGAAAAGCTTACTTTTTTTTTGTTTAATTATTTTTGTTGCTGACAAAATTCCAAGGAAAGCTCACCTTATCTTGCGTTTTTGCTTCCCACTTAAAAACATGTTCTTATTTTTACTTGAATGTTTCCAACTTGCTCTTTTCTTTTCTTTTTATGTAACCTTGACTTTTGCTTCATAATTCATCCAAAAGGGGTAACCTGTTTATTAAATAAAATATAATACAATTTAACCATTTTTTAATAAATAATAAGAATGAAATTACATGAATTTGCATATAAAAATATAATAAAACTCATTCCTATTAATTTGAATCTTTTATAATATTAATGTCTTGTAATTGGTATTGAGATTTTGAGGATGTTTATGATTTAGATTTGAGATAAGTATTGAATATTGATGATATTAATAAATCTTTTGAGTATTTGAATTATGATATGTAATGATGTGAAATAAAAGGAGAGAAAAGTCAAGGAAGTTTATAAGTGACATTAGAAAAGGCTGTTAGGTAATAAAGCGATATACTTTTAAGTAATTGGATTTTTATGATTTTAAAAAGAGAGAGAATGTGTGATGGATTATTCTAAGCGGGAGCAAATGAGTTTTTTATTTGTAAATGAGTTTTGATGTTAACTTATAAATGAGGTTTAATTTGTATGCGTTTTTTAATTTTGTATTTTCCTAATATCACATGGTTTTATCATCATTAAGAAAAGATTGTTGAATCAATAGTAATTCTACTTATGTTTTGATGATGAAAAAAGATTACTACTAATATATTTATTGTGCTTGATATGTTAAAAAGATATGTTTGAAGATAAAGTATGTGTTTAAAGGAAAAGATATTAAGAACATGAATATGAAGCCCAAGATGAAGCATTGGAGCACAATTGGTGATGAATGAAGATCAAATTGATGAAAATAGGAGCATTGGGAAAAAATAGTGTTTACTTGAAGATTAAATTGATGGATGAAAGTTCAAGCTCCCAAATAATTTGGTTTATATTTTTATTGTAAGTCTCATCTTATTCTTTTTATAATGTTGAAGAGGCTTACATTATGATTTGGCATCATGATTAGTACTTATACATATAGAAATCATACTTAATAGAGATTTTATGTGAATGATTTTTAAAAATCCTTTTGATACACTAAAATGCTTTTGGGAAATTAATTTGATATGTATGTGCTAAGATATGTGTGAAATGAAGTATTGAAAAATGTTAAGATGAGTCTTGAGATTAGACTGAGCGAATGTGTGTGAATGTGTTAAAAACTTGTGTGAAGAATAGATTAAGTTATGGAATGTATTAAGAGTAGTTGAATGTGTTAAAGGTTGTATGAAAAAGTGTTAAAAACATTTTAGGATTTGTTAGAAAATTTTTGGAAGTATTAGGATCTATTTTATGGTGTTTTAGTCGTGTTTGTATGTAAAAGTTTATGAAAAATTAGTTTGTACATTAGACTGATCAATTAGTAAGTGAGATCGATCGACTAGTGTATTGTTTTAACATAGACTAGTCGATTAGTGGCACACATGGGTCAACTAACATGATATTGATTGATTGATAGTGATGAGTAATGAGCAAAAATAGTTGGTTTCTTAATGGTAAAATAAATTAATAGATTATTAATATGTAATAATGGCTATAAACAGCTAATAGGCCTGATTTTCGCTATTAATAAATGCGTTGGAATGGTGTTTATGCATCAAGTTAGTGTAGAAACAAATATACAAGCAAATTGAAGTGTTTTGAGTATTGTATTGTTTAAGTTTGGTTTTGTTATAAATGTGAGGTTTAATTATGCATTCATTTTCAAGTTTATTAGTGAGCCCATTACACACTTTGAGTTGGTTAAGAGTAACGTCTCTTAAAATAAATTTTATGGCAAAAAGTACAATTTGTCACCTAACGTTTTTAAAAAAGTTTAAATTACCCCCTAATATTTTTGAAGGTATCACTTTTCTCCTTATCGTTTGTAAAATAATGCATTTTACTCCTTAACGTTTACAAAATGGTGTAAATTATTCATTTAATATTAATTTTATTAATAATTTTATTAATAATTTTTTATATTTTATTTATAGAATATTGACAAAATTAACATTTATTTAATAAACTTTTAATGGAATTAGTATTAAGGGGGTAAATTGTACTATTTTATAAATGTTATGGGATAATATATACCATTTTGTAACATTGGGGGCAAAATGTTAAGGGATAAAACGTTACTAAGAATATAAAATTTTAAAGGACTATTCTTAAGTCTATTGAAAAAGAAAGTGATTATAAAGATTACACTAAAGTTCGTGAAAAAGGGAAGCAAATCGTTTATAATGAAAATTTCCACAAGGTATGAAAAAGTGGATGTAGGTATGAAGTTAAACACTAAACTAATATAAATATGTTTGCGCACTTTTCTTCCTATCTCTTTTTATTTTCAAGCTTATTTAAATTTATATTGTTATATATTGTTTGTTTAATTTTTAATAATTCAGTTATTTTATATTGATTAAGTATATTATTTGAGCTGCATTTTAATTTATATTATTATTTATTAAATTGATTATAACTTTTTCATTACTAGGTTTTTAAGAAAGAATTAATATTTATGTATAAAAGACTTTTAAAAATTTTAAAAATTTTAGTATTACCTAATTTACTCCCTCCTTTAAGTACCATATAAGGACCATTAATAATTATAAAACCAGTATAGAATTAACCAATAAATTAGAAATAATGTTTCTGTCCAGTCGCGGTTAAGGAGCTAATTTTTCCATTAACTGGTTAATTTGCTATTTAACCAGTTAGTTTTAGTTTGTAACAGTTTATATACATAACAAAATCAATTTACTAGTCAATTTTGATTAATCTCATTGAATCAACTAGCCTAATCCAACTTTAAAATCACTGGGCAATGCCATAGTATATGGTGGTGAAGTTGGACTCAACGTACTTTGATGCCACTTTGTTGGTGTTAAAGATGATGAAAAGCATGTGGATGATTAGAGAGAGGGAAGCAGTGGTGATGGTAGTAATGGTGGCGATGATAAGGCCATAAGTGGTAGCAGCGATGGGGTTAAGAAAGTTAAGGTTAGAAGTAAAAGTGCCCTTTTAATGATGCTAATGATGAAGAGGAGGAGGAGGAGGAGGAGGAAGATAATATAGGTGGTAGTGGTGACGGTGGTATGAGATTGGGTATTAGGAGTAGTAGTAGGTGCTAGTGATGGTGATCGTTGATCGTTGGTCGCTGTTGGTGGTAATAGTCAGTAGTATTATTAAGGGAGAACAAGCGGTTGAGTAAAACACATGGGCCATGTGTCGGAGGTTTGTTTCATAATTTGTAGTCATATTAGAGGAAGTGATTACTAATGTTTTAAAATATGAACTAAATATTAAAACGATAAGGCAAGAATTGTAAGATTTAGAAATTCAATTTGATAAACTAAAAATAATTTTTATGTTTAGTTTAGTTTCTAAAAATTAACTAATTAATTTTACTATTTAATTGACCAATTTATTAATTAATTGACCGGTTTATTATTTAACCAACTAATTTTCATATGTAATAATTTATATATGTGCCCAAATCAGTTTATTTGTCAATTTTTAATTAATCTGATTGAACTAATCGGTTTGGTTTAACTTTGAAATTATTGTGTATGACACTTGTTTATGTAATGTCTGCATTAGTTACTTATAAATTTAACTGAAACTTTTGGAAATTTCAAGTAAAAAATTATTTAAAAAAATTAAAAGTATAAACGGAGTGTTATCATAACAGAAGTTACAAAAAGGGTCCAATCTTCTTCTTCATTTACTCATATCAAATGGTTTTTTTTGGTTCCTTGACACAGCTTGCAATCTGATAGTCATAGTGAACATCAGTTTTAACCTAACTTTTAATCATTTTATGCCTTTTGTTTCAGTTTGGCAGTTGGCACCCGCTTGAGATCGAGCTATTCATTAATCCACCGTAAAGTAACCATCTTCTAAAGCTTAAGTCAAGAAGTTGATAAAAACTTGTAAACTGCATTACTAGTTATGCTCCATCTGCATTAGTTACTGCCGCTTCTGTGCATCTTCATGAGGCTTTTTGTCAGCCAAATTGCTGTTTCTCTTGATGACACAACTTCTTCACCAAAAGGTCTTAGCACACCAGCCAACTCGTCAAACCTTTCTTCTCTCAGCAACGTCGCACATATCTCTAGCAGTGATTCCAAAGCTTCTGCTCTCTGAAGGGTCTTGGGATTCCATTCAATCCTTGTTTCTTCTCCGTTCAAAAATGTCAGAGTACTCATCGACGAGATGTCACTTGATGACCCTTCTCCACTTACTTCACGATTGTGTAGTTTTCCTGTCTGAATTGAAGTTGAAGAATGTAGAGGTGGTGTCATTTCAACTGCAGATGAAGTTCTATGTACTGCTCTTGTATGACAACCTATCTCAGTAATCATAATCTTATCTCCATATTTGTTGCTCCTCTTATAATCAGAATAAGCATGGTTGCTTTTAGGAACTGCGGGTAACGTTGGTCTGTTAACTTTTACTGGGTTAGCTCCAACTACTTGCAGTTTGTCCTGAACTCTCAAGCATTGTTCAGAGATGGACTCTAGCTTTCCATCTTCATGGTGACTTCTTGTTTCTGACGAAATGGCACTTTCAGGTTGCTCCAAACTATCATAGAACCCATTTGCCGATCCATTTGGAAATGTCTCATCCTTTTTCCGCTGACTGAACCCACACTCCTTCGATGGGCTTGACTTTCCTTTGCCAATAGTGTGCAAGCTAGTATTGTCCAACAACTTAACACTTCCTTTTTGTTTATTCTTGCAGCTGTGTTCGGACTTTACTGGGAGAAAAACAGGAGATAGATTGTGGCACTGAGCTAGATGTGACTGTAAATGAGGATGTCTTAACAATTCTGCAGCCTAAATTTGATCAATAAAGCTCGTATCAAGGTTGGGATATATTGAAAAGATAAAGAGGAGCCGGTGCTTATGGACTTACTGTTGGTCTGTGCTCCGGGTTCTTCCTCAGCATGGTTTTGATTAATTGTTTTCTGTAGGTAGAAACCAATCACCTAATATTATTGAAATGACTGCTATGATGCTTAAGCTTAAGGAACTGGTTCGGAGTTGAAAAATGCAAGATTTATAACACAGTACTTACAATGAAGAGGAATACACAGTTGGGAGTGGAGAAATGGAGGAACGATTTATCTTGCTGATTAGTCCTGTCATATTCTGATCACAATGAATGCAATTCATCATCCTGTAAACGAAAATAAAAGGTTTAATCGTTGAATTGCTAATTTATGGTTAATGCCAAACTTACTGGTGCTCTAAATGCAGGTTGATGTGCAGCTATCTCAAACATACAGCAACCTGCCCATGTATAAGGTAAAATGCATTCATTCCAGGAGATTAAACCACCACATGTCCAATCAATATGAAACTGAGCAAGGAGGATGATCAGGACCTAATGACCAAATATCAGATTTGTAGCCATAGGGAATGTCTGCAAGAAGTTCTGGGCACATATAATTGGGAGTGCCTACAATCTGCAAGGATGTTATCCTATTATGAGCAGACAACTTTTGTTAACAAATTGAAAGCAACAAAGGGAATGTATCTCTGCTTTTTTCCATGTCCCAGAAAAGATAACAAGGAATACAAACATTTATTTGGCATCAAGAGATTCCATTGCAGGCGACGACTGTAGGAAGTTTCTAAACATACGCTAAAGGTTTCAACTTGAGACTCATGTTGATTTGAAGGCCTTGAATATGCGAAATTTTAGAGCTTTTACACGGTCCTAAAGTAATTTAACTCCATGTGGAAGATAGGAAGTTATTACAGGCAAGTGGGTGAGGAAGGCACAAAAGGGGTAACGTAATCATTACCGTGGAAGCAAGATCATCCTTGTTGAGCAATTTTGCAAGTCCAAAGTCACCTGAATAAAGAATTTCAGGCATATTTGGAAGCAGTATAATTGAGAAGAGAAAAATGCCTTATCTGTGTCCTTACCTAGCCGGATGTCATCGTCTTTTGTTAGGAAGATGTTGGAGCACTGACATAGATAAGGTTGTATCAAAGACAGATATTAGGAGTTTTTAAGTCTTCTGAAATCAGAACAGTTATAGGCACATACTTTCAAATCCCTGTGGAGGACACGATTTGAGTGGAGGTAGTCCACTGCTACCAACAACTGGGTTAGCCATTTGCATAGCTTCTGTGAAAGAGTACATAAAGAAAATTTATATTGCACATCCAAATAATTTTTCTTGAAGATAATCCATTTTCCTTACCTCTTCAGGAAAAAATGTTCCTTTCGCTTTCTTTATCATCTGGGCGCTATTTGATTAATTTTTGAGAAAAAAACAACTACCATTAGCTAGACAGATAGTTAAAATTGGCAATTCCTTACTGCATTGACTTACATATCTCCTCTCTCACAGTAACTTGTGATGATGCACACATAACAGTCCTGCAAGACATGAACAAAGATAATGACCGAAGACGTGCAAGCAAACAAGAGATCGTAGATGGATGTTTACCTTTTCCACCCATGAGTCCTTGTACTTCACAATGTAGGGATTGTTGAGATTCGCTATCAAATTCATCTGCAACACGTAGCTATTAATTTCTTAACGACGATTCGGCAAGATTAACAAGATGCAGAAGAAGAACAGGTCGTAACTAGATGTGCAGAATTAGAACTCCACGAAAACAAAATCTTTTTGCCAAAAGCTCTTTCAACTTAGGAAAAGGAAAAACAAGAAAAGAAACACGAGATTAACCTCTTGATGAGCTGTTTGTTTGAACTTCTCTGTCTGTTTAGCCAAACGAATCTTCTTCATTACATACCTACAGATGCAGATAAAGTTTTTGAACAAAAGACATCCATTTCAAATATATTATGAAGCGGTTACTTGTATATGGCAAAAGCATCTTCAGAAGTTGAACTCCAGCATGAATCACGTACAGTCTCGCGTTGAGCATAATGTGAAAACATTGATTACTGAGAATGTCCGCATTTTCGGTGCCTTAATAAGCAATTCAGTATGGAATGAGAAACGCATAGGACTTTCGTACCTCTTATTCTCGGATTTGTGAAGAACGAGAAATGCAGCTCCAAAGGTTCCTCTTCCAATTTGCTCGATCACTTCATAATCATCCATTTTCAACTTCATTTCTTTGTTCCTACTCTCCATGGGACTTTGAAAGCTAGAAAAAGCAAGGGTAGCCAACTTCAAGCTAGTTGCTTGGTGAATAAATATGGAAAGAGGTAATATTTACATTAAATTGGATATCAGAAAATATCAGTATCTGCAGGGAAAGCAGTAAAGTTTGTGTGGTGATCACCAAAAAGGACTCATGCAGGAATCATGAAGACACGGAGCATTAAAAGAATTTACAGGAGCTGCTGCCAAGGACTTGTAAGAAAATGTGATGTGTTTTAAATTGAAGCGAAAGCAAAGTGAGAACAGAAAAGAAAGGCGAAAGGTCCCTGCCACCACCAAAGAGTAAACATATGGCTTGCGCTTGCGGATTCCTCCT
>JAOXYD010000008.1:16640366-16652417 GCA_028565735.1 Pinacopodium congolense | reverse complement strand
TAATTATTTTTGTTATTTTAATTAAAATTTTAAATTTAATGTTTTCTCATTTTAAATTTTAATCATATCCATAAATATTTTTTTTTCAAATTTTTATGTTTTAAAAGTACAATCTTTGCATTAAAGTCGAGTCAATTCGGGTTAATAAATCAGGTTAATTCGGGTTCGGGTGCATTCGGGTTGGAGTCTATTAGGGTCGGGTGGAATCATTCAGATCATCTCGGGTTTATATGAAATCGGGTTCGAGTTCAGGTCAGGTCGGGTGCAGGTCGAGTTAGCTCCGTTGACTTTTTTTGTCAAATCAGGTCAGATCGAGCATGGTCCAGGACAGGCAGGTCAGGTCCATTTTTGAAATCCCTATTTAATATGTCTAAGGTTTATTGATTTTTGATATTGGCATGTCTCTACTTACTAAAATATAAAGATGGAGTCCTTACTACTTTTTAAAACTTTCAATCTATTATTAAACATCAATTTTTGCTAAAATTTAGACCTTTAGATATGAAAATGGTAGAGATTTTTATGAATTAAAGATTTTATGACTACTTTCACTTTTATGGACTTATTCATATAACTACATATTCCAAACCCCTCAATAGAATGGAGTTGTAGAAAGAAAAAATCATAATATATTGAAAATTGTTCAGTTTTAATAATTGGGACTCACACAACTAAGCAACATTGGGTTGACAAAGTTGTCACTACTATACATTTACTCAATATAATACCCTTCAATTTCTTGAACTTTTAAACTTTATTTTAGGCTTTTTTAATACATAACACACAAACTTCAATCTTGACAAATGTTTCTACGAATCTTTGGTTGTGTCACCTTCATTAACCTCTTCAAAAATTAGAAATCAAAACTTAACTTGTATGTCATACCTTTTATTTTCTTAGTATATATGATATGAATGAGTTAGGTATCCAATTTATAGATTGCTAAATGGTTACAAGTCTAAACAAAACAACATTGTTTATCCCTATTTTAAGCATCATTCTACTATTGATAAAAGCAAAAAAATAAAATAAACGGTTGATATAAATAATATAGTTATGTTCCTAACCAATAGATGATAGTGTATTGAGGGTTCATAATAATGATGACATTCTTTCCCAAACAAGCGTCGTTATACCATTTAAAAATTTGTATTTTTATGTTTATTTTTATTGTAAAAGACACAACTATTTTTAAGTTTAATTTTAGGGTTTCATATTATGTTTTGTGGTTGTCATTATGAGGAGAACATTATTCCAAGTTAATTTAGGGCACGTTTAGTTAGGTTATTAGTTGTAGTTTTTGGTTTTTTGTATTGGCTTTTGTATGTTTTTTCGATTTCTATGCTGTATTAGTATATTGTTTTATTGATTTTTGTGCTATTTTTTTTGGTTTTTGTGTTAAAAAAAACAGGAATCGAAAACCAAAAATAAAAACCCAATTAAATAAGGCCTAAGTTTTATAGTTTTCATTTATTTATCACAAAATTTTTCGAATTTCCTTTAGTTAATCACGTTATATGCTATGTTAGGTGGTATCAAAGCATAATGTCAACTAATAGTGATGGCAATGATCTTTGTAATGTTGATTGAGAAATTAGAGCTCCTATTTATGGGGATAAGGCCTTGCAATAATTATAGTAAATCTAGAGCAATGGATGGATTTTTAGATTCTAGCATTTTGAGGAACTTTTTTTTAAAAATTGTAGAATATCTAGATGATTATGGAATTGATGCATATGGGAGACATACAACAATAGAAGACCAGAGGTAGAGTTGGCTCGCATTAACCCTATTGAAATATTTATTCCTACTTGTAGACAACATGTTTATAACACAGATTTAGAAGAAGAAGATATATATAAACTAAATTAGTTTAGTCATTATCAATCATACAAGGTCTGTAGGAGGAAAGAAGCCTATGGGGATAATGAAAAGGATGCATGATTTCCAATTGAAGGTGGACATATCATATGTCAATGAAAGTTTGAGTATAAAGGAATTCTTGGATTGGGTCGTAGTTGACTATTTGGAGACTTTACTTGAGAAAAGATTCAGATTAATGGTGTGTCAGCTGAAAAATAGAGTATCTATATGTTGAGAAAGAATTCAATCCAGAAGAGTACACGAGGGTAAGGATCTAGCACAAACTTGGTACAGGATGAAGTATTTATTTAAAAGTTCTTACCTTAGATTATAAGTAGGTTTGTTTTAGCAATATTAGTGTTGTTAATAAAAGAGTAAAACTGTACATACCTAAACCATAGAGTTCATGAAGTTGGCAGAAAAAAAAACGATATCCTTGAATATAAAAGATAGTAGGTTGTGAGGTATTTAGAAGAGTTGAAACCAGCACAGAGGGATAAGATTAGATTGCCAGTCATTTGGACTCTATCTAAGGTAAGGAACGTGGCTTTGAAAATTAAATTAATGTAGTAAGAATGGAGTAGGAGTTATGAGATTTATAAAGTAACGACATCAATTGAAAGGTGTAAAATCATGCAAGAATAAAGTTCATAAGGTAGTAGTAGTAACAATCACTATAGAAGGACAATGCAACTGGGAAGCATCCTATAATTGAAGGAAGAGCTAGGGAAGTAACGAGGGTTGGAAATTAATACGCTAAACTAACTATTAGGAACCACTAAGGCCATAGGTTTAATGAATATCCTTTAAAGAAGATTGCGAACATTGTAGGGAGATGAAGAGGATGAAGGAATTTAATGTGCAGAAAATGGTGATGAGATGGAAAAGTGTGAAGTTAGTGATGGACAAATGCATGTGGTGAGGAGGAGGATGGTAGCTCCTAAGTTGGAGGATCAAATTCAGCACTATCAATTATTTTGAACTAGGTACGCCATCAATACTAAGATGTTTAGTGTCATCATTGATATTTAGAGTTGCAAAAATATAATTAGGAGAGAAAAAGCGAGGAGGGTAAATAAATATTATAACACGCATATGTTGGAACGGATTAAGACAACAACTGAGAAGGTGGAGGTGTCAAAATATTTTAAGGGGAATTTCACAATTGGTAAGTGTCATGATGAAGTTTACTGTGATGTAGTTGATACGAACGCTTGCCATTTATTGTTTGAAAGACCATGGTAGTATGATGTAGATTTCTAACATTTAGGTCAAAGTAATAAGTATAGGTTATAGAAGGATGTGGTGAATTAGACATTTTATAATTAAATACCAAGGTGACATCACTTAAAGGGAATGACTTCTTGTGTATTGCTAAAAAATTTGAGACCAAGGTTAAAGAGACAAAGAAGATCCATGCTTTAATAGTTAAATAGGTGTTAATGAGTAAAACTGAGTTGTAAGTGGAGGAACACCTAAAGTTATTATAGCCTTTATTGTAAAAATTCAAAAACTTGATGCCTGGGGAGATACCCTATTGGTCACCCCATATGAGAGAGATATAACACAATATTGATCTCATCCTAGGAGCGAGCTTACCAAACCTACCTTATTATAGAATGAACTCAAAGGAAAATGAGATCTTGAAGGATAAGGTAGAAAAATCATTATAAAATGGACTTATACAAAAGAGTATAAGTCCTTGTGCAATGCCTTCGTTGTTAACTTTTAAGAAGGATAGGAGTTAGAAGATACACATAGACAGTAGAGCTATAAACAGGATTATTATGGGATACAAATTCCTAATCCCAAGTTTGGATGATATGTTAGATAAATTGCATGGAACTAGATGGTTCTCTAAGTTTAACTTAAAAATTGGCTACTATCACATTCAGATTAGGCCTGGAGATGAGTGGAAGATTACATTCAAAACTAAGAAAGGGTTATATGAGTGTTTAGTGATGCCAATCTATTGTCAAATGCCATAAGAGATTGGTGAAAGAGGTATTAAAGTTGTTTATTAGTAAGCTTGTTATGATGTACTTCAGTGATATACTAGTTTAAAGTCACTTTAAAGAGATGAACTTTTATAGAAGAACCAATTGTATATCAATCTTGCAACTTCATAACAAACAAACTATTATTGTTAGGTTATGTTGTGTCTACTGGTGGAATATAGGTTAATACATTTAAGATTAAGACAATTAGATATTTGTTCGCACAAACTAACGTGTCAAAACTACATAGCTTTTTCATAGGCTACCAATATTTTATTTATGATTCATAAAAACTTTCAGCACTGTTGCAGTACTAATTGTAAAGTGTTTAAAGAAGGGTAAGTTACAGTAGGGATAAGAGAAAGAACAAAGTTTTATAATATTGAAAAAGAAGTTATACACTATGCCAATTCTCGCTTTAACTGATTTTAATAAGCTTAGTGAGGTAGATTATAATGGAAGTAGGGTTAGAATATGCATTATTCTATCCCATGAGAAGAGACTAGCGACATCTTTTAGTTAAAAGATCAGTGAAGCTAAGATAAAGCACATATGATAAGGGGTTTTGTTTCATGATGCATGCTCTTAAAAGTTAGGAGCATTTCTTAATTAAAAAGGAGTTTATACTATATTCGAATTATAAGGAACTGAAGTATTTACGCAATCAAAAGAGTATTAGTAGTGACTTATATTCAAGATGAAGCAATTCTTATAGAAATATCCTTTTAAATTGAACTACAAATTAGGTACCCAAAATTGAGCAACCAATGTTTTGAGTAGCTGAATAATGAAATTGTAGGATTTGAGCAGCTTAGGGAAGGCTTTGAGCATGATGAAGATTTTGTGAAGATATGAGGTAAGCTTTTGAGTAATCAATCTATAGCCGAGTTTTATTTGAATGGTTGATATTTAATGCACAAGAATCAAATATGTTTACTTAGAACTTCCTTAAGAGAGCAAGCAACTTAGGATTTACATAGAGGAGGTTTGGCAAGCCATTCGGGGTATTATAAGACACTTGTAGTGATATATAAATGATTTTGATGGCCTTAATTGAGATGGGATGTCTACAAATTTGTTGAGAAGTGCCTTACATATTAGAAAGAAAAGAGGCAATATAATAATATCAAATTTTGCATGCCTTTACTTGTACTTAAAAATTTGGGAAGACTTGCCTATGGATTTTTTTTAGACTACCCAATACACAAAGGAAAGTTAATTTAATTTTCATGGTTATTGACATGTTCTCCAAGATAGCTCATTTTATTTTTTGTAGGAAAATTTTGGATGTAGTAAGCGTAATTAGATTATTCTATAAAAAAGTTTTTCCTTTATATAGAATCCCAAAAGCGACCATTTCTAATCGATATATTAAGTTTCTCAGCTACTTTTAGTGTATTTTATAGAAGATATTTAATTTAACTTTGAATTTCAGTAGTACAGCCTACCTATAAACTAATTGGCAAACTGAAGCACTTAATAAGACATTAAAAAATTATAATTCACATTATTTGTGAATATAGATTTATTCACTAGAATTTAGTACTATCACAGGTAGATTTATGTACAATAATGCAATCCATAATGCTATTAATAGGTTACCATTTTCTATTGTTTATATAAAGAGACCTTAGCATATACTTGATCAAATATACTTGATTTGATCAAGTCACCAAAAGGTAAGGGGACGAACATTCTAACTAAATATATTGTTGAGTAAGTGGTCGAAGTGCATAAGGAGGTTAAGTAGAAACTTGAGGCAATAAACCAGATGTATAAGCAGGCTGTAGATAAGTATAGAATAATTAAGACTTTTACTGTAGGTGATCAAGTTATGATATTGCTACATAAAGAGTGATTTTTAGTTGGGACATTTAACAAACTACATCCTAAAAAGTATCATCCATATATAATACTCAAGAAGATCAATGATAATGCATATGTGGTTGACTATTTAGAGAATATAAAAAATTTCAAAACATTTAATATGTCGAATTTATTGTCGTTCCATGATTCTGAAGTTCATTCGTATCTTGACCTTCACTCAAACTCAAGGTCAAATTTCTCCTAAATGGTGGAGATTGATGCAGATAAGGTAAGTATTTAACTTATAAATCATTTAGACATAAATCCATACAAAACTAAATTGTCTTTTCGCAAAAGCTAATTTTATTAATATTCCAAGTGCTACTCTATTGCTAAAAGAAGTCAGAAGATAAACAACCTATATAAGTGATGTTGTTTATATCCCCAAAAAATGTCATTTTGCTTTTGATGGAAGTTAGTATGTTAATGGCTCCTAATAATGATATCATTCTTACCCAAATAATTGTCGTTTTATCATTATAAGATTTCATGTTTTTACGTTTAGTTTTTATAAAGACATAATTGTCCTTATGTTTAACTTTAGGGTTTTATATTATGTTTTGTAACCATCATTGTGAGGAGAAAATTATTCCAAGTTGAATAGTTGTGAGTTTTCTTTGATTTCTATCAAAAGTTTTCAAATTTCCTTTAGTTAATCACACTATATACTGTGTCAATATACTTCACACTAGAAAGGGTATAGATGCTATAACCTAGCTATCAAATGGACCAATGTTATTATAGATGTCACATTCTTAAAATCCATCATATACTATCCTCTACTAAATTCCAATTCTTTTCTTTAAAGGGAAATACGAGAGAGCTGAATTGGCTTACGTTTGACTAAGAAGAACCTACAAAATTGAAACTAATAACATTAGATGCAAGGATTTAGTAACTTTGGATTCAAGTGAAGACTTAAATTCAATTACTTTAGGTAGTGGCCCCTCCTAGCCCCTTAAGAGTAAAACAACAAGTTCACATGTTTTTTAAAGGGCAAGAATGTAAATTTATATTTAAAATTATATAAATAGATATTTATATACTCTAATAAATACAAACTGATAAAAAGGACAAAAGGCACATAAGTAATTTAGTATTTACAAAAAGTGTGAGTCCTGAGCCCCACAGGGGATTGCCCCTCTTTCGGTCCACCTAGCTTTTTTGTTAGAGAAATAAGAAACAAAAGTGGTAGTATTTTTTTTAATATTAATGAAAAAAAAGTGGCAGCATTGTTAAGTACTAAAGTTAAATTTCATGGAATAATTAAAGATTTGTGTGAACTCTAACTTAAAAGATTATTCATAAAAATTAGATATGACCCAAATAACATGATCGATCCATTATGCGATAATAACGCCGCTCTCAACATTTCTCATAACCTTATTCAATATGACTAAACTAATCACATAAAGGTGGATTAACATTTCACAATCTTGATATCAAGATAATTTATTTCTCATTCATTACATTTGAAGATCAATTTATAAACATTCTTACGAAGGCACTATGCAATAGGAATTTTCACAATTTGTTTGACAAATTGGGACCTTTAAATTTGTATATACTAACTTAAAAGGAAGAGTTGGTGATCTGTAAAACAGTAAGATTATAGGAATATGAAAATTTTGTCTTATTTATTGATCAAATATAAAATGTGCCTAAAATTCCTAAAATCTCGTACAACCAAAAATAAATGACATATATATATTTATTATATTTCTCATTGTACTAGACAAAATAAAGTCAGTCTATTCTATCTAGTTAACAATAGTATAATCTTTTCTCTAGTGAGGTTATGATAATCAAATTCCCTTATTAATCAATGTCAGTGTGTGTTTGGACCTTTTTTGAACAAGCCTATCTAAATTGATTAATAAATTGCAATCTTACCGAGCTGTTGGTCTGTATATCTATCGAGACAAACTGATAAAAAGTTAGTCTTCCACTGGGTTTACTCATTGCTTAAAGGCCAAGGCAAATGAGTAACCACTACCCTTAAAATGGTCCTAAAAGACGCCGAGTTCCCCGTCCCATCCCATCTACCTCTGCTTCTGTCTCACTCTCCACACCAGCCACCATAAAAAAAAAAAATACAAGTTAAACTATTTTTAAATCAATAACATATCCTACGAAAAAATCTCACTTTCCAATTCCCAAAACAGAAATATCCTTCATTTACTAAATTGTTTTAAAAAATAAATTCAAAATCAGTTTGGTGTGATAATGAGCATTAATTGTTCCCAAAGAGACACTGTTAATTATTGTGAAAGTTGCTTCACCTAATCCACTCCATTGGATGAATGGATGGACCACTAGGCTATGTAGACAAGGGCTTGCACTCCACTATTATTGCCCGAGAATGTGGCTAACCCGTTAATTAATTTACAGGGAAAGGATACAAGAGTAATAATATCAATATACACACGCCCCCAGCACCAAACAGACACGTCATCTTCTAATCAATAAGAGAAAAAAAAAAAAGGAGATCAAATTAAAAACCTCTCTGAAAAGAATAACCAAAACACGATCTCTCTGGCTCGCTCGCTCTCTCTCTCTCTCCGTCTATTTGGCTGTGCTCTGCGATCTGGTCCGTTCCTTTTAGGGTTAGGGTTTTTTTAATCTCGATTTACTCCTTGATTTTGCAATTCATTTTCTCTTTGTTTATCGTATTAAATATTAATCTGTTTCATACACCTAGGAGGAGCTCATCTGATACGATTTTGAGCCTCAAGGACGGTCTTTGAGGAATCGCTCGCTTGCCTTGACAAATAGGTTCCACTTTGTTCACGCTTATACTTAATTTTTTATTTCCTTAAAGAATTATTCATTTTTTGTTATATCAACTCCTCTCTTTTGGGTGTTTACAATTTGCGGGGTCTTTAGTTATATTTCGATTTTGTGGTGATAATTTCTGTGTTGGTAGACCGCATGATTGGGTATGCTTTTTTTTTTTTCTTTTTTGTGTGTGTGTGGTTATCAAATTCGGGTTTTTGATGTTCTGCATAATCGTTAAAACTTAATTTTCTTGATTTCTTTCTTCGTTTAGTAGGTGCATGTGATTGAAGTTTGGTGTTCTAAAATTTTTGAAGTCGGGACTTTGATTGATTCGTTGTTCTTTGAATTCTTTAGTATTGATTAGTGCGTTTGCGGTTTTATCTTGTTAGCGAAAAAGTTGGAAAACTTTTGTGATAAATCTTTTGGCAGCTTTTGCTAATGCGGCCAATGATTTTAATTAAGTGATTAACATGTTCCTATTTCTATACTCCAATGGAGTTAGGAAGTCCTTTGCACTGTTCCTAGCATTTTCAACATTTTTACTGGGATTTTGCATGTTGTCTATACCATGAGTTTATTCATTTGGGTTATTTGAACCATTTTCCTTCTTTTTTGTTTTCTAATCTATCTATGCGTTTATATTCTCTTTCTTCATAGTTCTTATCCTATACAGATCTATTTATTTACGTGCAAAAGTTTTGAGTTTGTTGATGATGTCTGGCCTTTTGTATGTTCAGAAATTTTAATCGAACCACAAGTACATACGTTAACTATTTGCTCCTTATGTTGAGGGTTGGTTGCCTTTAAGGCCTTTCAAATGTGCTCCCTAAGCCGACTAATCTCCCAGCTTTGCAATTAAAATGACACTGCTTACTTGGAAGTCTTATAGGAAGCCTTATTGTTGCCGCCATTTTCCAATTCTGCCAACCCGGATTTCTTATTTTTACCTTCCCTTTTCCTTTTGACTCGCACAATCATGTAGACATACACATGTGTAGCACAGCAGAATTGTTTATGGAAGTGACTCTTAAGAAAATTTAAGTTGGTGGGGAGCCTGGGCCTCTAGTTTCTTCCCCTAGTTTTGACAGGTGTGCTTCTTCATCCTGTATGTTTTTCTTCTTTGTTGTCTCTAGTGCAATTTTTTTATCAGCTATTGTTCTTGGTACATTTCTCCTTGGACACACATACCTTCTATGTGAAAACCCATTGAGAAATAGATGGACGGATAGTGGGAAAAATAATTAATCTTCTGTATGTTATGAAATTACCTTTCCTTTGTAAACCCATTTCCATTATTTGTTGGGCAGAGTAAAAAATGGATCGTGATGAGACAGGATGCCAAGCTCCTCCGGACCGTCCTATTTTGTGTATTAACAACTGTGGCTTCTTTGGTAGTGCTGCCACTATGAACATGTGTTCCAAGTGCCATAAGGATATGCTGATGAAACAGGAGCAAGCTAAGCTTGCTGCGTCATCCATAGGAAACATTGTGGATGGATCGTCAAACAGCAATGGAAGTGAAATCATTCCCAATGAGACTGATGTGCAGATTAACAAAGTGGAGCCAAAGACCGTGTCAGCAGAGACATCCCATGGTTTAGTCTCTTTGGAGACTACTGATATAAAACAAAAGGAAGGTCCAAGCCGGTGCAGCACTTGCAAGAAGCGAGTAGGCTTAACCGGATTTAAGTGTCGATGTGGGAACCTTTTCTGTGCATCTCATCGCTACTCAGACAAACATGACTGCCAATTCGATTATCGTACTGCTGCACGGGAAGCTATAGCAAAAGCAAACCCCATTGTTAAAGCCGAGAAGCTTGAGAAAATCTAGATCTAACGGGGCTGAAGTCTTATGTCATGAAATATGATGCTCATTTTCATTTTTGGACTTCTGAGTGCGCCAAGTATCTTATGAGCTGTCCTTTTCAGTTGTTGTGTATTTGGAGAGGGAGAGTGGGAGAACGACAGTGTTGGAAGTATCTGCAATTTGAAGGACTATATCTTAAGATTGGAGAAAATTAATATGTTGGCTCCAGTGTTTTAAGCCTTAATCTGTGCTGGTTTGGTGGGACTTTTGTCATGGTTAGGTTCGAGATGTGTCATACGTTTTCATGTGGCATCTGCTATGTGCAATTTCTACGTGATATGGAAAATATCCTTAAAACACGTGGCTTGCTTTGTAAATTTTAACTTATGGCATTCATGGCTTAATCTCTGGTACCTTATGTCGCGCGGTTGCCCAATGTTTTTATGTTATTTGAGATGATTGGTGCGGGGACAAAGCATAGTCTTAGATATGGGATTTTTTTTCGAAAATATTACTTGTATCGTTATCCTGAGATGGCTGATACTCTAGTTGAAGATAAACTAAAAAAAATCTAGCAATTGGTTCTAAGTATCCAAATGTGCATTGATTAGTTCATCGTCATATTGCTTCAGGCTCTGTTACTAATATTTGCCTCATGTCTCTTTAGAGCAACTTGCTACAGAGAGTTGGATGCTTTGTCCTGATGCCCAGATTATCAAAATATTTTGAAAACAGAAATTTGGTATGACGGTTCATTTGAGATAATAAAACTACCATCGAATGCTTTTGCTGGGAAAATTACTGCTTCAGTCAGTAGTGATCTTTTAGAGTGGTTCATGGTGTTGGGCGAGAATATCAAGTAGAAAGGAAGCCTCACGAAAGAATTCTAATTCGATGCTGCACATTCAATATGATATTTTCCTCATTATTTGTCAATATATGAACTTAATGTGAATGGTATCACAAAATTTGATGCATTTTAAATAAAATGCATCAACCATGTAAACTAAGGCTTTGTTTGGTTTTATTGTGATTTTTGGTTTTGGTTTTTTATTTTTATAAACACAGAAACCAATAAAAATAACACCGAAACTGAAAAAGACAACATATTAATACAGTACAGAAACTTAAAAAATAACATAAAAACTAATACAAACAACACAGAAACTAATAAATATACACAAAAACAGAAACAAGAAGTGATATCAAATGTGCTTGATTAGAGTAACGTAAGCCTCATTTCAAATGTACAGCATTTGATACATATTTTAGAGTAACATAAGCCTCATTTCAGATATACAGCATTTGAGACATACTTTCTGTCAACATTTTTTCTTATGTTTAGTAACATCCTACTAATGTTTTGAAAATCGATTCGAAATCATCAGTTTAAACAGTACCATCCTGAAATTGGTACAATTTAGATTAAAATCGTACTGATTTTAAATATCTGATCAAATCAATAATACTGATTAAAACTGGTTGATTTTGGGTTAGTTTTGGTATATCAACTTAAAATCGGGTCGATATTATAAATTTCCGAAAGTTTGGGATTAAACCAAAAGTTAATTTTTTTTAAAAAAAATTTTCAATACATCGATCAACCGAGTGAAAGTGGACTTTACTTTCTTTTTATTTTTAAATTTTTTATTTTTATTTTAGAATACTAAAATTTTTATAAAATTTTTCTATTTTTCAAATAATAAATATTTTATTATATTTAATGCATAAATTAATTTA
>JAOXYD010000008.1:16620600-16633223 GCA_028565735.1 Pinacopodium congolense | reverse complement strand
CTATTTTTCTAAATACTAGCACATAAACCAATAAAAACAAAATACTAATATAGTATAGAAACTGAAAAATAGCAAAAAAATAAAAATAAAAAACATACAAAACCCAATAACAAAACATAAAACTACAACAAAAAACCACAACCAACAACTCAACTAAACGTGCCCTTAATTTACTTGGAATAATGTTCTCCTTATAATGATGACTACAAAACATAGTATGAAACCATAAAATTAAACTTAAAAATATTATGTCTTTTACAATCAAACTAAAAATAAAATACAAATTCTTTAATGGTATAACGATGTTTGTTTAGGCAAGAATGGCATCATTATTAGAAGTCGTTAGTACACTATCATCTATCAGGAGTAAAACAACGTTTTTAAGGACATAAACTACACTATTTATATGGACCATTTATTTTTTTGGCTTATATCAATAGTAAATGATGCTTGAAATAGGGATAAACGATGTTGTTTTGTTTAGACTTATAACGATTTAGTAATCCATAAATTGGATACCTAACTCATTCTTATCATGTATACTAAGAAAATACAAGGTATGACACACGAGTTAAGTTTTTGATTTCTGATTTTTATAGAGGTTAATGAAGGTAACAAAACCAAAGATTCATAGAAAAATTTGTCAAGACTGAAGTTAGTGTGTTATATATTGAAAAAGCCTAAAATGGAGTTTCAAATTTCAAGAAATTGAAGGGTATTATATTAAGTAAATGTATAGCAATGACAACATCGTCAACCCAATGTTTCTTAGCCCCAATTATTCGAACTAAATATTTTTCAATATATTATGATTTTTTCTTTCTACAACTCCATTTTATTAAGGGGTTTGAAATATGTAGTTATATGAATAAGTCCATAAAAGTGAAAGTAATCATAAAATCTTTAATTCATAACAAACTCTACCATTGTCAGATCTAAAGGTCTAAAATTTAGCCAAAATTGATGTTTAATAATGGATTGAAAGTTTTAAAAAGTAGTAAGGACCTCATCTTTATATTTTAGTAAGTAGAGACATGCCAATATCACAAATCAATAAACCTTAAACATAGTAGATACCAGGGAAGGACCTCATATATGTGTGAATTAAAAATAAAAAATACTATTTTTATTTAAAATTAGTGAATAATACATATGATCACTTAGCTAACATACATGTATCACAATTAAAGTCCAAAGTTGGAATTTTGGAAAATAAAAATTTTAGAAAATAAAGAAGGAAATAAGTGCTTTATATATCTAAACAAAAGATGCATTAATCTCTGAAGCCAAAGCCAAATTTGGTGTTTAATATTTTTATTTGGATAACGCATATGATATGCTCGACCTATGCTAAAATCATTAATGTAGTATAACTCCCCTTTCAATACCATGCCTAATGATCTCTCTTGGAAGAATATCTCAAAGAAGACAAGAGAAAGGGTAAAACTATATAGCAATTTAAATCTTTAATGAATTATTTGACACACACACACACACACATATATATATATATATAAGGATTTATACTAGAGATGGAATACCAAAAGTTTAAGATAACGACAAATTAGTTGACAACATTATAATATCTCCTTAGTAATTGGAAAATGACCTTACTAGCATTTTATAGTGCAATGAGGTGTTATAGTCTATGAGTAGTGAGTCCTAACCATATAACATCTTTACTAAGACAAAGAAGTGTAGTACCTAAATTAGAATTTGACACATCTTTTAAAGGGATATCAACTAGATGAGTGAGAGAGGGATGTGATCCATTTATAGCCACCATAACCTTATTAATCTTCTTATTGGCATCTGAAATCTCTCAACATTTTTTGGCTTAGAGATCATGCCATCAATCAAAGTATGCGCATAATTTGAAACATGTATCTTGAGGGTTGGCGAATCTGTTG
Source organism: Pinacopodium congolense (assembly GCA_028565735.1). NCBI lineage: Eukaryota > Viridiplantae > Streptophyta > Magnoliopsida > Malpighiales > Erythroxylaceae > Pinacopodium > Pinacopodium congolense. The sequence continues at coordinate 16,631,313 of JAOXYD010000008.1, read as the reverse complement.
TAAGCTACCAAATAACAAAATACCCAACTAACCTAACTATGTAGTATGGAAAGTCAAGGTCAATCCCACAGAGAACTAGTAGTGTTTCTAAGTATTCTTAATGTTATGCAAAATAAAAAGAAAATAAAATAAAACTCTTGATGCGATATAATTTAAATAAACAAAAATATAATTAACAAAATTAAAATAAATAAACAATAACACAAAAATAAAAGAAATAAATAACAATGACAAAAGGTTAGGAAAAAAATATTATCGGGATTCATGAATTGAAAATATGCAAATTGTGTTATACTTAAAATGCTAGCCTATAAATATAAATAATCTTTTACATCTTAAGTTCCTCCATTTTTAGGTTAATCCAATAACTTCTAAAAATACTCTTAGCTATATGACATCTTAGAATAAATTCTCTAGATTTAGTGGCATAACAACATTAAGAACTAGGAAATGATTAACTAAGTCTACAATATCATAAGCTCTGATTATGTAACCTAAAGAATTGAAATTCTAGGCTAAGTTGATTAATTTTCATTTACAAAATCAATTAACCTATCGTTATTTAAGGTAATTGTTAATGAAAATTATAGATAAAAAGCTTAAACCTAGCAATTGAACTAGAAACCATAAGTAGAATGACCAATCCTACTCATAATCCCTAATTCTTGGCATTTAATTGGAGTTTCCATTTAACACTAGTATAAAAACATAAAACCCATTAAAAACCAATTCAATTATCACAATTATAACCTATTAATCTATCAAATATCTTCTAACTCAAAAGAAAACTAACTAAACATGTTGAAATTAAAAAAAACACAAACTAAAAATGCTGAAATCATAAAGAAAACAAGAGGAACAAGGCTGGAATATAAAGATTAATAACTATAATAACAAAAACCAAAGGTTCAACAAGTATTTAACATAAACCAAATAAAATACATAAGAAAAATAAATGGAAATGGAAAAACAATATAAAAACATAAATTAAATCAGATTTATAGACCTAAAAAATTGAATCTAATTACAAAACATGAATAAGATGAAATTAGCATTAAAACCCAGGGAAGATATAAAGAAAATAAAGGGTGCCTTAAGTGGAGAGCAAAAGTTACTGAAAATGGCTTCATTCCATCCTTTTATAGTCCTTCTCTAGGGTTGACAATTGGCTATACATCAATGATGATTTGTTGAACCACCATTGAAGGGTCTAGGCAGCTTCTATCAATAGAGATCTAACTACTCCATCATTAACGCCATTGATCAGTTGCAGCAATTGTCATTGATGGTTTAGTTTAACAATTCCTCACTCTAATTCTTCCTTAAAATTGGTTCTTTCAACTTGTATGTATGTCCTAATATAAAATCTATATGTAAACTCAAAAGGAATACAAATTAAACATTTAATTATCAAAATAGGGATGAAATCACACTGAAACACGTGTGAAAATACTATAAAATACATCCCTATCAAATACCCCTATACTTGAACTATTGCTTGCTTCAAGTAATGATTCAAATATTCTACTTAAACAATCTCAATCCAAAGTCAATAGTTACTTGAGTGCAAATAAAAACTAATTGATGTCTTTGATTTAGTTTATAAATCTCAATTCTATCATGACAAAAACTTGGTTAGCACATACAAGTCACATAAAATTAGTTAAGAAATAATCCTTAATGTATAACACCAAGCATTCAAGTAATTTCATATAACTCATTATATGAATATAATCAAGGATGATCAAAACAACAAAAACAAATCACAAATTCAACTTTAGAGCATTTTTAAGAGATCACATGGCATCTTTATGTAAGAATAAATAAATGCCCTTGGTTACTTAACTAGGATACTCCTTTTTAGCATATTTGAGATGTCATCTAATTTTTTAACGCACAAGTGAACATTTTATCATAAATAATTTTATTACTAAGTTATATCATGGTCTCAAATGGGTACTAGCACCATTCATAACTTTAACCTTTACATTGATTTGAGGAAAGTGAAGTGAAAAACATGCTTACTCATTTAACAACCATAAATTTTTTTTCAAATTAAATAGTACATCCAATTCTAAATTCGCATGACAAAGTACTTAATACCATATAAAAGGGATTACTAAACACATGCAAACATTCAAAAGAAAATGAAAAATTTTGAGATTAGAAATTATTTTAAGAGTTGATAAAAGCACAACTAAATTAAGGACATCAATTGAATTTAAAATACTACAATTAACTATCAACTAAAAATCAAAATCATTTTAAGTTAAAACATTCAAATAATCACCTTTAGACTCATAATAACTCAAGTGTAGAAAATTTGAAAATTTGAATTTATCCCCCACCATCAAACTTAAATTAAACATTTTCCTCAATATCTTAAAATTAATGAAAATACAAATAAGTACAGAATAAGAACACTCCCCTGACGAGATAAACAATGGAGTGATTGATGGAAAACTAATCACCCACTTTTGGCTCTTATAAAATAAAAAAACAAAAGAAAGAAAAAGCACTCAAATAAAAAATAACTGAAGAATTATCTAACAAAAAGAAAAGACACAAAAATTTAAAAGAAAGGTTAGATTGCCTTCCAATAAGTGTTTATTTTAGGTCTTCAGCTCAAGCCCTGCTTTGTGCATTATCCAGTTTCAAATGAAAAGTTAAGCCCGACATGAAAAATGCTCGAATTAATTGATGAACCTTTGACATCTATGCTCGAAGTGGCTTAGAATTAACGGTTGGATGTCATATAACGTTAGAGAGGTAAAATTGCATTGCTTCTTCATCATACTCCAAAGTTCATTCTATGCTATGGACATTCCCTTTCAACCAGGATGGTCTCCACAGTAAATTAGGTAAGGGTTGTAAAGACTCTTTATCCTACTTGTCACCTTCCCTCTTCAACTTGTTTGGCCACAACTTTTTCAATACTTTTGCACCTTGTGGCTCTTGTTTTCTCTTCTTCTCCTCTTCCTCTTCTTTTTTTCTACAAACTACTAGGAAAAGGAATCGACACTTGGTTAGTAATAACATAAGATGTATCACTTACCTTAGGAGCATTTGTTGTCTTCTTTTTTTATGTATCACTTACCTTAGGAGCATTTGTTGTCTCTTTTTCTCCTAGCTTCTTTTGCTCTTCCTTTTTCTTTTTTGAGTTCTCCAATTAGTCTCCACTTCCTAATGAGATAGCATAAACCTCTTCTCTTGGATCTCTCCTTAGTTGGTTAAGAATGCTTATAAAAACTTGAGCTTCTATACATCCTATCACATCTAACAATTGGCACATTTGATTCTTCATGTTCTTTAAGTCACTCCTCATTTCTTACTGGAATTAAAGAGTGCTTGTAGCTAAACTCTCTATGATTTTCTCTAATGATATCCCATCAGCTTGTGTCAATAATGGTGAAGGTGGAGGTATAGGTTTGAAGTGCGACTAAAGTTGGTAATATCTCGATGGAGAACTAAAACTATACTGTTGTGTATCCTACAATATATGGCATATGTAAGTAAGGTAGCCCGAAAATGAACAAATATCACATATCTTAGATTCTTCTTCATCTATCAATATTGGCTCTACTAGGGATGTGAGATTCATCACTTATTGGTCCAACCTAGCTGAAGCAAGAAATTTAAACTCATCATCATAATAATGATAAAAGGAAAGATCAAAATTAAAAGTGCATTAATAATGAGCCATTGCCGCTATAGATTATCAAAACTTTAAAAAGCTATGAAACAAAAAAAATAGAAAATAAGGTGAAAAAGATTAATAAAAATAAAAACAAAAACAAAACAAAAAATAACAAAACACTACTCCAGTTCCCCGATAATGACACTAGAAATTTGGTGGAGTTATTGCAAGCCACCAAATAATAAAATATCTAACTAATCTAACTATGTAGTAGGAAAAGTCAGGATCGATTTCACAGAGAACTATTAATGTTTTTAATTATTTCTAATATTGCACAAAATAAAAAGAAAAGAAATAAAACTCTTGGTATGATGGAATTTAAATAAACTAAAAGAAAATGAACAAAATTAAAATAAATCAATAATAACGCAAAAGGATAAGAAACATAAAAAAAGAAGAAAACTAAAGATTGAAAACATATAAATTGTGTTATGCCTAAATTATTAGCCTATAGACACAAACAATCTCTCTTAAGTTTCTCTATTTTTAAGTAAATCCAATAAGTTCTGAAAATTCCCCTAATTACACAATAATCTATAATGAGTTCTTTAAATTTAGTGGCGCAACAACCTTAAGAACTAAAGAACAACTAACTAAAGCTATAATCTCATATGTTTTAATCATATAACCTAAAGAATCAAAACTCCAGACTAAGTTAATTAAGTTTAATTCACAAAATTAATTAACTTATCACTACTTATGGTAATTACTAATGACAATTACAAATTAAAAGTTCAAACATAGCAATTGAACTCGAAACTATAAATAGAATGACCAATCTTATTTATAATCCCTAATTCTTGGTATTTAATTAGAGTTACCATTCAATCCTAGTATAAAGTACAAAACCCACTAAAACTCAATTCAATTTTCGAAATTGTAGCCAATTAATCCATCAAATATCTTCTAACCCAAAAGAAAACTAACTAAACATACTAAAATTAAAAAAAATACAAACTAAAAATGCAGAAATTATAAAGGAAATAAGAGGAACAAGGTTGGAAATAAAGATTAACCACTATATTAATAAAAACCAAAAGTTCAACAAGTATTTAATATAAACTAAATAAAATACATAAGAAAAATAAATGAAAATGGAACATCATAAAAAATATAAGCTAAACTAGAGTTCTTCACCTAAAAATTGAATCTAATGACAAATATATGAAACAAGATGAAAATAGTATGAAAATCAAGGAAGATACAAAGAAAATAAAAACTGCCCAAGTGAGGATTAAAAATTGCTGAAAATGACTCCATTCCATCCTTTTTTTAGTCCTCCTCTAAGGTTGGAGATATTTGAGAAAGTAAAAGTTGAATTTACCTTTGTTTTCTTGTTAATAGTGCATAAAACTACAGTTGACTATGTATCAACGATAATTTGTTGAGTCATCGTTAAAGGGTCTAGGTAGCATCTATCAACAATGATTGGGTACTCTATCAACGATGTTGTTGATTAGCTACAACAACCGCTGTTGATAGTTCAATTTGACAAATCCTTATTTCAATTTACTTCAATTTTTTTCTTAAATTTAATCCTTTCAACTTGTACTTGTATCTTAAGATTAAATCTGTATATAAACTCGAAAAGAACGCAAATTAAATATTAAAATATTAAAATAAAATCACATTAAAACATATATAAAAATATTATAAAATGTTTCCTTATCGAGTATACTTTGACACTCTACAGTGAGAACAATTTTGTCTCATGAGATTGATGTCATTGCCTAGTAAAATTGGATTTGCCTCCATTATTTAAGAAGAGAGACTTGTCGAAGGAAACAAATTCCCGTATAAGAGTCCTTTTGAAGCTAAAATTGCACCTGGAAGGACCTTCAAACCATCAGCTATCATAATTACTTGCCGCACTGCTTCCATACAGATGTAAGTGCATGCTGTCACGGACTTGGCCTTTTCTCACCAACGAATCGTGCGACACTAGCAAACTCCTCGGATTTGGAACGCCTTACTTGGCTAGAATGCTAGTTCAGTCTTCCCTCGAGTACTTCGTAAGAGTACTTTTATCAAACACCTTGCGAAAGCTACTTTAGAGAGAAAATGTAAAAAGTTTGGAGAACTTGAAAATAGCTTCTTATTACTCAAGAATGCTACAAATGAAGGAATGATTTACAAGGAAGCAAGCTAGCCTATTTATAGCACTCCATCTCCTCAACGGACGGTGGAAATCGATCTAATCTAACGGTATACAATGGGCATCCAGAATGTTCTCCCATCTACCCCCACTAACTCCACCTACCACAATAATTACAAGTGAGACACCGAACCTCCTACCTAACTCGGGTAAATTAGAGAAAATTCTAGATGAACTCGGTAAATACTAACCTTTTCGGTAAAAAGAAGAACACTGCATGACAATGCTTGCTCAAAAGTTAAGAACAACTGAAGAATATCATTATGAATCATATCAAATTTATTGTCAAAACCATCTAAAAATATATAAATGTGCTCCTCTTAAAGCATGTTCTTTACAATTAGATATCAGCAGGATAGATCATTAGCTTTGTTCGTTGGAAAATTAATCTTTTGCCATAAATCTTGTAATATTTTTCTAGTAATCATCAACTAATTAAAGAGATGTTATCCAATGCAGGAGGTCATACACATGGGAAATGTAACTGTCGTCAAGCTGTTTTTTATTTTTATTTTTTTGCAATAGTGTAAATTGCCTTAAATAATGACGTTATCTATGGGCCATTTCCAGAATGTTAGGTCAACTTATGAAGATTAGGAAAAGTCACTGTTAATACAATCAAGTTTGTCTTTGCCAGAGATGTTCATGTTGACAACCTAGGATCAAAGAACATAATTGATGTCATCTAACTGGATCCCAATCATAGCTGCAGCAGCTTTTAGGGCTAAGTGTGAAGTTGAGTGAAAGATTTTTTTCATGCGAGAAATTAGTTTTGTGATGATATCATTGCTCACCAGCACAAATCGAAGTAGTAAAGTCAAGGATGGGATTTCCCTAAATAGGGATTGTATTTCTTTACACTTTGATACTATATTAACAATATAAGAATAGACTGAATTTTTAATTATAAAGAAAAATAGAGTACATATACAGTTGTTCATCCTTTACTTCTGGATATAGAAAATTATAGGTACAGATTGTGTTTTAACTATTAAACAAGAAAGATTTTGTTTAAATAATCTTACTGTACAAGTTTTACAGCTCATACCATACCAAAACTTACTTGGTCAATCATTCACATTTTTTGTAAGCCAGATACAACAAATTAAATTCCGGACGTTGTTGGAAGGACAATTATGAATCATGAGAGAGTACTCGTGGGATGTGTTGAATATACCCACCTTCTGAAAGATGTTAAGAATTCTTGGTGTGTAATCCAACTTTTAAGAATTGCTTGTGTGGTCCAAAAAAGTTGCAAAATATGGAATGTCGAGTCGAAAGCTGCCATCGTAGAAATGAAAACACAAATGGGGGAGATCAAAAACTAAAAAAAACAAAAAGAAGTGACCTTCAGTTAAGGAGATGGTGACTTACCAACTACACATGGCAGTAATAATAATAATAATAATAATAATAATATTTCAGAGGAGGTGGAATCCGCAAGCGCAAGCCATATGTTTACTCTTTGGTGGTGGCAGGGACCTTTCGCCTTTCTTTTCTGATCTCACTTTGCTTTCGCTTCAATTTAAAACAAATCACATTTTCTTACAAGTCCTTGGCAGCTCCTGTAAATTCTTTTAATGCTCCGTGTCTTCATGATTCCTGGATGAGTCCTTTGTTACGATTACAGAGAACTCTCTGAAATCGGTTTTCGGTAAAAGCCAAAAGCGGTAGCACTAAAACTAAAAGAATTGACAGATGAATATATGTGAAAATTACAGGGAAATCCCACTTGTTTCAGCCTCAAGATATTTGCAAATTCTTTCCATAACCTCCCTGCCTTTAACACTGTTCTGCATAAACCTTTCAGCACATCGGTGCTCTATCTTCTCAGCCATTGATGCCAATTTTGATAATGGCTTGATACATATACTAGTCTGTTGCCTACACAATGTCCATCCATTCGGATTTGCCGGGTGAGGCTCGTAACAGATCTTTTCCTCCACTTCTATGAATTTCTGGAGACTGATGTTACGGGTTGTAAGTTGCATAGACCGTGTTTGGGCGTTAACAACTGTTGATTCAACACAATGACATATATCTTGGCCAACAATCTTGCGAATGAACCACGGTCCTGGAGCATGCAATGTAATTGCCCGAGTTGTATAGAGCTTTCCTGATTCAGAATCAACCTTTTTGTTCAAAGTGTCAACCTCAAGAATATGGGACAGAGTGCGTTTGTTCTCAGGGTCAGTATACTTGCGCCAGGAAGCAGAAGTTACTCTCTCCCAGGGATGCTCATAAACATGTTGTTGTGCATAAGCTTTAACCATCTTGTTTGACTTGCTGTTATGCACCAACATGAGTTTTCAACTTCGTAAGAAATAAATGGAAAACAAATAAAGTTGACACAACAAATTTCTGAAAACTGAATCATGAATCCAGTTTTGAATGCTTTAACCTAACATGTGCAACTCCTACTACCTATGAGGACGGGATGCAGAATGTTCATGTATTGTCAGTGGCAATGCTCAGCAACAATAATGGATATTCTCATCAAATACTGACGCAGATGTTTTGCAATAACATGGAAGGATCAAGTGTTGAACAACATAAAATTATATGCATATGTAAGTATAATATATACAGAATACCATTTTATTATGTCATCATTACATGTTAATAAATACAAGAACATCACAGCTCTGCATAAATCGTTCCAAACACAGAATGCTGGGAGCAATAATTGATAAGATTTCATGTTAGGGATAGATGTTAACTTCTTAGGATCTATGATAGAGTCGCATAAAATCAACGAGATGAGTTCAAGCAGAAGCGGGAGATCCCACCAATCAAGTAACCAAAGCAGCTCAAATCCATTAGTTTAGAATTTCATACACCTCAAATAAGTTAAAAAGGTATAAGCAAATAATCTTTTAAATGTACTGATGTAAGAGGGTTATGATCCAATTTCACTAACTCAAAAGGAATTTAAAGCATAACCAGAAAAGAGCGGATGGTGAAGAAGAAAAGCAGAGGAAAGAGGACGCACCTTAAAGAGAGAACAATTAGAAATTAAAGGAATTGGAACCCTAGAGAAGGGCAGCAAGTGCAATCTTGCCGAAAGTCGAAGAAAGTTCGAATATTTAGGGGAGAGTGGCAATGGACACATGAGTTGGGCCTGTGAAGACCCAAACTCCATTCCCCTGTTCGTGCTGCTTTATAAGGTTGTTCTAGAAATCGTTCAATAGCTTCTAATTTTAATCAAGCTTCGCTATTTCTTTTTTCTCTTTGTAAAGTCTAGTAATAGCCGGAAATTAAAAGAAAAGTAACCATTGGACATTAAAAAAAATTTACTAAAATTTGGAATATACATATAAATGTGTATATATATATATTTATATATAAAAGCATAGGTGATTTTTTAAGAAAAACGAAGGACAATGAGTCTCTTTTTTTGTGGAGTCTCCCTTTTTTGTTTAGTAATAAGGTGGTATTTGCAGTGCTTACCAACCCATGTAATTATCTTCTTTTTTTTCATATATTTTAGAATAACAGAAATTCTTAGGTCGTTTAGTATTGCTGTGAGTTATGGTTTTTAGTTGTAATTTTAATATATTTATATTGATTTTTATATTTTATTCTCGATTTCTGTGTTGTATTAGTGTGTTGTCTTTTTCGATCTTTATGTTAAAAACTAAAATAAAAAACATAAACCTTACCAAACAACTTAACGTGAAGAGTATATTTAATTGATCAGCGTGTCACATTCTTTGGCTATAGATGCTGAATTCGATGTAAAAACAGCCTCCAAGTTAATATGCCATATTTTAACTACTTGTTATTGGATATGCTCCTAAATTATGGCAGACAAATTCATACGTGGAAAAAAATTTTCCAGATTTTTTTTATTTACAAAAATACTATTCACAAAGGTTTATCTATCTGGCAATATTCTTGACAAATATAAATGTCTAATTATTATTTTTTATTGAAATAAACAAAGAAATTTTCGTTCTCCCCCTATTAGTAATACTTAAAATTTTATTTAATTTGTATTGTGTTTATTAAGAAAATCTTTTAAATGAATGTAATATTCTCTGTAATTAGTTCAGATCACTTAAACCATATATATCTATTGAAGAATAATATTAAAATATGTAATAAATTTACGTTCAATTATGAATATAAATCCTAATTTGATCTTCTTAAAAAAATTTAATTATACTTGCAATTTATTATCATGTAACACAATGTTATAATTATAATCAATTGAATTATGAGTCCGATGATCTAAAGATCCAATAATATGAAATTTTTGACATCTATGTTAGAGTCCACAAAGTGCCATACGATTATGTAGATGATACTTGCATGTGATCTATGTCGGGTTTCCTTTTTTTTTTTTTTAAGGATTCAGTTTCATACACGATCTCACTAATGTAGATGATAGTTGATATATAAATAAGATCTGTGTTGGATTTTAATTTATTTTTAAGGTCTCAATTTTATATACCATCTTACCAGTATTATGATATTCGTTCATGCGTTTAAATCTTATGTAATTTAGGAATATAAAAAAGGAACATTCTAAATAATTTTAAATAAAAGGATTCAATGTTCAATAAAGATGTATAATCACTATTCCACTATTTTTAATTGGGTTAAAATCATCCAGCATCCTTATAGTTTAATAAATTATTAATTAAGTTTTTATAATTTTAAAACTATTAAATAAGTAAACAAAGTTTCAAATTATTTTTATCCATGAATTTTCTATTTATTTTATCCTATATAGACTAAACGACATGTCCAAATAGCATATTTATGTGGTACATTTAAAGATATATGGCAATATCACGTGACACTGAACTAATAAATGAAAATAATTTAAAACTTTAAAAACTTATTTGATAGTTTA
>JAOXYD010000008.1:16596760-16620500 GCA_028565735.1 Pinacopodium congolense | reverse complement strand
AGAAAAACTACATCTTACAATCCCTAATCTTCCTTCAAGTAATAAAAAAATGTCCAAACTCTTCGTATACTACACAAGCTTTGAACCATCTGACTTGCCTCTTTTCTAACCCATAGTTAATTGCACTCTCCATTCTACCCCTTGGAGCTCTATATTCTCTAGAATTTCCAATGTTTTTCTTATATTTACTTTTCCTACCTAGAGTTAGTTTTCCCTTTTAGGAACTATCTTTTAAACCAAAGCAAACTCCCTTGTCCCTCTTTCCAACTTTATCTTGTCTAGACCTCAGCTACCCTACTTGTGTTCTCAGCATGCCCTTTCCTCTTCTCACTTCCTCCCATCAATTTGGACTTGTTACTTCCCAGCAAATTTGTTCTCAAGTTCTTGCTATGGGAGTTAATCTCTTTAGCTCATATGATTATACCTTTACTTAAGTTACATCTCTAAGTCCTGAATTCCAAATGCCTTTTTGGTGTCAAGTGGATGGATACTCCAACCCCTTAGACAAGCTCCCCTTCACACCTCCTACAAAAAGTATCCAACCCCTCAGACAAGCTCTCTTTCATATGTCCTGAAAAAGTTGTAATATAATATTTCCACAAATGGATGTATTAAAGATAGAAGCATGAAAACATAGTAACTTATGGTAAATTTTCTTTATTAACATAAAATGGGGTCTTGAAATACATTCTTATGAATAAGCTTCATCTTAAAATTCAATTTCCATTGAAACATAAAAAATTAATGGGTTTAGGGCCTTGGAATCTATGGAATAAACCCTTATTTCTTTAGTAATGGTTACCATGTTTAAGGTTAAACCAAATGAAACAAAATCACATCCATATATAGATCCATATCCACAACTTACCCATGGAAAATCAGATAGCTTTAGTCATTTAGCAAGTTCTATTAGAAAGTCACTATATATGGATGAGATAACATCATATATGAGAAGGCTAGGATATGCTCGAGTTTATGTGGAAACATCCCTAAATTAAGCTATTCCTAAAGTTATGCTTATCATGAAGCTAATTAACAATGAGGAGATGGTTAAGGACTTCTTGAAATTCTCTTATAAATGGAAACCATCCATAAAACATTAGAGTAAAGTATGGCAAAAAAAATAGTTTTAAGTTCACCAATGGAGATTACTAAGAGTTAATAAAGTTTTATAATGATTTCCAATAAGAAATCCTAATGATGATACCATTAACAATATTGTATATGATCCCAATGAGAATATAACTTCCTTCTAAGCAACAGGAAAACCTAAGCACATCTATCAATCTCAAATTCTTAGTTTATTTATAGAACATGCTCATAATGATGAGAATCAAGAGAATAGTTCATAGTAAGTTGCATATTGTATTTGGAGAATGCTAAAGTATCTCCAAAAATTATCCTAAAGGAGTGGTGGGCATCCAATGGGTGACCATCTAGTCAAACCCTTTCCTAAACAAATATATACCTATCAGATCAAATAATATTTTGGGATTAAGACAAACATTAAAGGTAGCAAGAGATGAAGCCTTCATATAAAAACAACATATGAAAGGAATGTAATTTCCCTAACTAGATTGAGGTGGTTACCAATTCATTTGACTAAGAAGAGGAATTCAAAACCATATCCAGAAGAAGGTCTAATAGGAAACAATAAAGCTAACATTGTTAGTGATATAGTTTATCTCATTCAAACTTCTTATCCTCATCCTGTACCTGATATATTTCTATTTATGTTAAACTCTTCTTTATCTTGTACGTAGCTAGTTAGATAGATTCCAACCACTAGTTTAGTGTTATCTCAATACTCTTGTACCTGTATATATATGTTTCACTATTGCAATACATATTGCGAATTCTAGTATTTTTGCAAACACATGGTATCAGAGCCATGAACACCTCTGAAACACCAAACCAACTAGTTATGGTAAATCAGTCTTCTCCCATCCCCACCAATATCCATCATACCTTTTCTGTTAAATTGACCACCAGAAATTATTTATCCTGGAAAACTCAATTCTCTCCATTGTTAACTTAATGGGTTCATTGATGGAACCTGTCCAGCACCACTTAAAACTATTCCGTCCTCCATCAATCCCTCTCAACCAGTTTCAAATCCTACCTATGAAGAGTGGTTTAGCAAAGATCAAATGCTTCTTTTATGACTTCTATCTTCTCTCATTGAGGAAGTTTTTTCCTATATCATCGGTCTTGATTCCTCTTTTTCCGTTTGGCAAGCCTTGGCTCACATGTTTGGAGCAGTCTCTCAAAACAGACAACCGCAACTCAGTATTGAGTTATAAGAACTCAAGAAAAATGATTTATCTGTTTCTAAATATGTTCACAAAGCCAAAAGTCTCTCTAATCAATTGAGTCTTATAGGAAGAACATCACAACAGTAGAGTTTAATGTTATTGTTTACCGTAACATTGGTAGTGAATATCATGGCATCATCACTACCCTCAACCTTCAACTTGACCCTGTTCTGTTTTATTAGTTATTTGGCCATCTAGTTGCCCATGAAGTCCTTGTTAACAACTCACACGAAATTCCATCTGCTAATGCTGTAATTAAATCAATCTCTGCTCCTGCATCTGGTGACTCTACTACTCCACTGCCATCCAGTCCACAAAGGTCTTCTTATCACTCTCATTCCAGATGTTCCAGGGGCCCTTGCTAGATCCGTGGACTGCGTAATCATATAGCAGATAGGTGTAGACGTCGTTATACTCCTCAACACCGAATGCCTCAAGTAAATCACAAAGTTAAAATCTAATTGAGTTAGTAATTTATGGTTCCTATAAAAGAAGTGGAAGACACTTTCTGACCATCATAATAATTATAATAAGAGAATAATTTTGGCATAGATCCATGATCCATATGCAAACTAAGGAACATCAAGTTCAATACTTCTATAGTTAATGTAGCTAACTTTAGGTTTTAAAGGAAAACGCTCTAGACAAATTGGTGAAAATAGGTAACAACATTTAAAATACTTTTTTAATACTTGGGGCATCAATTACACCTTGTTAACTTAGGAAACTGAAAGGAATCACTTTAGTAAAAAGTTACTAAGGGAAAGTGATCTCAAGTATACGAGCAATCACCTCTCTTGGTTGAATAAATAGATGGGATTTAGTTCAATAAGAAGAAAGCCTCATAAGGCTATGGTTAACAATCATTAGCTAAATGAGTTTCAAGAAGACAAAGTTGTTTTCTCAAAGCCACTAACATTTGATTACTACCTGATTGTTATAACCTCTTAATAGAAGGAATAACTGCAACCCTTTTAGGATTTTAAATCATCTCGTAAAGCTAGATGGTTTTAACATAAAAATATTGAGAATTATAATGCATCAATTGATGACTATAAGGAGTTCAAATGCTTTAAGAAGTTGACCAAGGTTAAGGAAGAACTAAAAAAGCTATCAAGAGCTAGTTTACCTAATTAAAAAACAAATGAGAATAATGTTAGGATGAAACTGAAACTTTCCCAATAAGAACTACATGAAAATCTTGTTAGTAGAGAAAAGCTGGATAAAGAAAGTGCTAACCTTAATAAGAATCTTAAAACTTTAGAATTCCATTACTCAATTCTAAAATAGAAATCTAGGTTGTCTTAGCTGAAATAAGGAGATATCAAGATTGTTTATATATATATATATATCTTGAATATTAGTATAATCATAAAACTTATTAATGATAAGGTGCTTTAATACTTTAAGAAGACTCCAGCTTTTACAACATTGTTGCAATCTTCTGAATCTCTCTTAAAGACCTTCATAACTAAATAGATTATAAAGGAGCAAACTGCTTGGTTCAACAAGTCAATTGACATAAAGGAAGTTGAGAAGATGTTAAAGGACCTAAATCTAGATAAAACAGAAGGGATTGAAGGTCTTAATGCTTTTTCCCCATAATTACTAGCCTTTAGGTACTTATCAAATCATTAGACCCTTGAGTTCTTCAATACTAGTACATTCCTCAAAGAAATCAATAGAACTTATATGTTTCATACCCTCAAAAAGCCTAACCCTTCATAACTCAAAGACTATAAACCAATCTTTTACTATAATACCATATACAAAATCATTTCTAAAATCCTAATCCATAGCTAAAGGTAGCTCCTAATCTTTATTGTCAGCTCCACTCAAATAGCCTTTATCCCTAGTAAGATAATTGGTGATAATATCTTGCCAACTCAAGAACTCTTCAAATCATATCATAAGCATAATTATGCTAAGAATTAGGCTACAAGATTGGATCTTTACAAAGCATTTGACTCTATAAATTGGAAGTTCATCAAAAATATCTTCGAGAGTTCAGATTTTCCTAAACTCTTCATGAGTTGGTTAATCCAATGCATCATATCCATATCTTTTTGCATCCTATTTAATGGGAAATAAACTTAAATATTCCAAAGGAAAAAGGGGTATAAGACAAGGAGATTCTTTTTCTCCTTATATTTTCATCCTTTATATAGAAGTTCTTTCCAAGTTGATTAATCACAAAATCAACTTAAGGCCAAATTTTTCCTTTTACAACAACTGTAAGAAACTAAGAACGCATCATTTAACATTTACATGTGATATATTACTCTTTTTTAGAGCTAATATGCAATATATCAAGATTTTTATAAATGTACTATAAGCTTTTTCCTTAATCTCAAGGCTAAATATCAATAAGGAGAAGAGTCAAATAACTCTCTCAACAGTTGCAGCTCCCTATGTTAAAAGGGTTTTAAGTTCTTTTGGGTTATAGGGTAAGGAGTTTCTTATCACATATCCAAGACTCCTTATAATCTCAAGGAAAGCTTCTTTCAAGGATTGTGAAATGTTGATAGAGAGCATTCAAAAGAAAATTGACAGTTGGTGTAACAAGTGCTTCTCTTTTAGAGGGAAAAGGCAGTTTATCATCTCCATTCTTAATAATATACATAGATATTGGACTTCTCACCTAATTTAGCAGAAAAAGCTCATAAAATTAATAGAGAGAATGATGAGGAAAATCTTATGGGTTAGAGATGATGTGGAGGGATATATTGCTAAGGTGAAATGGTAGGAAATTAACATCCCTATATTAAATGGAGGATTTCGTATAGCTTCCATCAGTATATCCATTAAAACTAGCTTAACAAAAGAGATACGAAGGATTTTTATTGACAAGCAAGCTCTCTGGGTGTGATGGATCCATTTTTTTTAATCTTAAAGGTAATAGATTTTGGGGATGCAATATGTAAACCTATGGCACCCAAGAGGGGGGTGAATTGAGTGTTTAAAAATCTCTTGACAAATTAAAACACTTTAAATACCTTAGGCCAATTTAACTATATGAATTTTCTAACCTTCAACTTAAATGATATGCCAAACTTTATACCAAAATTAAACAAATTCAATAAATAATAAACCAAACATAATAAGTATAACTATAAAGAAGATAGGGAAAGAGATGAATATCGAAAATTATAAAGGTTTGCCTACCCGATAGATTATATCCTCTCTCCAATTACTTGTTGGAAATTCACTAAAGAAATAATCTTATTTTAATTGGACGAATCGTAACCCTTACAAAAATCTTGATTATAAGGCCAAGATGAACCTCTATAATCTTAATTTAGGGTGAAGAGTAACCCAAAAATCTTATTTAAAGGTCAAGAGAAACCTATACACAATCTTGTTCTAAGGTCAAGAGGAACCTATCAATTTTCCTTTCCAATGGGTAAAGAGTAACCCTTACAACTCAATCAAAATATAAAATTTTTAAACCATAAACACAGCCCTTAAAACAAGCTCCCTTGAACTTCAATACAATCTTATATAGCTTATTAAAACTTGATCAAAATCAATTTAAGAAAGGAGTTCAAATACAACTAATGCAATGCTTATACCTTATGTAATATCTAATTCATATATAAGGCCTAAAGCCAAAAAATTCATAATCCATTAATAACTCAATTCAAATCTTATTTATCCTAAGTGAAGATCAACCTATCCAATCTATTTTAAAGGTAAAGAACATCCCTTAACTCAATCAACAACAAGTATAAATCAATCCCTCAATTATATAACCAAAAACACACCTTTAATGGTGTTTCAATAAAGCTCAACTTATATAAACGATTCTAAAACTTCTAGAGGCAAAATAAAATTATGAAAAGCCTCTCTACACCTCAATAAATCATAAAAATGCAATTGAAGCAACAAAAACCAAATGATAGCATTAAAAAATTAGATTAAAGATAGATGCACACAATCTATCAAAATAGTGTAGTCTAAATATTCTAACCTATAAACAAACGTCATTAACCAATCAAATGACACTCAATCAACACAAAATATCTACTGCAATATTAATCTATCAGCTTACAACAAATCGTAATAGCGTCAAACAAATGGATTAAATCAAGAACAAAGCTGAAAACATCAAGCTTGAACAGCTTTGGTGCAACCTACAAAATTTAGCCTAAACACACAATGTAATGGCTTAAAAATTTAAAAAAAATACTAGTAACCTCATAAAACCTTTAAAAGTTGAAAACAATAAATTGCAGTATCAAAAACAAGTTTAAATGTCAAATGGAATTGAATAAGGAGCTGCACAGAAAACTTGATTGATTTGAGTAACTTGTGTTCTTTGATCTAAAAAAATGTTATGAGTGCTTAACAATCAAAGTAAAAGTTTTATTGCACTCTTGAGACCTTAAGAAAAATGTGTATAATAATTTTGAATCAATACAAATGGTTTTCCAAGCTCAAAATTGAAGAATACAGAAGTTTAGAGAAGTTCCACCAAAACAAAAATAGTTTTAGTGTTAAGACTTTGAAAACTTGAATCTAAAGAAATAATAAATCGAAAAATCAAATGAAAGCTTTATCAACTTTATCTATGTATAAACTAATTGGAAACACAAATCTTATAGCACTAGAAAATGGATTTAAAACAAGAAAATTAAAGTTGAAAGAAAACAGTACAGAAAATAAACAAAGCTTTGAATGTTTGAATGATTGATCTTGTAATTTATTTTGCAAAGCATCTAAACTTGATAAAAATGTTTAGGAGAGGTATTTATAGTTTTAGGAAGGAGTTGAAATGTTAGAAATATAAACTACCCATTTAGGAGGTTAAAAGACGTTAAAACCCGAAAACCAAAACTAGCAGTTAGAGACGGGGACTACAACGACGCTCCCTAGAGCCTTTAACGGCACCATTGACTAAAGAACAACCCGTCATTTAGGATGTTGAAAACAAAAGGCAAAACATCACCTTGGGAGACTGTCATTTAAGGACGATCAGTCCGTTGTTTTTTCTCTAGAAAATATGAAAATGTCTTCAAACTAACTCTAAAACTTTCCAAACAAATTTCTAATAATTATTATGATTTTAAATACGCTCAAAAACATATATTAATACCTTTTCAATTAATAAAAATATCCAATTGATTCAAAATACAATAAATAGCCTTTATTATGAAACCTTTCATATTTAAACAACTTTAAAACCTTTTCAAACAAGTTGTAAACCATCCATAAACCAAAATGCATAATACAAAGATATTCAAATAAATTCAAACATATATAAATAAGTTCAATCAATAATTCAATTCACTTAAAATCATCAAGAAGCATATATTAATACAATTCATCACATTACTTCTTGATTATATAATATTTAGCCTATATGTCATTCTAATTCAATTCCTATCATGATAAATATCATAATCAAATTCAATTAGTCTCTAAAACTGCAATTCAACTCTTATATCCTTATATGAAAATGTATGATGCAAATGTGAAAGCCCTTTTCAAGCACTGATTAAGAATCACGTTTAGGACACTTACATCTTAAAACCTTTTCCTAAAACCATCTAAACTTGATCTTCATTCTATAGATTTTCACTCTCGATCATCACTTAATCTTCAATCTTTATCCATTCTTAATCATCCAATGTTAGAGTTCTTCTACCTTAGATCTACAATTATATTCTTAGACTTTAAAGTTAACCTATCTTATAAATGCATAAAAAAAAACTTAAACATTAATAATCATAATGTTTTGTCATCATCAAAACACATAATTGAAGCCTCTTTAGTTCAACACAATATAATATGAGGAAGTAAGATAAAGACTAATACATCATGAATACTTCTCAGTAAATATTGAGACTAAGAGAGTATCCTAAACAAAAAATTCATTTGCAAAATTAGACAAGGAAGAATACATCTATATGGTATGATAACTGGAAAAAAGGGGGCCTTTGTACCTTATTTCTAAGGCTTGTAATCTCAAACATATCATTCCATCAAAAGTAAGAATGCAATCCCTTATATTAGCTAATGAATAGAATTATAACTTTAGAGGATTTGCATTAATTACTAGAATACTACCTAATTACTCATTTGATCAGAATAAAGAGGATAGAATTTTATGGGTTAGACATTCTTTAGGTTCCTTCTCCAATCATTCCTACATGCAATCTTCTGGTAATAGGCTAGTGTGGTAAAATAAGAGTCTTCCCAAAGTATCATTCATCTTGCGAGTGGCTATCAAAGATAGTATTATGGATAAAATCAAAGGGGTTGACATCAATAATAAAAAATGCTGGCTATGCAACAACGAGGATTAGTGCAGGGGCCATTTGTTCTTTAATAGCAAGTACACTATTCTGTTATGGAAAAAGTTGTAAATTCTTTCAGTCATTTTTGTCAAGGAAATGATTGGAACAATATCGTTATCTGGTCTAATTTAGCACCCAAGCTCTCGAAGGTTGATCATACAACATTCACAATAGCTTTTAGATGTAATGCCAATATGATTTAGAAAGAAAGAAATTACAGAATTTTTAAAGGCTACAAAAAAGAAGCTTCTCTTCTGTTCCAGTGGACAATGGAAGGATAAGAGAAGCCCTCGTAGCTAGATTAGATTATGTTTAACTTTCTCTAAACATGAGGCTAGCTTGAACCTGTGATGCTCACTCCCCGTGGTTGTTTCTTTTTCTCCTCTCTGTAATCGATTAGTACAATATTTTAGTACAATATTTTCTTTGGTTCATCTTACAGTGGATTATGCTTGTAGTTTGTTAGGAATGGATCCTAGGACTTTGGCTTATGCTCTTTGTGGCTTTTTTCCATTAATTTATTTTATTTATTTTCTAAGCAAAATAATTGAAGATTATTAAAACAACTTATTTTCGTTTCAATGAATCTTATGATTATAAACTTCTTAAATGATAATTAGATAATAATCTCAATTTGGATCACATTCAAAATAGTAAAGGAATATACTAGTAATAAATGCATAAACTTTTTTATAAATTAATAATGCTGGGACTATAAAAAAAATTTTAATTACCAGATACGTTGATCTAATTAAGAATTATTTTAGCACAATAACTCGTGTTGGAATAAAAACTATTAATTTACCGAGTATTAATTTATAGAAGTTTTAGTGTAATAAATAGAGAAGACATCTAAAATTATAGATTTATCATTAATAAAGAGTATAGGTGTGCATATGTATACCTGTGTTTCACACTCATAGATGATTAAGAAACCAAAAAGTATGATATCAATAAATATGAACTCTTTTCTAATAACGATCGTTTCCTAGAATCTTGAGATGGATTTTTTGCATACAAAATTTGGGTCTTAGTTGCACCCACTGATACATAGAGAGATTTTAATCTCATTTAGGGTTGATCATCAGTTCATCTCCATTTCACGTTCTAGTCCCTACTCCCTACAGATTGCCATCCCCACTGTCATTACCCACAATCCTCCTTCTCTTCTCCGGAAAAATAAACTAGTGAAAGAAAAATTCAAAGCAAAAACGAGTAGTTGACCTAATAAAATTGGTTTAAGAAGGGCCTCAACTTATTAGCAGTTCTACCTCTTGAGGTTTTTGGCATTAAAATCCTATTTGCTGATGCTTTATAAAACATCAACCATGCATTTCCATTTCTTTTTTTTCCTGACAAACTCATGATCAGTCGTTCCACATTGAAAAAACACCAGGATTTGACCCCTGAACTGAATCTCCAGACCAGTTCCCATAACCACCAGAAGGCATATCATAATCCACCTTAACAAGTGCAAGCTCCTCCGCAGATCCTACTGCATTAGATCCTGTAGAATTCGAGGCCATCCCAAGTCCGTTTCCCAAATAACCTCCATTGTAATTCCCACTAGAACTGCCATTGTTGTCTATAATTGATGAAGAAGAGCCCATGTTCAACAGCCCATGAAGCAAAGCTGGGCTATTTTGGATGTAACTATTGTAGAACTGAGGGCTTTGGCTCGGTTGGTGTAGGTAAGAAGCAGATTGATGGTGTAAATGAAGCTGTGTCTGAAGATAATTTTGCTGAAAGGAGGCATCTTGGTTGTACTGAGAAATGTCATGGTTTTGTAGGGTGAGTAATGGCTGTGGTTGATCAAATGAAGACTGCATTAGAGAATATGCTTGTAGCCTGCTAGAACTAGAACCTCCGTAATGGAAACCTGAACCAAGAGCTATCATTTCTTCTCGTTTTCTGGAGGATTCCATTGCCTGCGCCTCCTTGAGTCGTTTAGCAGCCCCTCCTCCAATAGGCAAAGTGTTGCTCTCAAGAATTGCCTTCACATCATATCGGCTCATGTCGAAGTTGGTAACTGCGTTAAGCCCTCTAAACTTTATAGCTGCTATGTCATATGCTTCAGCAGCCTCCTCTTCCGTGCCTAAATGATTCCGTAGACATCGCGTTAGCAATCGATGCAATAACAAGAGTATAATTTCTTGATATGTATAAACCTCCAAGCAGAAAGAGTTTCTTAAGCAACACCAAGAGTATAATTTCTTGTTAAGCAATACAAAGAACATAATTTCTTGTTAAGTATAAGCCTGCAAGCAGAAAGAATTTCCTAAGTTTGTAGTAATCTTGAAGGAATATTGGTCTCAATACGGACGTGTGCATGAAGAGCAAATGACTTACTAAAAGTTCCCAAGTAAAGGTCTTTATTCCCCGCAACTCTACCGATTCTTGCTTGCCATCTCCCATGTTGGTGATGCCTGTTCAACGATAATTACTTTGAGACTAGAAAGCAAGCGAGTGAAAGAGAGGAGAGAGAGAGCTGTCCATGCAAGATAGGTACCTTGTAACTCCGCGATACATGGATGCACCTCTAGAGAAGCCACTACTCTTCCTGTAATTTATCATAAAGGACAAAATTCAATGCATCTCCTCTATAACTTCTTAAATTATGAAGCATTAATATTTGTTAGTCTATCATTATACTTCAATCAGAACTACATAGGCCTAGATCCACTAACTTGTGTTATAACCTAAAATGTGTTACGTACCTTCTAATGGCAGCCACAAATTCTTGTCTGGTCATGTGCTTCATCTCCTCCAGCTCCTTTTCATAGTTACTGATCTGAGAAATCGAGATACAAGCTGTAGATCACTGGAAGAACTAATGCCTATACTGCTTTGCATGCAGTTCAAGCAAGAACTTACTGGAAAATTGGTGGTGGTGGATATTCCCCAATACTTGAGTGCAGCAAGATCGTAAGCCCTAGCAGCTTTTTCTTCTTTGTCATAGCCACCTGCTCATATAATGGTTAACAAGCTCATGAGTTCATAATTAGGATAAAGGAAAAAAGAAGAGAAAGAAATGAAATGACGAATTATAAAAATGATATTACTCACCTAAATAAACTGCAAGAAGTTTGAGGAACATTGCAAACCATGACCAGAAAATAAAAAAGTAAAGTGTTAGTGATGATTAAACTTTTATGATAATTGGTTAGGGTGAAGTTCGTCCCAACCCCACAACCCTAATAGGAACCACTAACATATGTACCTTGTCTTCCTTTCCTGGACTGTCCTTCTCTTATACAGCTATTGTCCCATAGATGAGCTTCATACCTTCCTGTCCACCGATGCCTGCAGGTTCCGCATAAAAACTCAATGAAGACGGATAAAGTTCCATTTCTGTGAATTGGATAAAGAAACAAATAGACGTAAAAAAAAAAATTGCGATTCTTGATGTGTACCTTGTTACACCACGATATATGGATGTCCTTTGGCCGAATGTGTCCAAGGTCCTTCGGGGTGCGGCAACTTCCACTGTGTTAGCACTGTTATCCCCACTGGTTTCACCTGTAGAACCCTTCCCACTTGCACTACCCATTGACAGTGTCAGTGACTGTAAACTGTTTGCATTTTCTTGAAATTCGTAGTTGTTAGAAGCGGCTACTACACTATTGTGGACTGGCACCAGACTGTTGCTTGAGAACATATAGTCAGAATCATTTGGCTGAATTTCGTTGAAGGACACAAGATCTGATTGATTTTCGGATTTGCTCACACCAAGAAAATCTGCTACTTTTGGAACTTCATTGCTGCCGTGAGTGTTAACAAGACTCCATTCTGGATAGATAGAGCAAAAAGAGAAACCCATAGGGAATGGTCAGACGGAGAAAGTGATAGAAGACTGAGAGAATAAATGGAAACGGAAGATATAATACCTTGATTCTGGAAGGGATTGTCCATATTATCATTAACCAAGCCTAGAGAAAATTGATGAGAATGAGGTGTTTGAATATGGGTTGGCATGGAAGAATTGTTTGGAGAAAGAGGAAAAGAAAGCCAGTTGTTTGAATTCATGGTGGTCCTTAATAGTCGTATCTTGGCCGACCTTCCTTACTTTCAAAAGGTGAAGATTACTTCCTGCATGTAAATATATAAAAAAACAAACAAGAGTTGAAGATCAAGCAGAGGAGGAAAACCAAAACTAATTAATTATCAAGCACAAGAAAGAGTCGTCGAGGATTTACAGGCGGCTAGGGTTGGCCGGAAATACTCTCTGACACAAACACTCCTCTCGCTCTCTCTCTCCCCGACGCACGCTCTCAAAGCTTGACCTAAGTTGAAATAGTGAGACAAGGGAGGAATTGATAGAGAGAACGCAGAAGAAAAGAGAGAACTTTAAGAAAGGAAGAAGACTACTTAAAATAGAATCACTCCCTCACCCACACCACACAGACACTACTGACACACAAATCAACCAAGTAGCTCCTTTCGCAACGAGAGTCTGACTATGAGCACCATTTTCCAAGACTTGAAACCAATTCACCATCATACTTTAATAATAATATTATCACCATCCAACCACATTAACATACATATCCACTTATATATATATATATATATATACATAGATACACAGTAGACACGAGCGTCATATTAAACTATAATTTTAGCGGTCTTCAGACGTGGTATTGGGACAAACCCACAAATCCAACTGGAAATGCCAAACCCTATTCCACCTCTCTCTCTCTCTCTCTGGAAGCCCCACTTGATTCATTGGAACTCTCGTCCTCGTTCAATGCAATATATGACTCCCCAAAGCCCAGCATTCCCACACTCTGCAAAGCATCGCTTAGTCTAACCCTACGTAAAGTTACGCCTCCCTCTCTCTTTCTCTCTCCCCCCCATCTTCAAGATACTAACATATGATGCATGAGATTATCAAAATCCATAAATCATAGAAGATCTTCCATCGCCTAAATGACCCAATTTGTAGATCCCCGAGTCCCTGCATGTGTTGAAGATGCATGTGTACGGATGTGGAATATTTTAAGATCAAAATCCGACATATTCAATATTTTAAAGTAATGAAGTGAAGAGTAAGAATTACCCTTCAGGTCCTTCATTTTTAAAATTTTGGTACCTAAGCAAATCACTCACATAAACTTTCTAAAGGATTTTGTTTGGTTCCCCCTAGCAGAAATCTGTTGACCGCTTGGTTGATATTCGTGCCCCGTCAAAACCTAAATTTTTTATTATTGATTTGTTTAACTTAAGCCAGACTCATGGAGAATTCATCAAACTCTTTAACACCCGGCCACACTTCTATTCTATATAGAGTGACTCTGTGTCCAATCGATTACTAGTTTTGAAGCTAACCAATGCTCGAAAAGTATTGAGTAAACAATATATATCACATGTTAGCCCAACTAGAATATAATTAATTCTTACTTAAAAGTCCATGGAAAAAGTTAATACTGTATCTACTGTTTTGATATTAAATCTATTAATATCCACGGTTTTTCTCTAGCTAGAAGCTTATGTACGTACTTTATATTTTTCCCACTAATCTTGTTATCATCTCTTCTACAAATAGTCTACATGTTACCATGCCCATCACATGCATCACATACAAAAATGTATATTAAATATTAAGAGACAGAGATACCTGACAACAAGAATTATATTTATGGAGTTGAAGGCTCCCATAGTTTGGTTTTCTAGGGCAGTCAAAGTGTTACTTTTCCATCCTTTAGAAGCTGAGCATTTCAGAGTTTCAAGTTTCAGACTTATATTCTATAAAATAATAATAATACTAATAAATCAAAGAATCTTAACGCAGAGTGATAAACCAAGGGAAAAAAAAGAAAGAAGAAAGCCTACCAATTCCACATTGTTGTTGACAAGGACACTGACACAGTTCCCCCCAAAATTCTTGTAAGACTCATATATAAGGCTTAAGTAGTTGACTGAAGTGCTCCACAATAAGGGAGCAAGGCCCACGTCTCTCGCTTATCTTCCATATGTGTATCTCTTTCAACCTTATTCAACTCTATATGATCTCCACGACAGTCAAAACACCATACATTCCAAACTCATCAAAGAGCCAAAAAATAGTATGGGAAAAGGGTTTGTGAAAACACAAGAAAAGAATGAATACTAAAGGAGAGAAATGAGACTTTGCGAAGAAAATATTACTCTTTTCTTTTCAGAAATATCCACTAACAAAGAAGTGAAACAAACAAAGAGGAAGCAGAAACATTTACTTGCAAACAAAAGCCTGTAAGCAGTTAAACAAGAATCTATCTTCTCGCTTGGAAAGTGTGAAGATGAGAGAAGCGATTAAGCCACCGGCCATTTGCAGTACGCACATTTAATCCAGATGACTCACGTCGTTTCAGATATTGCGGCCAAATGCAGAGGAATGAGACTGACACGTGTCAGTCGTGTTTTTCGGTTTTTGGGTAGCCAGACGGGCCAATTATCCGGTTTGCATGCTTTGCTTTTCTTCCACAAATAATCGCTGTATTTGGGAACCAACTTTGACCATTCCATGATCAATATCCCTAGCTACCTACCAACCACTACCACCGTATTTTTGTTTATTACTATATCACCCTATTTTCTCCTCAGATGTCCCATATTAGTCAAAATGAAGTGAAAACCGCAGCTGCTTGAACTACGAAAGCATTCATAGTTTGTAATTGCTATAACAATGAGAATGGTTTGTGAAGTTGAAACCCAGAGTTGGGGTGTTTTGATATAATATAATCTTCAGTTGAACATTGATCAATAGATGGGTGTCATCAACATGTAAAAGAAGGCGGTAGGATCCTCATGAAAATACAGAGGGAACATAAGGGTATTTTAGGATAAATGATATCACGAAAATCCAGAGAAAATTTTGAGAATTTCCAGGAGGTGGGAGGAAACGCCGGGAAAGTGCTCGTGTCGCCTCGAAACGCTGACGGAAAGGCAAATGCATTTTTGGGAGTCCTTGTTTCCTTACATTTAAACTCTTTAAAGATTAGGGTTAGGAATAGGGTTAGGGTTAGGTTGCATTGGGATGTATTGTTTGAGGACAACAAGTGCCAGCCTGACAAGAACGAGGAAGACGATTACAAGTTTTTTTTTTTTATATATTAAATTGTTTCATGAGACAATAGACAGTAGCGCATGCTCCTCTGTCTATGAATATGCTCGTGTACATATACATATATATATAGGCAGCAGCAAAGTTTTCTTCTCAGTTCCAGTAGGGCCATTAATCATCAATTTTTATGACACATTATGAATCAGTTTAGAGCAGACTTAAATCCACTCTTTTCTAAGAATAAAAAATATAACATGTCATAAATGGAAAAGGTACCTACACCTGTTGAATCAGTCATATAACCCCAACCATATGTTTAAATATCGTCTAATACGCATATCATAAGTGGTTTATGACTCGTTAAACGGCATCCACCAAAGACCAGTACCATGAAATTATAACTGCAGTTGTGACCATGAACACGACCATTATATAAGGCCTTGCCCTTTGAGAATTATATACGTTCGATACCTAAATCTTGTGGCATTATTACCCTGCATGGTAAACAAACAACGTCTATATTAACACTTCAAAATACCGGTCCGAGTGATAGACTAATCAAGAACCAAACTTCTTGGGTTCAAGAGAGGAAGAGGAAAGGGTGAAAATGGGGATTAATGCCACCTTCAGAAATATTTGCTCAGCTATTTGACTCGTGGTCAATTACATTTCAGTTAACGAGGATAACAAAGCTAGCATAGAGGTCCAAGATCCCAAACCCACATGAAGACTAGCCCTTGTCCGGACTTCAAGGACGTGAATCATTTCAGGTACTTATCAGCCTTAGAATAGGTGCGTAACCTATCAAAAACAAGCAAAACCCGGCACTAAGTGTGCTTCAAAACTCGATGATAGAAGTGCTTCAACTGGCTTGTTCCTTAAAACTGATTAATATTTTTTTTGTTCTTTTTAGTTTCATGAAGCAAGGAAAACTAAGAATGAAAAGAGTGATATTGATCAGGTGATATTAAGATTCTAGATTCAGGAACTTGCTACATCTTGGCACCGCTCACCCACATTTCTTCTACCAAAAGAATAGCATTACACAAAAGAAGGGATAACATATTCTCAATCTTGAATCTTTACTTGATTTTCTAATTAGGTCTATAATTTTAAAAAATTTTAGTCCTATATCTTTATATTTGATACCAATTCAATATTTGTATAATGAAAGTCTGATGTAGAAGATAGGTAGTAGTCATGAAAGCCACTCATAAAGCAGGACAACAATATTTCCAGTTTTCAATCTTTAACTAGGTTTTTAATTTAATACTGTATTTCAAAATTTTCCATTTAAATCTTATGATTTTGCGTTTGACACCAATTTAAGCCTTTCATCAATTTTTATTAATAGAAGTCTGACATTGCCAAAAAAAAAAGAGGACTTGTATGAACCAGACAGCTCTTAAAATGACACTATTTCTATATAATTATATACAAGCTTATTTTTTAAAAATGACATAATTTTGTTTAATATAAAAAACGCATCATTTTTATATAAAGAACAAAAAAAATTCCTAATCTTGTTTTTTCGCTTTGTCTCAATGTTTTCATTTTATTCTATTGCTTCTATCATTTGCCTTTCTCTATTACTATTTTTTTAACTCATTCAAGAACATTATCATTGCCATTTTTATAATTCATTCAATAACATAGAAATGACAATAGAAAAGGGCAAAGAGTCAAAACAATAGAATGAAAAGAAAATAATATAGAGAAAGGTGGGAGAAATAAAATTAGGAAATTTTTTGTTTCTTATATAAAAATTATATATTTTTTATTAAGAAAAATTACACTGTTTTTTTAAATAAACTTGTATATTATTATATAAAAATGATGCTATTTTATAAATTGTTTACGTGATTTTTACATACTTTTTTTTGTCACGTCAGATTTTTGTCAATAGAAATTAACAAAAAAACTGAATTGATGTCAAATGTAAAGGTATAAAATTTAAATAGAAAATTTTAAATTTATAAGATTGAATTGAAAAATTAGTTAAAATATGATTGTCTCATTTTATGAATTACCTATGTATCTTCCATGCCAAACTTCTGTTAACAAAAATTGATGGAAAGACTGAATTGATATCTAAGGTAAATGCATAATACTTATATAATTTTTTTTTAAGTTATAAGATTTAATGAAAAATTAATTAAAAATTATAGACTAAAAAACAATTGTCCAAAAACAATAAATGATAATGTGCAACTAATAGCGTCCAGCTTTTCAGTTATCTAGGTTTCTCTTGATACACTACAATGCCTCTATGGGGCACCCTTTACGAGTTTACGCTTCCATAAAAAACTATAATCCGTTATTAACGCCGTAGGTTACCCAATAGCTTATATGTTCCAATTTAGAGATAGTTATTTCTATCTGCCAACGGATTGCACAAAATAGAAAGCATTATTAGTATTGCACTGTGGTTAACCCCTGTATAGTTGCTTAACTACTTTATGGTTAATTACTTAATTATTTGCAAAAATTTATGGTTTGAATGTCTCCCCAAGAAGGCATCTCAAAGCCATAACTAGCGTAAGAGAAATCGAAATGGTGGCTCAAATTTTAGATTAAATACCTTACCTAGTTCATGGTTAAATTCCATGGCTGGCTAGATGTTATAATGTTCCTTGACAAGAATAGTTGACAATTATCCATGAATATGAATAGCTATCATATAAGTACGGTTCGATTTTATCAAAAGATATCATTTGGCGTGACTGCATGCTCAAAAGATTAGCTTTTTCCATAACAAAATATCATCTTTGAAAGTGAACTTAATCGTGGCCATATAATTCTCGATGGATGCACTAAAAAACCGAGTATACTTCATTTTGGTCATATGTTTGTTATCAAATCTTTATTTTCGTACTTCAACGTTATATATCATTTTTCTATTTCATATTAAATTGAAATGGTATGATATACATGAATATCAATTTGGGGTGGTTTTTTTGCCAGAGATTAAAATTATCAAACTGAGAACTATACTTTCTGGAATCATATAAATAATATTCTTTATGGAATCATATAATAATAATACCAAATTCTTTTCATGGTTGGCTATTAACACTGGGTTGCCAACGATGTACTTTTTAAGGAGATATTTAGTTGAGTTGTTGATTGTGATTTTTTGTTGTAATTGTTATATTTTTATATTAGTTGTTGTGTTTTCTTTTTGTATTTTTATACTATATTAGTGTATTTTCTTTTTCGATTTCTATGTTTAAAAAAATAGAAAATCAAAATTAAAAACTAAAGCTCAAATAAACATAAATAATTGCGTATTTATCCCTCAATATAATAGTTTATATGTAGCACTCTAAGCATTTTGAAAATGGGAAACATGTTTTGTCCATTTTAGAAACTTTAAAACTATAATTTTCAAATGGTAAAGCCTTCACATTTGCATCCTTAATTTACTGTACGAACAGATCGAATAATGAGAAATGGAATCTCATAGAAATGGAGGGTGATTATTCAAACAAACACTTTTAGTGTTTGAGAAATTCGGGATGATAGTGGCTTGGAGTAAGCGGGAGGATCACATTAAAGTTATATTTTATAGTTAACCTTTTCCTTTGGAAACAAAAAGTATTATTTAAACCCTAATATTTTTGTCAATATTCAGATCAGATCGTAATATTTTAGAATGATCAAATAAATCTTAACGTTTCAGAAGTGTTTACTAATATTTAGATCAAATCCTAATATTTTAGAATGTTCATGTCAAATCCTAACGTTTTTGAAGCGTTAAAAAGAACTCTTTTTTTTAATGTTTTTGAAATATTTGAATTTTTTTAAAACTTTTTGAAAAGTTAAGATCTGACTTAAATATTAGTTGAAACCTTAAAGTTAAAATTGACCTTCTTGCCTTTCCTTTGGAGAAGAAGGTTTGTGTTGATTTTCTAAAATTAATTCTATATATGAAAGCTAGAATTTAGTCTTTACTTGGGCTCAATGGTTTGTTTTAGCTTGACCTAACTACCTTCTTTTCTACTAGTAGGTTTTCTTCTTTTGCAGTAGTTTCTTTCTATAAAATTTTTTATTGGGTAGTTTGGTTTTGTTAATTTTTGTATTTTTGCAGCTATACTGATTTGCTTTTGCATTAACTTCATCTATTACCTAAAACAACAGGATCGACCATGCCCATGACATCGTGGAAGCATTTAGATCATGACGCCATACAATTATTTCTAAATGTTTTAATCTACTTTAATATATATGTATGTTTGCATATTATTGTCCCCAGATTAGATCGCAAAGAAAGAACATTGGTATTGCTCATTGCTACTCAAGAGCTATAGCAAGGCTTCCTGCCTGAATTTTGTAACAATGACTTAGAAGAGCAAGTAATTAAAACATTCACGGATTCTTTTTATTCTTTGTGTACATACGCACGGTAATAATGACAATATTAGTATGTAAAAAGCTATATACAGTATTCCCCTCTACTAAAATTCTATAAGTAAGTAAATGCTAAAACTTCTTTCTTTTCTTTTTTTGTAATATAAAATCCCATAGTTTATTAATTTGACTTCACCTTTTTGTGTTAAATAGTATATATAATTAAATAGCTACTTCTTATTATCCTATGTAATAAATAAAAAAATGTCGTAGAACAAATAATATTTAACAAGTATGTTTTACTCTAGTATTTGATATAATTATGAATATTGGTAAATCAAATATGATGTTGAAGTTTTACTATAATTATTAAAAATCTATCAAAATATATAATGTTGAACATATGTTAGAATAATTATAATATTAAGGATGTATATATTATGGTATATGATGAGGGTCGTATTATGTTTCCATTGTCTTCTATAAAGTGTTGCTTTCCTTCATGACAAAAGAGAGGAAAAAAGAGAATGATAAACATAATTGAGAATTAGACAATGATAATAAGGATGAATCACAAAATTACTGTGGGAAAATATTTATTGAGATAGTAGGGAAAGTGGATATAGAAGGAGAAAATAAAATAAAGATGAAGATAGCTTTTACGAGTTCAATGTTACATAATTGTAATAAATAGTTATTACTAAACAGTTAGAAGGTTGGTTGCAACATATATTATCGAATTGAATGAAATAGAACTATATATTACCTATACTTGTATATATATATATATATATATATACACGTATTTATTAACCTAATGTACTTATTATTGGATATTAAATACAGATTTTCATAAAATATTATACAATATGTGTTATGGCTAGTTAATCCAATTGACCTTAGCCTTCTTTGCTGTCTTATCAATTAAAGGGTACATTTGATCGTAGTCTTTTTTGGAAAACCTAACAATATATAAGAATGAGAAGAGAAAATGGCTATCGGAGTCTCGACTAATGGAAATGGCAAGCCGGTTCTAGACGTGGCTTCTATTTTGCCGAGTGAGTAAACCTCATGATAACATAATAACAAGTGTAAAAATCTGGAATTAAAATGATAAAAGTTTCAAGTCTAAATACTACAGAAGTCTGTTACTCTCATTTTTTGTTTTATATAAATAAAAAATATTTTTTATTTTGGATAAAATTAGTATGCTTTTTATTTGTTAACATTTAAGTTTTTATAAAATTATTCTTAGTTATCAAAGAAATATTTTATATTTTTATGCAAAATGTTGTTTATTTCATTTTAAATGTTTTAAAAAATTGCACTCACCAAACCTCCACCCTCTGCCACTGTTTTTTAACATTTAAAAATTCTTTGCCAATTCAAACCTTTGACAAACTAATGGCAGCAAAAGGTTGTTAGAATCGAAAACTGTTTTGTATAGATTAGAATATAAGAGATCAACAATGGTAATGTTGAACTAATTTATTAGTGGGACATATGATACAAGGATCGATCTACAAGGCATGTGCATAGCATTATCTTGTTTTTGCGAATGTAATATGCGTAAAATAATCGGCCATGTTTCAAGAGAATGTGCGATTCATAGATACTGGAACCAGTTAACTAGAAAACTACATTCAGGGTATGATTTTGACTTCTTCATCGATTTACTCACTAATTATTTTAACCCATGTTATAACCTTAACATCCGGATCTTGGTTTATACTTTTTCCCTTCCTTTTTCTTCATATTTTCTTTTCATAACATTAATAAAAGATTATATGAAATCAAAATAGTAAATCAGTGAACCTAGCTAAGGAAAACCTGATAAGGGCATTTCACAATAAATTAGACAGTTTTTTACAGTACCTGACCAAAATTGCCTTACTATCTGTATCCATGAATCAAAACAATGAAATATAGAAATAAGGAATACTAAAGATTGTCTTCATAATTTGAGATTATCAAGAGTTAATCTTTATTTTTTGATATTTGATATTAATTAATAAAGAAAAGAAGTGATGTTAGAACTAAGTTCGCAAAATTGAAATTAACTAGATAGGGTTTATTGGGCTGGAAAGGATCCAAGTGTCGGTTTTGTAAGAACAGAGAATGTGAAGGAAGAGGTTTAGAGATGGAGAATATAATAAACTGTTTTCTCTAATTAATTTCTATAATTGTACATTGCTATTTATATAGAATGAATATCCTAGATAAGAAAGGAATCCAATAATAATTACCCAATAACCAGGATGTTAATAATCAAAGAAGATTACATATCTAGAATTAAGAGACATTTACATAACAAGGATGTTAATTATATTAGAAAAATTTTGTGCTTAACACCGCCTCCCTCGATGCAAGATGATGGGGCATAATATTTTCTTCGAGAGATGAGTAAAGCAACATTTGACATGGAGGGAAAATGCCGCAGTTTACTTGCACCATCGTGCTTTTTTCTTCATTCATGAGTAACTATAATATTCTTTTTCTTTTTATTTAAATCCCCTTTTATTTATATCATCAATCAATCAGAAATCATGCTCTGTGGTGACCTTTGATTAGAAGAGATAACAGTGAAATTATTTTTTTTTATATCTTTAATAGAGATTGATGACAGGTGTGATGAGTTCATAAATTATTTACGACAATTAAAATTTTAGGGCTTGTTTGGTTTTACTGTTAATTCTGATTTTTTGTTTTCATTTTAATAAACACAGAAACCTATGTTGGCAGCGTATTTGGATGCAACTGTTGTATGTGTTTGTTGCCAAGTCTTGAAATATAAACACTATAAAAGCCAAAACAAAAGACTTGCCGCATACCCCCAACCACAACCACAGCACTCAGACCCGCCGCAACACCCAGACCTATTGCTCAGCTTCACACCAGACAGGTCGCGCACCGACAAGTGCCACTAGACCTGGACCCAGCTCCCCCGTGTCACCAATCCCAGCAGACACACCAGAGGTGAAGAATCTGACCGTAGACCAAGACCCGCCTCCCTTGGCCTTCGGCTTCATCCGCACCCCCTTACACCCACTTGCAGTACCAAATCCTAACCTTAACCCACGACACCCACCAGCGGTTGCAGTGGCCGCCTCCAAACCCACGAGACCTGCCAATTGTACCAACAGTAAACCCAGACCCGTCACACCTAGCATAGCCGATCCCAGGCACAGACGAACCCTTCGGCCTTCGACCAGATGCGTCACCAGCGACCAATGGTCTCCGAGTGTCTCCGACTCCTAAAGGGCCAGCAATCGGTGCAGTGCCTTCAATTCCCAACTAGGTATTACCATCTGTCCTGTGTGTTGGCTATAATAGTTCCTACTGCACGATTATTGGGTAGACATGTTGGTAGACGGTGATTGAATTGAACTGAAATGTTTGTATTGGCATAGGTCCGGGTATTGTTATGGAATTTGGATTGTCACTAGTTGAGTGAAATTTGTGTGTAAGAATAGATAAAGCAGAAGTGGATTGTTGTGGAATAGGTCTGTGGATATGCTGTGTTTGTTGGAAACAGCCATGTAGTTATTTGTTGTTTGTATGCTAGAATGGACCAAAAATCACCCAAAAGTAGTCTGTGTTGTATGCAGAATTGCTAATGTATGCTTCTGCCTCCAATGATCATGTGTTGTGTGCTAGAATTGCTAATGAAGATATCGTTTACTTTTAGAATTTGTCTGTGTGTGTGGTATTATTGTAACTTGCATGCGGTGATC
>JAOXYD010000008.1:16582028-16596660 GCA_028565735.1 Pinacopodium congolense | reverse complement strand
ATTGTATGTTTTCTTGGCGCTTCGCTCTTCTGAGTTCCCGTTCGTGCCTTATAATGTCCGGTAACTTTACTTCACTTAGTTCAATCGATCTTCGAGTGCTCCTTGTGTTCATGCACCTGCACACACAAGGGAAAGTATCAAAACTCCGAAATCAAAGCAACCTAAACTAAACAAGATGCTAAGAAAAACAAACAATCCCCGAAAACGGCGCCAAAAACTTGTTCGTTTGCAAAAGAAACCACTAGTTTTACGCTCAAAACCGCAAGTATACGGGTCATAACTTGTAGTAAAGAACAGATATTGATCCCACAAGGATTGCGTTTAGTGACCACTTAATTTAGGTTCTTCTTTATTTAAGAAATGATTTTAGGAATTAAAAACTGGAAAATACAATAAAATAAATGAAACTAATGCTAACAGCCAAATTTTGACAAAGCACAGGACCCATGGTTTACAAATATTGCCAACTATCTATTAGATGGCATCTTTCCCTTTGATCTGTCTTACCAGCAAAGGAAACGATCTTTATTTCGATGTACTTAGTATATATGGGATGAGCCTATATTATTAAGATTTGTGCTGATGGTTTATTTCAGAGGTGTGTCCCCAAAGATGAGACACTAGAAGTGTTAACCCACTGTCATAATTCATCTTATGCAGGGCATTACAAAACAAACAAGACTATAGCTCGAGTACTCGAATGTGGTTTTTATTGGCTGAGTTTCTTCAAGGAATCTAAAGCATTTGTCCTAAATTGTGATAGGTGTCAAAGAGTGGGGAATATAACCAAAAGAGATGAGATGATGCTCTCTAATATACTTGAAGTTGAAATTTTTGATGGTTAGGGAATATACTTCGTGGGACCTTTTACATCCTCCTTAGGTAATTCTTATATCTTGGTTGGGGTTAATTATGTTTCTAAATGGGTTAAGGCCATAACTACTCCAAAGAAAGATAGGAAGATAGTCCAAAAGTTTATCAAGAAGATAGTCAACAGGTTTGGAGTACCTAGAGTGGTTATAAGTGATGGTGGAGTTCATTTTTGCAATCTATCTTTCGACACACTTATGAAATGATATGGAGTTCACCACAGAGTAACTACCCCTTATGACCCTCAAACAAGTGGCCAAGTTGAAGTAGTAAATAATGACTTTAAGAAAATTATGGGAAAAGTAGTGAACAACTCAAGGAAGGATTGGGCGCTTAAGTAAGGTGATGCATTTTGGGTGTACCAAACAGCTTTTAAGATTCCTAGAGATACAACTCCTTACCGACTTGTTTATGGTAAAGCATGTCATTTACCTTTTGAATTGGAAATAGGGCATATTGGGCAATCAAAAAGTTGAATTTGGATTGGAAATTAGCAGTGAAAAGAGACTTCTGCAACTTGACAAATTATAGGAATTAAGGTTTAATGCATATGAGAATTCGAAGACATGATGCACATATCAAGAAGAAGGAATTCCAAGTTAGGGATTTAGTACTTCTCTTCAATTCTAGACTACGAATCTTTCTGGGAAAGTTGAAATCTATATGGAGTGGTCCTTTTAAAATTGTTAAGTATTCGATAATGGTGATTTGGAACTAAAGAATGAGAAGAAGGAATCATTTAAAGTTAATGGCCAATGATGCAAGCATTATTCTGGAGGCACAATTCCATTTGAAAGGGAAGTTGTTTCTCTCCTTTCTTTAACCTATCCATGAAAATTTTAGGAATAGTCAAGATAATGGCTATAAATTAGCATGTTTGTGATCTGTCTATTTGTTAGTTCTATTTTTTTTAAGTGTCGTTAAATTTTCTTGAAAAAAAATGAAAAATCAGAGGCATAGGAGGCAACAGCGAGAGAGCATATAACCACATTCGTGGCCTTTATGCCACGGACGTGGCCACTGGAGCAAATTTAGTCCAAAGACAAATTTGACACGAACGTGACATTCGTGCATGAGCATGGTCTGTAAGAATAAATAAATTTATTTTAAAAAAAAGTAGCCACTTGCGTGGCAAGTTTAACCCACGTTTATGGCTGTAGGGTTTAACAAAATCCTCCCTTTAATTGTTCATTCTTCATTTAACTCCCTCTCTCTCAAACCCAAAGCTCTCCCTTCTCTCTAAACTCTCTCATCTAGGTTTGTTCTTCTTCTCTTTTATTTTATAATTTTTTTCCGTTTATTTATTTAGTTGTTTTTGTTTATTTTTATATTTATTTATTTTTAGTATTACTATTTTTCCTTTTATTCTTGTTTACTTCATTTTATTTTTAATATTATTATTTCCTTTTCTATTTCATTTAATTCTTTTAGTTTAGTCATTTTATTTTAGTTATTTTTTATTTTATTTTATTTTTTCATTTTCTTTTTACTTATCTTGTCTTAGTGTTGTTTCTGCAAGCCTTTTTCATCAATGACTCCAAAAATAAAATGTCCAAGTATGGTTATAAGTGAAATACTCCAATCATATGCTTCTAGTCAAGGTCTTCCCAATATATGTCTGAGGTATAATGCTCCGTTTAGCGTTTTCCATGATATCGTAGGTGAGTAATTTCAATTTTTGAACTCTAAAGAATTAATGCCTCTTAGATTTTCCAATTTAATCTATTATACAAGTTAGCATTAACTAACAAAATAGAATCCTTGGTTAAAAATATTGGTTAGAATAGATTTATTCGCTATGATTTTCCAGCTTATTAAAAAGTAGTTTTAGAATTTTTCTGCACCCTGCAATATGATAAAGCTAGTTTAGATGTGTTTTGATTTCGACTACTTGGTCATCTTTACAAATTAGATTATGCGGTTATAAGTTAAATTTTTAATTTTCCAATCACCAAACTACTTGAACAACATGATGATTTTGATGTCAATGCATATTGGCAAACTCTTACGGGAGAGCCAACTTTTAATTCCAAAAATTCACCAAATTCCTTAATTAGAAGTCCAGAACATTTATTCTTTCATAATTTTATGTGTTTAACAGTTTTTAACAAATCAAAAAGCAATAAATGTTTTGTAAAAAAACTTTTCTATCTTTGGTGTATGGACCATCGAAAAAAATTAATACTCCATATAGAATATTTAAGTCCATTTCGAATGTTATAACCAAACCAAGTAGTTATGTTGGCATGGGTTTTATTGTTATTACATTTGCACAACATTATAATGTTAACGTAGAAGAATGTCCTAGCAAAGCACTTGTTTGGTTTGATATTGAGCACTTGCAACGATTAGAGATCTTGGAGCCCCATTTCATAAGGCTCTGCAATCCTCTTTCTAGAACAACTTTTCTTAATAGGAGAAGCAAGACAGTACAACATCCACCAACGACCTCTCACACTAGTTCAATTGATGAAATTGGCCCTTCAGATCCATTTACAGAAGATGAAGAGTGGAAACAAACACTTACAACGATGAATGCAAATATCCAATTATTGCTTGAGAGTAATCAGTGATTGGAGGGTTAAGTAGCCAACATCGAATTGCAAATCCAACAAGTTTCCATGCATCAGCACTCTCAAGATCGAAAGCTCTAGACATATTTTTGTCTTCAAAACCTCGATGCGTCAACTCCACCACCATCTCCACCAGAATCTCCTTAAGCTTTCTTATCCTTTATCTCATGCATTTGTTTTTACTTGTTATATATTGCAATGTGTACTTTGTTTTCTTTCCTTTTTCTATGTTTCTTTTGCTATTGTGGTTTCTTTTTCACATTAAGGACAATGTATTATATAATTGATTCGAGATGACATTTGTTTCAGTTGTCATAGTCATTATTCGCATTATGTTATTTAGGATGCATGTGTTAGGCACATTAGGATAATGTTTTGTGTTGTTTTATGTTAGCAATAAAACCACACTTGAATCCTTTTGATTTGTGTTGCCATGAGATTCTATCAGGTTATTTGGAATAAGATTGAATGCATTTCTTGAACTCAAATTAGGCTACTTAAGTACAAAGCGAACCATGTGGAGTGATAAAAGAAGTTGGGTGCATAAGCTTACTTATAATTTGACACTTGAGCAATGAGGTAGTGTATAGATGCATAATGGATTTTCATTTAAGCCTATGTGAGGATTGAGCCTATATGACTCCATTTATAGTCATTTCATTTCTTTGTATATGTGATACTTCCATAGGTTATTACCTTCAGAACTTGCTTTAAATCGGTTTGAGTCTAATCGATGCATGCTTAATAGAAATGATGAAGGACCTTTTTATGCTAACCCTTGGCTTAAATGACCTATTGTTTTATTATCCCTTGCTAACCCTCTTAAGCCTTTAACCCTTTATTTCTTAAAAATACTCCATTTGAAAACAATAAACCCCATTAGCTTATCTAATCACAAGTTTAATAGAGTAATAAGTGATCCATTAATTTAGGATTTTTGTCTACAATTTTTTGTCATTTAAGATGCTTTGAGCTTTTTTTAGTACTTCTACTCTTATAACATACTGAAGTTAGCTACTACTTTATTTATTTATTATTTATTATTATTAAAAAAAAGGGAAAAATAAAATAAATAAGCGCAGCGTAGTTAGTAGTTAGTAGTATATAAATTTGTGTATTTCAAAATCTATTTTGTTATCCCTTTCTACACTTGATAATTTATGAATACTTGTGATCAATCCTTTTCTCCTTTTTGACACACCGTAACCCTAACCCTATTACAACCCAAAACAATGTCCTTTTAATTAATCTTATCATGTAACCATTGTGGAGGAGGATTGATGTATTAACAAGCCTATGATAGTGTGGTTTCCTATAGGAAGTTTGAGTGAAACACTAACCATCAAACACTTGAAAGAAATGAGTAAAAATTGTAAGGAAGATCCATTTTTCATTTACACTTATCTTTGTAGCATGGTTTCATAAGTTGAGTTTGCTTATGTGCATTAATGAAAATTATTCATGATATGTATAATAGCTTGACATTTGAGTTGGCTGAAATTTGAGGGATTGCATGCTTTAATCTTTATGAAAATGAAGTGATAGAATTAAATGATTGTTTTTTTTAATTTTCTTTAGGACAAGTAAAGATTTAATTATGGGGAACTTAATAGTTATTCTTTAGTATATATTTATCTAAGTTTTTATCTTTTTTTCATAGATATTGCTAGTGTTTTAAAATTCATTTGTGCGTATTTTTAATTAATTAGTATCTATGTTATCTTTTAGTATTTTCTTATTGTGTTATTTGTTTTTATTTGGATAACTTGTTGTTTCTTGTTATTCATGTTAGGTGGAACTCGAATGAAGACCAGGAGAGGAGAAGAGGTGCCGAGCATATGAGGAGGACAGTGGTTAATATGCCACATCCTTGGTAATAAAGGCCATAGACGTGGCCTTCAATAGCCACATCCATGGCAAGCAAAGGCTATGGGTGTGGCATGTCCATGAATTTTTAATGATGTCGTACGAAAGAAAAGAAAAAAATAAAACCTAAATAAAAAGATGAAGCAGCCAGACAGAAATTAGAGGAGTTTTAGAGACACAAGAATACTTGGGGATTTCTGGAGACGCGGAGACACAACTAGTAATTTACTGCAGCTCAGTCATGGTTACATCGATCATCAGTTTATAGATTCCTTCATTCTTTGTCGTGTTCTTTTATAAATTTTTATTATTTGATGGAGAATATTAGTATTTGTGATTTCAGCTACATTATGACTAGCTAAACCTGTCATAAGAATTGGTGTTTGAACTATTTGTATACTTTTGTTTATTGATTTAAGTTGATACATGTTTGTGTTATCTATTAATCTTAAACTCTGCAATAAATTAAGAGAATGAGTTGAGTAATCTGTGTTAATCGTATCACGAGAGTTGCATATTTATAGACCTATAAATAACAAGTTATTGATTTATTAGAAAGATATTTCTATCAATCAATACACTGCTTATAGGATTGCTTCACAACTTGTTATATGTTTAGAAAAGGCTTTGCATATCGAGAGATCCCAAGGTTAATTCTAAGTTGTTTAACTAGTGATAATTAATTGCACCTTGAGAAAGGACAACTAAAACATTAAGAAGTCTTAGGCCAAACATTAATTGACTCAGTCCGACAAGAGAAAACAAATAAGGATAACAACAATTCCTAGTCTCTATTCTTGATCTTTTCTAAGTTTCAGCCTACTGTTTCAATTTTAGTTAATTGTTAAGGCCTTAGTTAGTTGGGTTTCTATTTTTTATTTTCATTTTTTATTTTTTTAAACACAAAATTAAAAAAGAAACAACACAAAAACTAATAAAAACAGGGCACTAATACAACACAAAAATCGAAAAAAAATAGTACGATAATCGAAAAAACACAAAACTCAATACAAAAACAAAAAAAAAACCATAAACAACAACCCAACTAAATGTGCCATAAATTTGCCTTTAATTTATTTCCTATTAGTCTTACTTCTTGAATCTGTTTTGTAAACAAAGTGTTATCTAAATTAATAGGCTGACTAAATTCAATCCTTTTGGGATGATATTTACTTATATTACAATTGTCGGACTCATATACTTGTGATATAGCATAAAACATGTTTAGTTTTTACTCAAAAGTGGGTAAAAATTGTTAGATGGTGTCTCATAGGTAGTAGGGGGCAGGTAGAGGAGAAGGAAGAAGAAGGTTCAAGTTTGAGCGTTTATTTAAAAAATATGCCTTTAAAAACCACTGTTGATTTCCTAGACCCAAGCATCATTCTGGGTTGAATCAATCTTCAACGGTGTTGCATTATACAATTGTTAATGATTTGCTTAAAAAATTTAAATGTGATTTTTACCCTAAAAAGTTCACCAAATAGCTCATAATTCAAGGACCAACATAAGTACGAGGATTGTTCATTGAAGTCGCTTAATGATAGGGGTTTAAATCACTCCATACTAAATAAAATGACTCTAAATTAAAGGAAACACGCCAAAAGCAAACTAACTTTTTAAGGCAACACCTCCAAAGCATATTAAATAAAACCAAACAAAAAGCACACTAAACCTAATCACATGATCCTAATTCCATAATTGAGTAGCCTCCAAAAGGACATTTTTTAAAGTCTTTTAGTTAGACTTTCCTATTAGAGAATTCTCAATCTCTTCCTAGGCCTGTCATCCAACATCTTTGCTTTATTATTTTGATATAGGCAAGACATATTCCTAAGCATTTCTACACCTCTAATTGGATTCTTAAATGCATGATTCTTACCCTTGAAAAAGCATCATGAGATAAAGTCTTCGTATACAACTTCCTATCTAGAATTGAAAATTGTAACACCTATGAAATCAATGCTCTCAAGCACTACCTTAGATTCTTGAAATGACTCACTTTTAACAACCTCTTTATCATGAATATCAAACTCAACAAACCCTAAATCATTTTCACCTAAATAAATGGAAAGCACACTACTTATTAGGTCACCAATTTCATTTTACACAGCATGTTCATCACTCTTAAATTAAACAACTTCCATGAAATTTCCTTCTACCTCAAATGGGAGCTCCTTATAACCACTATCTATATTAAAATATTCTAATTCACTGTGCTTAGATTCAATGGGTTCAACTGGATAATTTTCTCTAAGTGATTCAATAAATTTCTCCCTCTAATTAGGATAAGAATTTTGTAACTCTTCCATGGTAGGTTGGTTCCTAAATATGTCCCATTTATTAGCTTACAAATTATCAATTTCAAATCATCTTAAGGTGGTTTTTGATAGAAAAAAGGTGAAGGTTATTCAGAAAAGTTCAGATTACAGCAAGAGTAATTGGAGTAGTTCATTTATCAAGGGTATATGTCTCATTGAATTACTCATCATAGCCTATCCAACCATTTCCTAAATCATACAACTTCAACTTAAAACTCATACCACTAAAAATCTGGCTAGTGGTCTAGTTGCCATATCTCTTTGATGACTAATAATAATAACCAAAAGATGCTTGATGGTGTTTGTGAAATACCTAAGTTTTAAAAGAAATATAACTAAGAACACACTAATCAATATCACAATATATAAAAAGGCAAGTACATATATCGGATGTAATATATCTTAGATGAGTCTAGGAGTTGAACCACAAAGGATTACTATTGCTAATGAATTCATATCTAAATCTAGCTAGCTATTTAAAAGATAAAGGTTGATTGATTGGTTTAATGATTAAAAGAAACAAAGTAATTAAAGTAAAGTGCCTAGACAAACTTTTAAGGAGAAACAATTAATAATGAAGGTAGGATTTAGGTAATTAATCCCTCTAAGATATGCATGTACTTAATATTTTATCTTGCTTTAATTTGAATTCTAGATTTATTAGAACGTAGATTCCTTAAAGTAAATTACATTCTTTCCTAAGCAA
Organism: Pinacopodium congolense; assembly: GCA_028565735.1. Taxonomy (NCBI): domain Eukaryota; kingdom Viridiplantae; phylum Streptophyta; class Magnoliopsida; order Malpighiales; family Erythroxylaceae; genus Pinacopodium; species Pinacopodium congolense. Next base: position 16,588,327 of record JAOXYD010000008.1, on the reverse strand, counting down.
TGTAACGTTTGTCCAATTCAATTGAACTAGGTGAAAGTTCTCTCTGTCCCATTTTATCAAATTGAATGCATTAACATGTTCTATAGAGCCTATTGTTGTGACTAAATTCACATCTAACCCAGCGATCTCTTGTAAGACTATCTCTAGCTCCCTATCCAAGATGCTTTATTCATGAAGTGATCTAATGCAAACAAGAAATCTTGCAATCTCAATTATACACATAATCAAGGTTTCAAAATCAATGTTTAATTCTGCATAACAATTGAATGCAAAGGAATTTAAACAACCATGAATAAATCTATATCAAAAACCTAGAACTCAAGAGTTAAAATAAGAATTAATAAAAATACAACATCTTAGAGTTCATAAAAACCTAAATCCTATAAAAGAGATTAACTCTTAAATATGGTTTCAATCATACAAACAATCATAAAGATAAAAGAAATAAGAAAGCTTGCGATAAGTCTTCTAGAGTCCTTGAAATCTTGATTTTCAATGGTGAAATGTTTCCTTTAATTTTCAATTCTTGCTTTTGTATGCTTCTTCTCCTTCAATGTTGGTAGAAAATCCTTCAAGAATGACTTAAAATGTGTTATATGTTATATGACAGGTGAATGGAGGTCTTTTTTAGCAACCCCTAAACCTAAAATTAGGTTATTTGCATAGGTCAAGAACGTCATAATCATAGCTAGCATCACTGTCGAGATTTTCACTAGAGTGAAATCACGATCATCATCAAGTCCATGGTATGCTCGTTATTTTGACAACTTTCTACAACACTAGCTATTTTTGCGATATCTTCTCCATTCTTCATCCAATTGCCATGAAATTTGGTATGTAACTTCTTAACATTTTTTTCTAGAGCTCTATAAAATTTCATAGTATTTGGAACTCTATAATTGCAACCTAATGCTTCCACAAGTCAGTCATACCAAATTTGGAGTTTAATTGAGCTTGTTTTGGTTTTTCCTTTGTGCACTCCTCATTGCTTTTCAAATAACCTTGGAATTTGTTTTGGAGCTTTATAATATGATGCTTTAAGTCTCAAAAGTAATTCTACACCTCTTATAGTTCCAAAAATATGTTAAAATGTCCACTAAAGTCTTAAAAAACATATGTAATCATAGAAATCACTAAACAACATCACATTCAAAGGTTTTAACTCAATAAATACATAATTTGCATGATTTACCCTTAAAATCAATTAAAAAAAGTACTAAATCATGTTTAAAATATATATACTTTAAAAGCTATCAATTCCTTAGCATAAACACCAAAATAAAACATAATAAAGAAAGAAAATTTAAACCTAAACATTAAACAAACACAAAAATAAAGAAAAAAAACAAACATGGAAATCAAAGGATAAAACTCTATAATAATTAACATAATATGTTTCCAGTATTACTAATGATTTCTCTCTGGTAACAATATCAAAAACTTGATGACTAGTGTAGGTTATCTAAAATTAAATTAGATTTCAGTTTTTTAACACATAATTTCAACACTAAACTCAAGATCAATTTAACGGTAAGTGCTCCGATCAACAAGTAATATAGTACATTCAAATGAGCCAAAATGTTGATCCCACAAGGAAAATATTTTAAGTTCTATGTCAATCAGATCATAATTATCTAGAGAGTTTCAATTGATTGAATTTACTAAATAAGAAAAAAAAATAAAACAACCAAATTAACCTAAATAACTTCAATCAATGAAAAGGAGATTATAAATGTGAATAACGATTACCAAATTGAATTAATAGATAAGGTTTAGGTTTTCAATTATTCAATTGAGTTTCTTAATATTGTGAAGTTTGATCTATGGGTATTCTCACGAAATCAAGACAGTTGTGCTTAAGTCAATTCCTTATCTCTATTGGTCCTATCTTAAAGTTTGGTCATGCATTAAACTTAGGTAATAGGCTTAAAGATCAAAAGGTTTAATCATAAAATTCCTCATTTCAAGATTGAAACCCTCATCATTAATCAAATTTTGTTCATGCACTGCTTTAAATCATGAAACCCTCATCATTAATCAAATTTTGTTCATGCACTGCTTTAAATCATGTTGTTTAGTGATTTTTCCAATAACCAGGATAGATTTCTCGGATCTAAGGTTTTCTAATGGTTTTATTCTAATTGATCAAGTTAAAAAAAGCAATGAGCACTAAAAAAATAAAGATCATCTTCTAAACATGTGTATGAGCTCAATTACAGTGTTTAATAACCTTACTTTAGCTAAAAATCATATTAGAAATACATTTGAATCACAGAACAAAAGAAATAGAACTTAAGCAATATATTCTTGATTAATCCAATAAAAGAGTAAGACAAAATGAATTCAAGAATTTATAAATAACCAATCACATCTGTAGATATTTTTCCATCTTTGAGTTGCGTGTACCATCCTCTGAAACCCTAAAAAAAAGTTTGAATCTAAAAAATAAAATGAGTAAAAAGAAAAACCTAAAAAAAGACTACCTAAACAAAGATAAATCTAAAAAATAAAGGAAAGAAGTGAATTCAAGTGATGTAAAAAAAAAATTCTAGCACTCAAGAATCCTCTTATATGTCTCAAGGATGATTGCTACAAGTTGATACAAGTTACACGAGAAATCAAATTGAAATCAACTAGAAAAATGCATCTATGTACTTTAATAACTTGAAGTCAGTGAACTATGATGTTATTGATGACCATCGTTGATCTCGTAGAGACAGTTAATTCAACACAAGTTTGGGGGAACAATGGTGTTTATGGCTAGACCACCTCTGTTTTCCTAATATTTGCTTCTTTTTAAAATCCTTTTACATAATTCTTCAATCTTTCACATCATCCTGCAAATTAAATAGACACAAATATAAATTAAACATTTATGCATCAAAATATGGGTAAATACACATCAAATAATAATGAAAAACACATTAACTTATGCTCCAAATAGTTTTGAAACTTTTAGTTACATCTTCATTCTTCTTCTTTTTTTTTTAGTCATTTTTTAACTAAAGCAACATTATCATTGTTTCCAACAGTTTAAAAAATGTAAGAAAGGAAGGAGATTTGATGGTGATCAATCTGTTTTGATGGTGAACGGAAATGGGGCTTTATTGAGTTTTGGAGCTTCAATTCTCACAAAGTAGAAAGAGTTTTAATGCAAGATCAATGCCATTGGATTCCTAAAGGCGAGCTCATTATTTTTGGGCTAGTTCAATGACCAGCACCAAAATTAGTGTTTTCTAACCAATCCATAAATGATTTAAAATATTTTTTAAAAACTTTAAAAATAATGTGGATCAAATTTTATAATTGTGATATGATAAAAATCTCGACGAGTTATGAGTTTAAAATTTTTAATGTGCATTGTATGTGATTTTTCATGAATCATATGTGTGTGTTTATGATAATATAAATTTTATACTGTATGCGAACATGTCATTGGGTATCGTAAGACATTATAGATTTATTCAGAGAGGCCTAACTCATCTCAACTATTTTTAAATCAACTATTACTAGCTTCACAGTAACGAGTTTCGATGAGTGTTGGCTGCAGTATACCTACCTCTAAATATATTTTTCAATTGCTTTTGCTTGAAATTAGCATTCATAATGACATCTATTATTATGTTGTAAATTTTCTTCTAATGCACGCTATTAGTATTGTACATTTACTGTATACATTTTTGCTGCTTGAAGTCAAATTTATACGTGATCTAGAGACATTAGCTCTCGAATTTCACGTGTCGATCATATACTTGTTTCAAGTCGTCATTTTTTAATTAAGTATTCTTAAAATTTTCAATTTAACCTTATTATTAATATTTCCAAGATTTTACGTGGCATAATTATGTCAAATGTTAAGTTACTATTTGAAATCATGATCATAGTGTTAGTTTATACCCTTACAGCCAATTTATTGGTTGTAAATATATGTATGACATTGTGATTTAATTAATAAAAAGCATTCTTTATCTTTATATGTTTTGTCAATTATTGAATAATTAATCTTTAAGATAAAATCCCTAGAATAATTACTATGCAATTAGAAATTATAATGAGGCTATAATCAACATATTCAAATTGTAATTTTGTATTACTCCTAAAATGTTTCTAGTCGTAGTTTCATCAAGACGGGATATTGATGAAACTTTTAGACTAGCACACGTTTATGTGTCTTTCTTATGAAGAAAATAATTGATCTTATAGATTAAAATATGTAGACATTTAAACAAACGTATGGGTGCTTATTAGAGAATAAGTTCACAGAACTAACCTGATCTTGAGGATCTCAAATGGAACATTACTTGTGTGTCTGTGGATTTGCTAAAATATGTTAGTTGTATGATTAATCCTTATACTTGAAATTATCAAAGTGATCTAATATATGAATTACTATATTTTGATACTACTTATGGTCTACTTTATAAAGTGGATTAGTCGGTAGTACTTAGATGTAGTATGAACTATAGGGAGATAGTTGTGTGAATCAATATGAAATTCATCACCCTAAAATAATTAGAGAGAATGTTTTGCTGTTCTTAATTATTAATGATTTAGGAATTCTCTTGTCAGAGTGAATTGAAATTTGAAAAATGAGTTTTTCAAATATTAATTATAAATCATTTTCTAATTAGTAAGGACAAATATGATTAGATAAAATAGAGTAGATGCTAATTCCATGCTTTATTTTAATTGGAACATTATATGACAAAATCATCAAATTATACATTATAACCATGCATGAACAGCTTCCTCCGTCAAACCACTTTGACATTCTTAATATTTGGGTTGTCATGATATATTTCTAGACGTCAATTTTGATCTACGATCATATGTTGTTTAATTAGAGAATTAAAGATGAATTAAAAGAAATTTTAATTTATCTAATTATAGTTCTGAATTAGAATTAGAATTTATTATTATTGACAACATATTTTGAACCTAATGGGTTACACATATAGGTTTATTGGAAGAGAATAAAATTTAATTAAGTTAAACTTAATTGTAAAGTTTAAGAAACTTTAGGGTTAAATATGAGATATTTGATTTAATAAAATAAAATTATAATTACAATTAGAGTTAGATTTTAATTATGATTTATATTTGATTTTTTAATATTAGGAAAAATATTATTTTCTACTATGTAAATGAGATAACCCTAGGGTTGCTAGTACGACTCTGACTCCTTTCAAATTATTTGAGTTCTCTTCTAGTAATCTGTGGATACCGTTAGAGGTCTAGCGCTTGAACAGATGTGGTTTAAAGATACGAGAAGAATTTGCTGTGACAAGAAAGTTTTAATCAGGTTTGTCAAAAACTGTAACGTTATTTTATTTCAAGTTAAATTTTGTTAAAATGATCATGTGAAGGAAACTTTTAATTTTTTCGTTACAATGTCAATTTGATTAATATAGGTTTCTTAACAGTGGTATTAGAACCAGTCTTTAACTGATTTAACTTTATTAAGTTGTTTGATTATTATTGATTTGATAAAATATGAAAAGGTTGCATAGATTTTAACAGAAATTGTTTCTGTCCATGTTTAAGGAATTGTTACTTGAGTTTATATGTATACTGAAAATTTGCCTATGAAGCTTGCGTTCTAGAATTTGAAAACTTATTTATACGTTAATATAATCTTGAAATTGTTTCTGGGTTATTACTACATTGTTAAAGTTTCTGGAAAATAGATTATCCTGCATTTTGTGTTCTTTCTAAATTCTGGAAAATCAGGATTCTTAACCAGGTACGTCTCAAGAACTTGTTTCTTGCGTATTGTAAATCTAGATATCCGTTCTTGCGTCTCATTGTTTCTGCAAACAAAATCAATGTTTAAAGGGTTTAAACTTTGATTGATTAAAAAATCTGCGTTTGTTTCTGGAAACATCTACATGTGAATCTTGGTTGAATCTAGGTTGATTATTTCTTATTTATATGGATTACATGAGCAGACGGTTTTAGGGCATATGAAAATCTGGATTTGCATCTGCCTCCTTGTTTTTGAATCTCTACGTTTCACTCTTGATCTTTAATCTAATTGAGTTCAAATCCCTCCCTGTGTTGAATCCTCTTCTCCTCCTTATATGTGAATTGGTTTAATCTTCTCTGGGTAGCCCAGACCAGCGCTGGTCTGGAGGAGACGCACCGCCTGGCGACGTGAGCAGCGGATTGCACCTCCTCCCTTAAGTGCATTAAGCACTAGCAGCGGTTGCGCCTCCTCCCTTAAGTGCATTAAGCACTAGCAGCGGTTGCGCCTCCTCCCTTAAGTGCATTAAGCACTAGCAGTGGTGACAACTTCTATC